>OY744539.1:72283543-72328543 GCA_963556195.1 Sepiola atlantica | reverse complement strand
AACTTTCAGAAAGGGGTGGCATCTTGGAATCTGTGTAAAATCTGTGAAAATAAGAGGTGCTACCAAAACAAGAGTGAAAACAAACGTTGCTGTAGACTTTTCATATATCCCTACTCCCGCGAACACAAGATGTGAGGCGAGTTACTATTTGGTGTGGGAACCCCAGAATCGTTTAAATCTAACGGGCGTTTCAAAAATGTGAGCCTGTACGCCCTCACGATTTGCATAGCTACTAGTGAGGCCTATAGTAATCTCTGGATATATTTGTTTTAGGGCGTCGGAAAAGGTCCAAATAAACAAATCTGTTTACCTCCTCACACTGTTTAAAGTTGTTTTCATATTGTTTCGTTTTAGTCATCACATTTCGGTCGCAGTACTCTCGAGCCTTCCTGACGTGCCATTTATCGGAATTAAAATATAAACTATCTATTTATTCCAAAAGAATATACTCTTTCGATTTCTCTCTTTATGTTTTAGAACTGCGGCATTATCTTCTTAGTAATGTCACTGAAGCCGTGTTTGGGGATTGAACTCATGATAGCTATGCTCACTCAGAATGTCTATTTAATCAAACGTTGAAGAGTAAGTTAGAAGATAGATAGGCCGAAATTTTGTCAACATAATTAGCAAAATGTAAATAGTATTTCGAATAATCAAAATTATTTATTCTCAACACAAATAATTCTAAGACACTATTTTTATTTATCTTTAAAATTAAAAAAAAAATTCACGAAAGTAATGTTCTTTATCAAATAACAAGATGTGACACAAGGCAAACATTGGGTGGGATGGGATAGGAGTCGGCTGTCGTTCTCGTGGTCTATTCTATAAACTAGTTCCATTCACCAAAATACCATATTCACTCTATTGGCAAACCTACTTAATATTATCCGCAGTAGATTAATGTTTTATTTACAAAAATAGATATACAATTTAACCGGTTGAGAAGGGATACCACAAAACAACCAGTATTTACAGAAAAAAACTATGTGTGGTGGTTAGTAAGACCCTTCCCAAATCTCTCTATGTATGAGCTTCTCACTGTCGGCGTGCATCATGACTAGAACGGATTACACGTTTTTAAACTAGTTTCGTCTTAACACACGTAAGCTAGCGGCGTGTATCCACCTTCTTTTAAATAGTTCACTGTGCAATTTCGTCCTATCACATTTGATTTAAACTTTAAGCTGATGTTTAAAGTGCGAGATCAGATCGTAATTATCTCAAAGCGTGTGGTCCGCACTACTTGTCTAGCTACGGCTAGGACCGTGAGAAACACTATTCGTTTCTCCCTGGACTACGACGGCATTCGACTGTACACTACAGATGCCATTTCTAGTGGTGCAAACTTCTCAAAGACGATGCGAGCCGTCACCTCGTTGACATATTTCCAAAAATTACGCAGCTTCCTGAAATTGAAGAAAGCGTGCCCAGCTATTTCTTCTTTAAGACCAGTGCAGCGCGGACAAAAATCGTATTACTTGCACACTTTTCTTGTAGAGCACGGTTAATTTCATGAGAAGGTATGCCTTTTCGTCAGACACCGCATCGTGTGACCTAGCATTTTAGAAGTAGTAGTTCGGTACCGCGATTTGAGTACAGAAGCCGACCTTACTTCACATCCTACCTGCACTGAGTGGTTGTTATCTACCAGCAATACATAATTAAAACCAGTTTGTACTTTTTTCATTATTTTGTTCAACTAGGCCTCTAGATTTTTATTAAAATTTCGTTTTTTTTTTCTTTTTATTGTTTATTTGTTTTTGATTTTTTTTAAATGCAGTGCGTTCGTCTATAGAAGAGCGTGCCAATTTTCGACGGGAAAACAACAAAATCTGTGCAGGTACCTATCTTGATTCCATAGTAAACTCTGACAGAACGGGCTAAAATGTGCCCGACATTCTTCTCTTTTAGTTTTTTGTCAGACATCTGAAAACTTCTCTTTCCTTGTCTTCTTGTCTGGCATAATGCTTATAAATGTCCTCTCTGTGTTCATAAGGGGCGTAGTGTAGATAATTTGATTCGTAGGTGGAGACATATTTTACATATTACGTGTGCAACAACAAGTAAAGCAAGTTTATATATATATATATATACATATATAGTTATATATATTTATATATATACATATATATTTATATATATAGTTATATATATATATATACATAAATAGTTATATATATATTTATATATATATATAGTTATATATATATTTATATATATATATATATATATATATACATATATAGTTATATATATATTTATATATATATACATATATAGTATTATATATATTTATATATATATATATACATATATAGTTATATATATACATATACAGTTATATATATATATACATATATCGTTATATATATATATATATATATATATATATATATATATATATATTCGCCTCAAGTAAAAGCGAAATGTACTTCCTGTTTTCTTTGGTTCATATTTCTTTTATTAATATGAAAGTTATTGTAAATTCAGCAGTGTGTGTGTGTGTGTATAAATATGTATATATATATATATATGTATATACATATATATATATGTATATATATATGTATATACATATATATATATGTATATATATATATGTATATACATGTATATATATATGTATGTATATACATATGTATATACATATACATATATATATATATATGTATATATATATATGTATATACATGTATATATATATGTATATACATATATATACATATACATATATGTATATATACATATATATGTATATATATACATATGTCTATACATATATATATGTATATATACATGTATATATATATGTACATATATATATATATATATATATATATATATATTTATTTATGAAATACAGAAATTCAAGAGACGTGACCGAATAAGACCAACCATTCCTGAATATGTTTATCAGCTGACGATAATCGGGATCAACCTCCCGCTTTGAAACCGACGGTACTGATGTTACATTGAATTTCTGTATTTCATAAATAAATATTTACGCTCTTAATCCTTCGAAATCTCGGATTTCTTAATTAATCGAGCACTCTGTTGGATTTTTCCTGCCCTACCACACAGTACTCATATATATATATATATATATATATATATATATATATATATATATATATATATAATATAAGTGCAGATTAGTCGTCCGAGGCTATAGCAATGCGATGTGGTTGCCGTAAGATGGAAAAGTGAAACGAAATAAACGCAGGGAGAAAGTGAAACTCAAAACGATTTATTAATAATTTCACAAAAACTGATTAAATACCAAATAGTAAATACTGTCCGGTAAGTAACAGTTAGGCAAAGGGTAATCTTAAATTTTCGAAAGAAAAACTTTCATTATCAGAAGACAACAATAAAAGACCGAATCGGTCGAAGAATAACGGGAAAAAACCGGTGTCAGATCATCGACATACCGCAGAAAACAATTGGTAGTAGGAACGCAGAAAATGTCAAAATTCCATTAAGCAATCACATAACTAAAGTTAAAATACTATAAACATTTGTTTAATAATATACTAATTTTTTATAATTTTATTATGTTTAATTTTATATGATTCATTAATTAATTCTTTTCTTTTTTCTTTCCTCTTTTATTCTCTTTATTCAATTCAAATTTAAATTTACGTATGGGCTGTTATGGTCAAAGGGAGATAACTTATTTAAAAATATATTTAGAAATGAGAAATGAGAAATGAGATTTCAAATTTGAGAAGGAATTTGAATTGTGAAATGGATCAAAGCCAAGGAGGGGACCGTTGTAACAGGGTAAGGGGGGGGGAATAAGAAGGGATTACGGGTAAGGGGGGGGCTATGGAAAAAAATATATATAAATAAATAAAACAAAAAAACAAAAAAAAAAATAAATAAATAAAAAAAAAATAAAAACAAAACAATAACAAACAAATAAAACTAAGAACAACATAAAAATAAAATGTACTATTTATTCATACATTCACTCTTTCTTTCTTCTTTCTTTCCTATCTTTCATAGTTAATTTAAGAGGAACATATTCCTAGAAGTAAATTTGTATAAATTTATTCTATCTATTGACTCATAGATTCATCTATTTTACATTTATTATTTTTCCCTACTTCTTCTCTTCCTTTTATTTTCTTCTTCCTCAATTCACCCTTGTTATTATGATCCATTAATATATTTAATTTATTCTTTTAATACTATAATTTATTTTTATTTTTTCTTTCTCATTTATTTTTTCTTTTTCTTTTCCTTCTACTTTCCCCTTTTTATCCTCTTTATTTATCCATTTCTTTCTATTCTTTCCTTATTCATCCCAATTTCAATCTTTTATTTCCTTTATTTTAATTTTCTTATTTTCTACTATTATTTTATTCTATAGAGCATACACATAGACACACATGAGAATACACCCATATTCACATACATGAATATATGCATACACATGAAATCACTAGGTCTAAGTCTAAGTCTAAGTCTAAATGCGTGTAAATAAAGTGCATATCATTCCATTCCACAATTATAATACGTAAAGTGTAAAAATGTGGGGTGGGTGGCGCTGGCAAATACCGAGGAGACAAAGTCAAGTAAGTTGGGGGTGGGAGTGTGAGGATGTAAGAATCAGAGGATGAAGGGAGAAGACAACTCGAATCTGTTATTCAATGTTGAACGAAATTTAGAGATTAGGATAGCTTCCGAAATTCGAAGCTGACCTATATTGCGGACGGAGTTGAGGATGCGGACACTAATGGAGCGATGTGTGTTGCCACATGATATTAAGTGTTTATGGAAGGAAGAAATGTGGGTGTTTAGATGCTCTTTAATGCGTTGGTGTAGAGGCCTAACGGTACTACCGATGTAGAACTTTTGACACTTAGCGCATTGTAGGTTGTATACCGTATAGGTGCGGAGGCAGAGGCCAGAGTTGGGGATGGGGCAACTAGCTAGAGAGCAGGGGTCTGGGGTGTAGTGGTTTTTCTTGGATAAATGTTGTCGGAGAGAGGTGCCTGTGTAAGAAAGTTGTATGTTAAGATTCTCACTACGTATGGCATTGCGGATAGCAGAAGTGATACGGTCGCTAAAGAAGGGGAGTTTAAGGAAGCAAGTGTTGGTGAGAGTGTGGTGTCTACGTCTTCTGGTGTTGTTAAGGCTGGATATGGTAGTTAGGGGGAAGCCGTTGGTTAATAGGGTTTGGTGGAAGGCTTCGGTGTGTGTTGTTTTATCGGAAGTAGAAGAGCATTTGTCCTGTATGCGGGTGATTTCGGTTTGTGCGTAACTAATTTTGGATTGGAGGGGTAATGCGGATTTGTAGTGGATAAAGAGGTTCCTGCAGGCGGGTTTTCTATAGAAAGTGGTGTGGAGAGATCCGTCGTCATTAATGCTGAGTTTGAAGTCTAGAAGTGATAGAGAGCCTGAGGTGTTGGGATGTTCGATGGTGAATTTAATGTGGGGGTCAGAATTATTAAATGTATTAAAGATAGAGGTAGCTTCCTCTCGGGATGAGGTGAGGACCAAAATGTCGTCATCGTATCTCGAGAAGAAAATATGGGAATGGCAGGTGCTAAGTGCCTGTTGTTCCAGTCTGTTCATGTAGGAAATGGCGAAGAGGCCGGAGAGACTGGAACCCATGGGTAGGCCAGAGACTTGTTTGTATGTGTCTTGTTGGAATTAAAGTAGGTGTTATCCACAATGATACGTAGGAGCTGATGAATGTCTGTAGGGGTAAGCCCAAAACAGTCAAGATTGTTAGAGGAGATGTGGTCAGTTATGAGGTCAATGGCGGGGTGTGCGGGAATGGAAGTATAAAGGGAGACTACGTCAAGGCTGAAGATGTAGTTGTTGATGCGGAACTGTTGGGGTTGGAGCAAGCGAAGTCTATCTATTACCTGGTCAGAGCTGCTGACATGTGCCGGGAAGGTGGGGAGTAGCGGTTTAAGTAAGTGGGAGAGAAGCCAGGAGATCTTGTACAGAGGTCCCTCAGTACTGGAGACTATAGGTCTGATCTGTAGGTGGTTGCTGGTTTTGTGGGTTTTAATAAGATGGTAAAAGGTGGGGAGTCTACTGTTTCTAGTGGTGAGATTGAGCCTATAAGCCTTGGGGAGATTACGTCTGGAGCAAATTTGGGACCAAGCGTTGTTAATAGAGGTTTGTATGCGGGTAGCTGAGATGTCGTTATCGGGTGTGTAAAGGGATGTATTGCTGAGGTGTTCTAGGGCGAGAGTATTGTAGGATTCCTGGGAGATAATGCAGAATTCCTTGCCTTTGTCAGAGGGTAGGTAGACCAGGTTTTTTTTCTTAAGGCCTTTGATGGTGAGGCGCTGGGAATGGGAGATATTTGGTGTGATGCGGTGTTTTTCCCGTTGTATTATGGAGAAAATCTTATGTTTGAGATTTACCAACTTTAGGTCTAAAGGGTGGTTTTCAGGAGGAGGGTGTAGGGGGCGGTCAGGTTGATAAACGGGGAAGGGGTTGGATGAAAAATTAGGGGGATCGGTGGGGGTGGAGTCGTTAAGTGGGTCCAGGGGAGGTGGTTCAAAGGCTGATAACCATTTCAAATGGTACGCTGTCCTGCAAAACTGCGTTTCAATATCGAGGAGGGTTTGGTCATTAAGTTTTTGTGTAACGAAAAATTTGGGTCCGAGGCTGAGGAGATCAGTTTCAGTTGTGGAGAGAGAACACGTGAGGTCAGTGATGAGTGGTTGAGGTGTAGTTTGAGGATGGAGAGGGGGTCCGTGTACAGCTCCATAATTGGTAAGTGGCTGTAAGATCTGTTTTTGGTGGAGCCAGTTGAATTTAAGTATGAGTCTGTTTTTTTCAGTGTGGAAACAGTGGTGGAAAGCTTTGTTGACAGATGTGGAGATGCGGGGTGGAAGGTATGAGAGGGAGGGAAATTTGCTATCAGACATAGCGTTGATATGTTGGTGCAGCTTGCAATAGAGGTGTTTGATGATATATATATATATATATATATATATATATATATACATTTGGAGAGAGCTTTGAATAATTATTTTTAAATAATATTTTTAAAATTAGTCCATATATATATATATATATATATAGATATATATATATATATATATATACATATATATATGAAAGATAAAAGAAGGAACACCGAAAATTGTTTATATGTTAATCGACATATTTTCTTTACTCAGAGCATGTCTGATGATTTGAAGAAAAGACATAGAATTCAGCATTTAAAAATACGTGGTGCGTCTATCACGTAGTAAGAAATAAAATCAGTTATCTTGAGAAAGTGTTTGAATTAATACAAAACGGCGATAAGCATATTACAATTTCGGTTTTCTTGATTTTTCATAACGTTGGATTACTTATTCAATAATCATACATATATATATATATATATATATATATATATATATATATATATATATATATATATATATATATAGTATATGTATTGTATTGGTTTCTGTAGATGTAAATCCGTTGAAATTCAAGGTTTTATAAAAAGTGCTCAATAACCAGTAGAGCTGTTTATAAGTATACATTTTTATTTATACAAACATTATTGGTTACATATGTGCATACATGTTTCGGTTGCACTCTTCGCAGAGAGTCAACCTCATCAGACCAAAGATTCAGAGTATGCATATATGTAACCAATAATGTTTGTATAAATAAAAATGTATACTTATATATATATATATATATATATATATATATATATATATATACAAACACAATATAATTTGTCTGTTTACTTCTTCCTTTTCTATTTTTCAATTTTTTTAATGATCTTTATTCACGTTAACTAACTGTGCCTTTGTTAAATTTTAGTTAAGTTTACCAGCATAAAATACGCAACTGTCTTCTCTGAGTCTTGACAAATTTTAGTTAACAAAATAAAAAATATTACATTCCGAAAACTAAATTGAATTCTGTTTAAATACTTGAAGCTATCTATGTTGAACCCCAATAACCCACAATAAATAACATTACATACGAAACTTATGTATTTAAAAATATTTAACGTAGATGCAATTTATTCAGAGTTGCGAATGTTATCGCTATCCTGGGGCATAAATTGTTAGGCTCATGTCTGGAACTAACACCGGTTTTGGATTGTTTTATTATTTTTATTTTATTTGTTTTATTTTTAAACAAAATATGTCATAAGAAAAATAGAACAAATAACAAAGCTATAATGAAACGGAAGAATTCTGTTGCGTTAAGCAAAGTTTTTTATCAATGGAAGAATACCATCTAAGTACATACAACTATATTTAAATATTTTCTTTGTAGTACAAAACTTTATAATGACATGAAAGAGACAATATTTATTAATCATGATGAATTAAGAATTAAAAAGATGAAAGGGCAGCTGACCGGTGTCGTACCTCGCTCAACAGAGCCAAATATCGAGGTATCGTGTAAAAATTGTATTGGTTAACAAAGCTTCCTCTGGTTTCTTGACGTCAGTATATCGGACACCTATCTTTACTGGTGTTTACACTCGTTGGGACTCATATTGTCCCACAAAACAAAATTTCAATCTTATTAAGACCCTTACCCAAGCTGGATGAAGAAATTAAATTCATCACTAAGACCCTCTGCAACAATGACTGCAGTTTCAAGACATTGCAAATCCCAGGACGTGTACCAACCGATCGATTATTTCCACGATGTCAACTCTGTTATGGCGTCCAAATGTAGCGTCACACATTTCGACCAGTGTTTTACACTTTTATTGTCATTAATGGTATGACTACATATCAACCAAGCCATTTCATTATCACATCACTACAGTATAAATCTCTATGCATGAATGGATGAAGTGTGTGAGGTGCGCTGAAGAAAAATTCCTACCAGTAAAATAGATAGCCCTGTTGTGCTCGCATACCCTTAATGACAATAAAAGTGTAAAAATTTGGGAATTTCCTTGCTTTTGTACATTTAGTGTCTATGAATTTTCATCTTAACCCTATTAAAGGCACATGATTTCAGTATACTGGCATTTATCATGGAATATATATATATATACTTAGGCAGCAAGTCATTATCCAAGCAAGCGTTGTTGAACGTCACGGAACTTTCTCGTTTGTAAATCTTCTTCGTTAGGTTCTCAAACCGTCGAGCTATCCTTCTGGTTTCAGGTGGCAATCGTAGAGTATTTACCCGATTGTTCTTTTTGAGCGCTTTCGACTTTCTTAGTCGTCTTCAAGATTAGGTTTTTTTAAATAAGAAGACTTGAGTTAATGTATTATATGTATCGTTAAGAGCGAATGAACCAAAAGAGAGGGTGTGTGGTTGAGTTCCTTTTATTCTATCGTTTGTGTGTTTGGTTTTATTGTTTATTTATTTATTTTATTCATTCTTATTTTTACTATTATTTATTTATTATGATTTATTCCTAATATGACTATTATTACTATTATTTATTTATTTATTATGATTTATTCCTAATATGACTATTATTACTATTATTTATTTATTTATTATCATTTATTCCTAATATGACTATTATTACTATTATTTATTTATTTATTATCATTTATTCCTATAATGACTATTATTACTATTATTTATTTATTTATTATCATTTATTCCTAATATGACTATTATTACTATTATTTATTTATTTGCCACCTGAAACCAGAAGGGTAACTCGACGGTTTGAGAACCTTACAAAGAAGATTTACAAACGAGAAAGTTCCGCGACGTTCAACAACCCTTGCTTATATATATATATATATATATATATATATATATATATATATATATATATATATATATATATATATATATAGTGAATGCTTTTATTCAAACATGTAGGTCTGCTACACTGGCATGTCGATGTTATCGATCTACAGCTCTCAAGAGATGAGGTCTCATCAGGCAGAAAATTATTTTTTGATCCAACCTGGTTGCTCTTTTATAAACTCGGTTTGATTCCCTTTGGATTTTTACCCTACCTGGATTAATATATATATATATATATATATATATATATATATATATATATATATATATATATATATACATGTGGGTTCGTTATAAAACTACTTAACAAAAACATTTTGATTGAATAATAGATGAAAATGATTGTATCCTTTCACTCTAAATGTTCCCAATATACTGAAAACTGAGACATCAATGTTGCCAATGTACATCAGACAGTAGGTGTAATATTTACGGGTTACGTCTGTTGTGTAACTTTGTATTCCATTAAGCGATGACAGATGTTAGAAATCGATTGATACATTTCTGAATGTAGGTAATGCTGTGAAACAGCAGTAAAGTGATGTGATAAGTATACATTTGTATTAACTATTAATTATCCAGGAGCCATTTTACATTCATTAATAATGTATTTGTCTGAAATAGGAGGTATCTGCCTGTAACAAAAACATTATTTTGGATGGGAATGAAGATATAGCGTCATCTTTGAAAAAGAAAGAAAAAAGTCGACTATTTATTTTGCCCTTACAGTAAAAAAAAAAGTCAACTCCTCTTTAAAATTAAGAATAAATGTAAAAAAAGATTTTGCGTTCTCAGCCTGGAATCGAACTCGGAATCGCGTCTTAGAAGGCTGAGGACTTACCAAGCGCTTCGTGCGTATGTTATTAATACAAAATCATGGTATGGAAACGGTATTGTGTAAGTAGATTAAATAACTATCAATTGAGGAAAATCGTCCATTAAACAGCGGGTAGGGAGGGCATTAGCGGTGGAATTCGAACATTCACTCTAATTAGATTGCTTCCATTTTCTTCTCGATGTGACAGAAAAAAGAAGTGGGACTGTGGGAAGCTTAACTTTTCTTACTTTATCTTTGATATTATCGTAATAAAAACAAAACTGTTCATCGGATTAAATATGAAATTTAATTAAATCGATTAGAAATGAAATTTCACTTTTTAAGAACACAGACTAATATTTGACAAAACTGACTGACTGTACGGTTGTTAATACTTACCTTTTGTTATCAAAGTTATTACTATCAAACACATGGGGAAAACAGTTTTTACTTTCTTCTACGTTTTCTGTTAACATATTTTTCTAATTACCTTGTAATACGAAAGGACTCAATTATTCTGAAAGACAGAGGAGGGAGATTGGTTCCGTGCAAGAGGGGATTGTGATAAACACCAAGTGTTTTATTCGAACGATCAAAACAGGGTAGCTTTTCGATTTGGGCAAATGTTGTCAGGGTGGTTTTGAAATGGAGCCGTTTAATAAGTTCTTTAATTTATGTACGCATATTTCTTTTATTATTGAGCGTCATTGTCTGCCTATTTGCTGATTACATACAAGCTGCAACACTACCCGGCGGAATAGCACCCTCGTTGGCATGAAGAACCCTTCAGATCCTATTGGGTTTTATATGAAGTGTTAGCATGTTCAGACTAGTACTACTACTATTACTACTACTACTACTACTACTACTACTACTACTATCACCATTAACATTATTAATAATAAAAACAATAAACACTTGTAAAAACAACATCTAACATGTAGAATTGCGCAAAAGTTACAGTAAAGCTTATATATTTTATGTACGATAAAAAGCATACGGTGCGACCCTCCTCCAAACGAATCGTTAATGAAAATAAAACATCGTTTATGCAATCCAATCATATTTTGGTAGAATTAACCATAAATCTATGCCTGACCTGTCCATCAGGTTTCAGTCATGAATTTTCAACAGTCTTTATTTTATTGCCGTCAAATGATAAGTACTCCTGGATGCGATGTGCAATTTGATAGCCCTCTTCAATTCTGGAATATTCTGGGAATTCTTTTCGTAGACATTATTTTTTAAATAATCCCATAGATATAAATGTGAAGGGGGTACGATCCGTTGAGTGGGAAGCCTACTCAGTGTTTCCCCATATAACTGACCAGCGATAAAACAACGACTGTTGGGCATTCATGCCTGGAACTTGGTGGGCGAATCAGTCATAGACTGGAGGTCTTGGGTTTCAGAAAGGATTGTTCATTTTATCAACGATTCCATGCGTGGCATTTTTAGATTTCCCTGTAAGATTACTACTATTACAACTATTATTACTACTACTAATACTATAAGTACAACAACAACTACTACTACTACTACTACTACTACTATTACTAATACTACTACTACTACTACTAATAATAATAATAATAATAAGCGTACACCCCTTTCCCATACCACAAAAAAGGAGGTGACAGGATCACCGGTTAATATCACAGAAAATGGCCGTCGTGGGTCTGGGAGGATGAAAATACCGAGGTAGAAAAGCTCCATCTGGACTTCGATTAGAAGGGCATGGAGAGTACTGAAATCTATAGGAGGCTTATCGTTACTCAAATTCCAGTGAAAGCCGCGATCTTTTATCAAGAGAGGCCACATGAAGAAATTGAAGAAGCGCTACAGATACGATCAATTTTTAACACGTCACGCTGTCGGCAGTCTCCTGTATACACTTCAACACGGCCACCTCCCAGATTAAAAAACAAACAAAAAAAACCTTCAGGTGAATTGCATCAAATTTACAACGATGCTCATATATCCGAAATAAAAGTGCATAATAACACAAATAGTATCATAGAGTCGTGGGAGACTGTAACATATAATTGTAGATTTGGCTGCCCAACCCTGTTATGGAATATTGACTTACGCTGTTACAAGGTACGACACTTTTATAACTGAACGGAAAACAACACCTGTAAAACAAACAGGAATTTAAGGAAAACACCTGTAAAACAAAACAATACAAATCCGCTGCTCTTTAAAGAATGTCTCTCAAATATTTGAACAATCATTGAATTCTTGTATTGGCCGAACCTAATCGCCTTACCTATCACCTTTCTGATCAAAGTGCAATAAGAAACCAGCCCAATAATCTTGTATCATTTGAAACGGTAATAGATCAACGTTTTATTACCAACACTACAATACTTTTTTTAAAAATGTCTATATGTGGCACACTCTATTAGACGTTGAATCATTTACTAGGTATAATTCTAGTAATTCTAGTTTGCTGATAATACTATCCATCTAAATCTCAGATACTATTTATCTAAGTAGGAGAGACTCTCAATTTAAATATCAGAATTTACTTAGAGAAAATTAAACAGATTATTTGTTAGGTTAAAATTATTATTAGATAAATTATTGGAAATGGCGTAAAATGTTGTAATGTAAGCTTGTTGTGACGCAAATGGCTCAGCATGCTAGATGTATTTTGCATGTCTTGCTATCGATATGACACACATAAAATCGTCTGTTTATTCGTATCTATGTTCTGATCCCGTATGTATCTCCTGTGATTAACTACACAATTGTTATTCGCTTACTCACTGGAAATGGCGTGATAATCTTTTACGAGAACTATACAGAAGTCTCTGATAATTCCGAGTGTAAACTCGTTTGTTTGATAGACTAGGTGTATGATTGGCCAAATAACATGTTTGATCTATAGTTATGTTCGAGCCAAGGGAGATGCTAGAAAGCCGTCAGCCGCCGATAAAAAGAGCTGTATCAGACACATGAAATTATATTACGTTTTAGTTTTTACGAACAAATGTTTTCAAGCAAAACTAAACAGTTTAAGAGGGGTTTCTTCTGGCTGGAAGTATTTCCCCCATCGTGCTCCGCCAAAACACATGTTAATAAACAAGTTCTCTTTGTATGATTTGCATTATTCATTCTACTGTTCTCATCGTAGATGTCATTCTCACAACGTTTCGGTTGATGTATGAACCCGGTAGACAACGGATAAAAGTGCTAAGTGATAATTAGTTCTACGTTATAGTCTTCTGGAGGTTGAATGTTCAATCTCTATTTCGGGCGATATTAAGAATACAATTATAAATTACTTAAGACTTCTATCCAGTCATGGTTGACGAAACGAGAAGAAACTACCCCTGAAGATTAAATAAATGGTTCCGCATGAAATTCCGTACAGATTCCTAAATTCTACGTAAAGATTCCCGAGTTCGATAAGACGATCCCGAAGAACGTCGGGCGTTACATTGACCGAGACGTATTAAGAACAATATCCAAAATACGAAAAGTAGTCCGAATAATCAAAATAATACAAATTATCAATCGTTATCAAACCTATTGATTTCGCACTTTAAACATCAGCTTAAAATCAAAATCAGATGTGATAGGAGGAGATTGCAGTCTGCGCTATTCAAAATGAGGTGTATACATACGGCTAGCTTATGTGTGTTTGGACGAACCAAGTTTGAGTACGTGTTCCCTGTCTAGGCATGGTATACGGCCACATGAGGTCTAATCAGACCATATCACAATTAGAAAAGTGTCTTAGATAGTCGTACAAATAAGTCCTGGAAGTTCCTTCGAGATGCCCACTACCCATGTTTATTGTGTCCTTCCCCCCCCCTGAATGGTACACATCTGGGAAGACAGCACACAATCGATGCCTCTGTATCCCATCTATCTTTTCTCCTTTTTATTCTCCAATAATCCTTTTTTCTTCTTTTTCTTTCTCCCCACCCAAAAACTCTTTTGCTTGTTTTCGGCTCTTTAAAAAAACGAAAAACAGTGAGCAGCTCATACCTATATATATATATATATATATATATATATATATATATATATATATTGGTAGGTCCTACTAACCACCACACGTCGCATTTTATTTTACATCAATCTATATTGCTTTTTATTAACCTCACCACTAACTAATGAAATTGTACATATATCTTTTTGTAAATAAAAAAAACGTCAAACCCTTGGGGATAATTTTAATTAGGATTTACCTATAGAGTGAATGTGGTATGTTGGTGAGTGAAACTAGTTTACAGAACAGACCAGAGGAAAACAGCCGAAACCCAACCCAACCTAACCTAATGTTGTCCTTGTGCCGCATCTTATTTGATAAAGAAAATTAACCGTACTGTGAACTTTTTTTTGTAAAATTTTAACTATAAATAAAAACAATCGTTATCTAAAAGAGTTTAAGTTCTTTCTCCTGGAATTTGAGTGTGACTCTTTCTCTCTCTCTCTCTCTCTCTCTCTCTCTCTCTCTCTCTCTCTCTCTTTGATCGAAACATGACAATTTTTTGGCAAAGGTGACCATGTCGGTGAACAAAGAGTGCATTGATCATAGAAATACTTGAGACCTAGCAGAAAATATTTAACAAGTTTTTTCAACCAGGGTTAAATCCAGGCTTTTGTGAATTTGAGATAACAGAACGATTGAGAATTGTCTTTAATTTTTGGGAGACAAATAAATAGAAAAGGCATTGTATTCTTTCGACTCATAAAACCCCTGTTTTCATTGTCAGTTACACTGCCTTGTTCAGATTCCGAATGTTGCCATCGATGCTCATGTGAGGCTATCGTGACAACAAAGTTACCTCCCTTCAAAGTTACCGCCTTTGGAGATTCAGAGCCGTGTCCCTTTTTTAAGGCAGCCGTCGACAACGAGGGGCGAATCACGATTAAAACATTGTAATGAATAAAACATTAATAAGTATCGAGGATAAAAAGAAACAAAAATATTTCAAAACGTGTGGGGAGATAGGAAAATGCTTTAGAACGTACACCAATGAGTTCCAAATTGTGGTGTATCGATTTTGTTTGGACAGAGACAGTTGTCGTAGTTTAATCGTAACCGATTTGAACATTTTAAATGATTCTTCGAACGAGCACTGTAAAATAATAAATGTCGCACCCGAGTACCTTCCAGTGCAAACTTGGCACTACAATAAATGATCATCAATAACCGACTCGTGTGCTTGTGAACGCCCGGGTGTCGACCACTGGCTGCGCCTACATATTGAGGAAGGAACATGTTGAGAAATTCTTACCTCTAAGCGTTGGGTGGTACGCACCACGTAGTCAGCCTCACACTGACTAAGAAAACGATCAAAAAATCATGTTACACAGAGTAGTGTTTCTGATTTTGTGTCTAACCTCCTGGAGAGGAGGTAATTAAATTACTGAGTGGTGAAGACACCATTTTTATGAAAAGAAGCGAAATAACCTTTAGTCATGAACACCATTCGAACTTTAGTTACAAAATAAAAACGTGAAACGGCTGTAGAAATTCTATGTGACAACTCTAGACTTTTAGCACCATTCCGTGGAAGCTTCATATGAACTAGGCATTTTGTATGCCGAAAAATCTTTTACTTATAAAATCAGCGATTCTATTCTTTAAATAGTATGTAACAAGTAACCATTGAACGAGATAATTTTTGTTATACTATATATATATATACATATATATATATATATATATATATATATATATATATATATATATATATATAGTCATCCACATACAGACTGTTTCGCTGTATCACAGCTCTTCAGTTAGAGCCTCAAGCCGGAATTAAAACTCAACCGTCAAGCGGACAGTCGACGCTCTTACCCCTGCGCTATCATACGCCACTGACTGAATGTAAGTAATATCTCAATGTAAACATTGTCAAGTGCTGGAGCTCGAATTAGTTTTACCTAATGAGCTATGCCTTGAAGCTAATAGCAATTGGCGATATACTTACAAATAAGCTCTACCTGTGGAGGGAGCTTCATATATATATATATATATATATATATATATATATATATATATATATATATATATATATATATATAAATATATGTGTGTGTGTGTGTGAATGTGTGTGTGCGGAGGGGTGTTTGATAATATCAAAATAACAGTTTATATAGTTCAGATCGGTTCTCATGGGTATCAAATGCCAAAGAAAAAGGAAGCTCAATATTCAGATTTTAATAGTTATTTCAAAGTTTGCAATGGAGCAATACATAAATAAAATGACAAATGTAAGTTTTTATTGCTCCAAAATCGACATTAAATCAGAGAATGATATAACTCAGGTCTGTAATATTATTTATATATTCATAAGTTGGCAATGGATCATTTTATAGTAGGAATCATGTTCCCCAAAAAGGGAGCAACATTGGTCATGATCGCCTCCGTCGACATTTCCTCGGTGTTGACGTTTCAGGTTATTGGTAATAAAAAAGAGGCGATAATGCCTGGAACATTGGTCTTCTGAGACCCGAAAAACGTTCTACACTTTAATCTCAACAAAAAAAACGAGGAGAGTTAACATTGTATATGAATATGAATACTACTGCGAACACTATCGAAGCATATTTTTTATCCGGCATTTTTGTCGGAAAGTGTACATTTTTCTTTAAATAATCATGCGGACAATGGAATATCATATAAAGACTAAATCTCGGACATGGATCAATAAAAATGCCGTAGGGTTTCAATTTTCAGAGGATAAGGATAAGAGCGGACGTAATGGTTACTGAAGTGGACTATGGAATCAGATATGTCGCATTCGTTTACACAGTAATACAAGTAGGAAAGGCATGAACAGCTTTTCCCTAACTCTTGTGAAGGAGACATTTTATCATACCATATGTTGTTTTACGGAAAAAAACCCACATGGTGTCAGTTTCATTTAATCGTTACGTGGAGATATTCAGTAACTTCCTGTAGTTGATATTGAATGAACATTAAAATGCATCTTACACGTGGTTCGTATGAGTTGGAGCCTGTATCGTGTCGCTTGTTGGCGCTAAATAGTTGTCAGTCAGCCCAAAGGTTGTTGAAAAATTAACTATGATACATATGTTTCAGCAAAAGAAATGTTTTAAGTTACAGTAATCGGTCATTGTAGATTTCAGGTTTACCTCTAAGAACGGTTATCATGAAAAGGTCGAAATTCTCTTAAAAAGCTGAAGAATAAAATTACAAATAAATCTTTAAAATAGACAGCACAATTTCCTAACCTGTAATTGTCTCATGAATATCAGTAATTAACCCAGAATACCCAACATATATATATATGCATGTAAAAATGGTCATTCCTTTGGGCGTAACACAACAAGAGATACTGAAGTATATAACAACCGGAGCAACTAATTTGAAGCATGTTTACGGACACGTGGTGTAACGTTGCAATAAACCATCGTTAGGAAGGAAAGGTTATTACAGTATAAAAATTTGTCTATGTTTTGAATGCTGGATTTATTTTTTTCGAGAAATGTACCATTTTCTCCGCTTTATTTAGGAAACTTTTTTGAATAGTACCTGTAAACTACCTGTCGCCAGTCTGTCATAAATATAGATGCGTGTTATCAAGTCGCCATTTTTCATAGATATACTATATGTTAAAGTATCATTAATGTTTATCTCTGTATTAACCCTAACCCTAAGTCAGGATTGACACAAAGTAATAATGGGGTCAGGATTAAGACTCTAAATTCATTTTTGGATGATGAGAATGAATTATCGGAAACAGTAGACAGTTAAGCGCGAACAACAGTTCAGTAACTTATTCAAAATACAGTGCTCACAACAGCGAGTCTCTCTGCATTAAGTACAAGTTAAACTAAAGAAAAGGGATAGCTTGGTTGTACATGAATCTATTGAAGCCAATCAACTACGCCGCCTTGAAGTTTGCCCATCGCATACTTCCCAGATAACTGTGGCTACTTTTTGAGACATGTTATGTAAAGTGGAAAATATTGCGCCGGGGCTGCAGACTGCGACATAGTCGTCTTCAAGTCCAATGTAAACAAATACTTGTCGAGCCGTCCTTCTAAGTACTGTTGACTCCATTCATCGTTTTCAAATCTCCCATTATAGTGTTTATCATACAACTGGCAATCCATCCATTTCCCAGTGGTTTGTTGTTTGTGGTTTTTGGAAGTGAGGACTCATTAGTATAAAACAGTTTAATATATACAAAATATTTCACTGATAGATTAAAACTTAAGCAGTAAGTTTGTTTGCTTGTTTTGTTATACGGCATATCACCCCCTTTCAGGTTATTTAATGCCGAATTCAGTTATTTTGATGAAAGTTTTTATCTTTCAAATATTATTATCAGATATTTAATCGATTAGTTTTTGTAAACGAATATTTGATTGATTAATGATTTGTAGGCGTATATTTTGTACATAAATAGTCTGTAGTTTATAGATTTTATTTAACCCATAGAAGAGACACTAGCGGGTATTAGCATTCCGGGTCAGAGTATAAACATGTAATCAAATATATAAAGTAGAGATGATTTTTCCCCTGTACCTTCTCGGAGTATAGGAAAATAACCACATGCATCACAGGCTACTAAACTCACCACTATATTACACTTATTCACTCGAGCGTGTTTTAGTAAATTTGTTATGATTTTTTTTCTAGCTAACACTAAATATTACATTTGGCCCACCATCCACGTCTCTCCGCCAAACCAACTCAATATAGGTGGTAGCAAAAACTTTTCTCTCTAACAATTCTGTACTGTCACTCTACTAATCGACACCGGAAACTAATACACACAGTTTCATTTTCACAAAACACCCGTTCTTATTTATTATTTGCCTGGTATTAATTTACTACATAATATAAAGCAATACGCAAAGACTTAATGACCGCTCCCGTTCACTCCGATGATTTTCCGCGAATATCAGATTACGTTATTTCTAATTGTACCTATGACTTCTATATTTATATTAATTCCGGAATTAAGCGAATGAAATTATCGAACACAGTTCCTTCAACATTTATCCATTCAACATGGCGGCTACAATTTCTTGATCGAATCGACATCCTATTTAATTCAATAAGCGCCAAGATACTCGTAGATCCCGATACATTTACAATTTCAAAATCATACACCTTTAACACGCATATTATAGAAACCTTGGCCAAATCCATTTACCTCATCAACAAATGATCTAAACCGTGTCATTGTTGAATATTACATTTGGTCGGCAGAAGCTAAATCTTAACATAACACGCATGCCAATAAACAAGCTTAGCTTAATTGGCCTATTTTCACATGTATTTTTAACTCGAACCCGTGGCGCAGTCGTTAAGACGGGAGGTTTCATGATCGCCAGTTTCAGCGTTCGATCCTACTCTGCAACTTTTTTCTTTTTTCTTAATTTAAAACATTCGCCAACACGGTAGAGAGGGAGAAGAACAATAGACCGTTTCTTTCTTTATTCGACGTCATGCAATACGTAGTACTTTCTCCCGTGCAACGCCGGGCGACGGGTTCCACTAGTTATTTATATGATAACACGCTAAGGGAATAGCATGTTCCTTCGTACGTTATAACCATCTACACCTTTTTTTAAGATAAGATCAGCAAAGATGACGATTGTTTATCAATCTGATGTCGCTAAGATAAACAATTTAGACTTTTCTTATTTTAAAATTAATCGTTCCAAAATCGAATTATGCCGCCCGTCGACTAAAACAGTACAATTTTAAATACATACGTTTCACAAAAGTGACATTCGTTTCATTAATTTGTAGAAAAATTAGATAATAATTATGTTTAACTGAGAATATTTATTGTTTCAGAAATAATTAAATTCCTACAATTTTAAATGAAAATAGAAAGAAAATAAGAGCATATTCGATTTCTTTATTTAAAGAATATTTAGCTGACAATGACAATTACTTTTGCAGAAGAGTCATTATTTTCTCAATAGTATTGACTCTGACAGACATTTATTATTTTAGAAGGAATATAACTATTGATAGTAAATTATGCAGATCGATGGAGAATGCATCGTGGGACTTCCACGGGTCCTGCTAGTCATTATTATGGTGTTCATTAAACACTGTAAATAGGAATTAGACTTAAATGAAAATTAAAAATCTATTAAAAGAGAAAAGAATTTTGGTACTGCTCCAGATGAAGCGCCTAATTTCCGTGACTGCTCGGCGGCAACGATCGGGCAGGTCGCGGAAGCGCCCGAGAGCTGCCGAGACGAAAACGAGGCTGAAACAAAACTGAAAGTCGTAAAAATGGAAGAGTGACAGACGACAATATAAGACGAAGAATACAAAAGAAAAAAAATACATATATTTGAAAACAAAATGAAACAAAAAAAAATGAACAAACCAAAGCTGAAGAACTATAAATAAACTTTTTTTGAACCATTTTAATTTTTTTTTGTTTTTTTTTTACATAAATCAAAGAAGTAAATGCTATTTCTTTTACGATATTTAGGCAACTTCTTTTCTTGTCTACATAAAACAAAGAAGTATGTTATTTTTCTTAGGATATTTAGGCAAGTTTTTTTGGGGGGGTGGGGGGTGGGGAGGAATTTCATATATTTTCTCGTCGAGGCTCAGGGTTTACGGATACGTTTGCGGCCGGTTCGAAAGGTCTTCTTACCGGTTGTTTTGTTGTACTGAGCGCAGACGATTGACAGCTCTGCTTCGGCCTCGTTTTCGTCTCGGCAGCTCTCGGGCGCTTCCGCGACCTGCCCGATCGTTGCCGCCGAGCAGTCACGGAAATTAGGCACTTCATCTTAAGTAGTACCAGAATTTTAAATACTACTTCAGCTTCGGATTTAAATAAATGTCAGTATCCATATTATATTATAAAATACTAACGAGACCAAGCAAACCTGTATATCAAGACTAATACACTGTTTATTTCTCTGACAATTGTACATTATTTTATGTAATATACATGCACTTTTGTTAAGTTGTAGTGTATCTGAGTGCTTCATACAATGATTTCATTATTATTGTTGTGACATCACAGTTTTAACTTTAGCTATACAAGGCGTGCTAATTGGTCGTTCATGACAACTCATCACCACTCGACCCGGCGCGGGTGGGATTTGTGTATATAAAAATATGGACAATGAATAACATGGTCTATGCGCAATGTTTCTTTTGAGATGAGAAGAAATAATTAAAATAATTGGAACCATAGAATTTGATTTTCTTTATATATTTTCCCAAAGACGCCGGTCACGGCGGGAACAAAATGACGATGATAAGCAATAGAAGGGAGATGCGAGTATACAACAAAATATTGTGATATAATTTTTGTATCTACTTTATATTCTCCCCCGTTTATTGGACATAAGCAGTAGAAATTCCAGTGTTGCTTACCCACCAGCTCCTCTCTTTTCTTCCCGTGCAATTTCTTGTCAGCTAAATATTTTTTTTAAATAAATAAAATTAACGTTTTCAACTTTTAATTAGTCTTTATATTGTAACAATGTAAAAAATGTAAATGAATAATTTAATTTTTAAAATTTTAACAATTACATGTATTAAAATACAAAGAATGCAAATAGTATGTTATAAAATTGCTTAAGTCGAGGACATGGCAGAATTATATTTATGACGTTTATTCGATTTTAAAGCATTTCCTTTTCAAATGGGTTAAATTTTGATTTTTGGTGAACAACGACATTAGCTATTTCTCAGTTACATTTTTTAATTCATCTTCTGCGATCGGACGATCTCACTTTTTCAAATTGGTTTGAAAAGTGATAACGTACTTACGAACATGAATTGTACACGAATAAATAAATTAATTATCGGTAATAATTAAAATGTTGTTCTGCAATAATTATTTGAATAGCTGTGCGTCCATTAAATGACATATAGCCAAGGAAAGTAAGTTCAATACTACAAAATTAACATATGTTGGAACAGAGAAACGGAAATAATAGACACGTAAATAACGAAGCGTGATCGACGAATTTGTAGACGTTTTATTAGCAGAACCCTTTTGAAGTGTTTATTTATCTCCTCTCCGGGAGGTTAGACACAAGGCCGGATAAGGTTTTGAAAAGCCACCGCACTAGGGGAAACGCACTCTAATCAACAAAAACATGCCTGAGTTACCCGTCGATATTCCCCAGTAAGTTCTCCTCATGCGATTACCAATTAACTATCACCTTTCTCAAAGAGAATGTAAATCCTTGGAAGGTGGACTACATAGGACTGAACAGAACCATACGTCAACCCGACCGCAAGCAATTCACTATCCGACTGATTGTCGAATACGTATTCCCCACCGGTATAAACAACACTATCCGGGTTGTTTGGAGTTAGATGAGGGAAAATTGTGTAAGAATGTAGCAGTTTAGATAGCATACTGTATATATTTCACCCCTTATGCCCCGGCGATCTTTGAAACAGTTAATAAAAATACAAGATATCTGTATTATAACCGTCTGTGTTAATTAATGGCAATTAACAACGACTAGATGTTTTTCGTCCAGTAAATAATTCGCCCGTCTATCTCATTCATTGTTTAAGGGTTTCTAGGCTATATAGTCATCAGCGTCATCGTTTAAGAAAAAAAACTGAAAAAAGTAACCCCCCCCCCCTACCGAAGAAGTATCGGTATACAACACTGCAGTTTTATAGCATTTACGGGCGAGCCTCCAGTGTATTACGCTATTACTAACCAATGTCACAATCCAGTGTTTAGTGATATTTTAATACCGGTTTGCAAAGCCTTGTGCCAGCTGATATTGTTGCTAATAGGAAAGGTGACTTTAAAATCAGTCAGTTTAGCTAAACTGTGTTTCTATTTTTTAGTCTCTTTCTTTTACTTTCTATTTTAAAGATGTTTTCATTTGTATTCTTTTCGGTTTTTGTTGTGTTCCTTTATTGTTGTTCTAGTCGTCACCTTCATCGTAAGAGAAATAGGTTTTGACACTTGGCCTACACATGTTTGATCCTCCACAAGCCGAGGGAAGACATTTATAGCCAAAACCACAAGAAGAAGGAATTACCGAAAAGCCAAATCGGTGTTAGTGGGTTAGAACAACTAAGCGTAAATGCATTCCTTTCTTACTGATTCACGGGACTTGGGCGATGTTCGCGCCCTTTTCTTCGAGATCCCCTACATCTCGAATCGAGTTACAATATGCTGGCGAATGGTAACCACACTGTGTGTATGATCTGTTGTCATGGCCGTAAACATAGATTCACAAGAAGCAAACACACATTGGTGTCATTTACTTGCATCCCAACGAGGGAAGAGTTAGACACAAAAACTTTTTTTTGGAATGTGCGGAATATTAAGCTCCCTCGAAATTTGACGGAACAACGTATTTTTATTTGGGGGGGAGGGGGAGGGGGAGGGTGTCAAGCTCCCTAAAAAGAGGTACTCTGTATCGTAAACAAAAACAACGTAAACGGTCTCGTCGACACTTCCTCTGGAATGAAACCACCTCAAGTGACAAACAATAATTCCACCTCTTCAGAATGGAGGAGATAATGAATGGGAATCGTAGAAACTTATATAGTCTCCTCGACACTCCCTCACAAGTGAGAGCGCTTCAACGAACAAACGGCAATCCTACACCCTCCAAATTGAGGAAGTAATGCCTGGTAGAGTGGCCTCCTGAGACGGAGGATGTACTACATTTTTTTATCCAAGCCAAAAGGCAACTTGTATAACCTCTTACCTATTCACTAGTGAGGGTGCCTCAGGCGACAGGCAATCATTCCACCCATACAAAACGTGAGTGTAATATCTGAGAGGCTGTACCACCGCTTCTCCCAGGAGACCGAACATATACTTCATTTTAAGCTTGACAGAAAGTCAAGCTAGATGATACCGGTGACGCTCATGTGCGAGTGATAGGAGCCACAAACGACAGGAAGTAATCCTATCTCACCTCGAATGGGGGAAGTATTGATTTCCTCCTCTCCAGGAGTTAGGCACAAGGCCAGTTTTTATCTTACTCCCACAAGTAAGATGTGACCCAAGGTCGGGTCGGGAAAGTGGGGTTTAAAAATTGCCTGAGCAGCCCAAAGAGGGGAGGCGAAGCCTGGGAGGGTGGACCTCCTAGAACTGCACAGGACAGACCCAAGGCCAAGACAATACGAGTCTATGGGGTGCAGTATCCATCGGAACAGATACTACACTTTGATCTTAGCCAAAAGGCCAAGAATAATTCCTAGAAGGTTGGGATCCTGAAACAGAACAGGTACAACAGTTTTATCCCAGCCCCAAACATGCATTTCTATCGCACACATGTATTACAAATAGTTATTGTTTTAATAAATTCATATGAATCAGCATAGCACGACTTCACCAGCCCATCTGGCATAATGGTATGCGTTTTCGCTAATATGCCAGGAGACCAGGGTTCAATCCTCGGTTGGGGCATATCAAAAATTCTATAATGGTAGTGATGTCACCTTATAAAACACTTAGCATTATAAAATTAGGATCAAGGATAATTGGTGTAATCCGGGGAAGGGAGTGGGGCAACGTCTCCGCCCTCGACTACGGTCGACCACTTTACATTTTGACGACATTTTTTACTGGATTGATTCTGATGTTGGCATACGTTTCCCCGATTATTTTCTAAAATCAGCTACGTACAGGAGGGGCCACGTGAAGGTTGCAAACCTCCTTAGTGAAAGTTGTGTCATGAAACTGACTGGATTCGAACTTGGAACACCCCGATCGTTAGTCCGCGGCATTTGCCACTTCACTACAATTATTTCCACAAAATAGTAATTGACAGTTTATCAAATTTTGAAAGTATTTCGAAATATAAATGTAATAAACTAGCATGCATAGTTTTTGCTATGCTGGGAAGATTATATGATTCTGAAAGAACTACATACAATCCGTAGTAAAAGCAAAATAAATTGTTTTTGATTGTTAAAATAATTTCCAACGCCATTGATAATGTTTACCAATTCATGTATTTGTTTTTTTTTATTATAGCTTATCTTTGAATTCAGGTTTTGAAACATAACGTAAATCTACGATGTTACGCCAAACCTATATGGATTTTGTCAAGCTACTCTGTTTAGCTCTATTCATGAGAAAGCGAAATAGATCCGTTGGTAGAACCTCAGACTGAAGATCTCAAGGATTCGGTTTCGATTTCATTTGTTGGGAATTTATATTTTTTATTAATGCAATAATTTCTATTTCTAAAATTAATGAATATCTCTAATATTTCGAAATTAGATGAATTCCGCAATGTATTTATTATGTTTAAAAAAAGTGTGTCAGACAGATGGACATCGCTATTTATATAAGATATAAAAGTGTAAACTATATTCAACCCCATGTAATAGGAGCAGAATTTAATATGAACTCTCTTGAATTTGTCTTCCTCGTAATTATTTTGGGATGGTTGCGGTTGGCGTGATACATATTGACACAGACTATGGAATATGCTGTAATCAAATCTCATTTTTTGGGTGGTTGTGATTGGCGTAATACATACTGTCACAGACTATGGAATATGCTGTAATCAAATCTCACTTTTGGATGGTTGTGATTGGCGTAATACATACTGCCACAGACTATGGAATATGCTGTAATCAAATCTCACTTTTGGATGGTTGTGATTGGCGTAATACATACTGTCACAGACTATGGAATATGCTGTAATCAAATCTCATTTTTTGGTGGCTGTGATTGGCGTAATACATACTGCCACAGACTATGGAATATGCTGTAATCAAATCTCACTTTTAGATGGTTGTGATTGGCGTAATACATACTGTCACAGACTATGGAATATGCTGTAATCAAATCTCACTTTTGGATGGTTGTGATTGGCGTAATACATACTGTCACAGACTATGGAATATGCTGTAATTAAATCTCACTTTTAGATGGTTGTGATTGGCGTAATACATACTGTCACAGACTATGGAATATGCTGTAATCAAATCTCACTTTTGAATGGTTGTAATTGGCGTAATACATACTGTCACAGACTATGTAATATGCTGTAATCAAATCTCATGAAAAGTATGAAATCACAATTTTCCGCTTGTGTTGAGTTAATCGTATACAATGAATCATCTACTGAATAATTTTCTGTCATCCGAAATATATAATTCTAGTCGTATTTAATTATTGAAAGTTGTGAAAATAAATGTATTTTTTATTTTACAGTTTAAGTATTTTAGAGTATATTGACATGCTACTGCATTTTTTATTGCCTAACATCATGTCACTGTGCATTTAGTTCATTCGGTTTAAAAGAACCCCCTCTCCTCTTTGTAAGATAGGAGAAGTAGTGCCTAGGAGGAAAGTCTCCTGGGACTTAGTTCAATTTTTACTAACATGTATGCAGTTGTCTTTATGTTATTTGTATTCGTTCACTTCAGCGGCACGTCTCTTCGCCTCTTTCTGGTTGCCGATAATAAACTTCTCTCACTTGAACACATGGGTCTGGACACTGCACCCAGAGCTTTGCCATCCTAGTCGAGGACCCATCCTCGACAATGAATCAGACAGTCTAGGGACTTCGATAGAAATACCAGACGCTTTTTTTTCTGAATGAGGTATAGTCCAGCTCTGTCCTAAAATGTGCACCTTCTCAGATAGTGTGTACTCTTTTGAGTGAGGGGGGATTGCCGATCGCCTTGGGCACATCTATCGAGTAATGCTGACGTGTCTGTTCATGGCTATTTTTCAACCCAGCCAGGGTGCCCATTCGGGGCCTGACTTTGCCCCTATTGTACCACATTTACTATAAGTATAAAGTAAGTAAAACCCCTGTTGCTAATTACAATTGTGTCTTTAAACAAATTCTATAAATCGTAGCTGTTGTTGTTGCAACGGTGTTCACCCTGATCAGGTTAGGTCGGTTTTTCCCTGGCCTACACTACATCTCGAATTATGGCGGCGCATGTATAGGGTCCTGAGCAAGGTCGCACGAGATGGCTAGCCAATCTCGATTCCGCTGTCAAAGGACGACTACCTGTAGACCTGAAAGTTCAATCAAGTCCTCCATGATGATTGTTGTCCGGGTGTTTATCTGTCAATCAACATGCTTGCGTCACCGTAACATAAAGGTACGAAAGGATTACATCGCGAATTAGCTCTCCTGTCATGCGACGAGCCGCATGAATAAACCATACTAATCGCAATCAGTCCGCGAAGGTTGAGGAAAAAATAAAGAAAGAAAGATTATTACTTGAACCGAAACAAACGTGCGCGTCTACGGCATGCATGTATTCTTTAACAAAACATGGCTACATTTGAAGCAAGAATTTATATATAAAAAGAAACGATCTCGAGTTGAACGTGATTCTCGCGAGACCATGTATTGCATCTGAACATTTTAGCTTCTTCTCAAAATGCATATGAGAAAGGAAATATTACTGCGTTGTCTGTCTACATTTCTCCACAATTAGGTCGCGTGATTTGCCAGAGATGCAGGTCTGCTTTCGTGATTTCCAAAGTGATCTACAGAATAAAGATTTTGAGACCTGCATCTACTTTTCGATGATAAAATCCGTTGATCAGCCACACTTAGAAAGTGAGTAGGGGTTTTGATACTAACACCGTTTTTTTTTTCTTTCATTGTAAATATTTTTATTCCATTCTTGTACACACAAAATGTTATCTCCCAACCCCCCTACTGCATATTGTAAATATGGGTTTTGAGTAGCTTATTAATTGGGCGAGTTTCTATTGTGAATGATGCGTTGTTTTGGTGAATAACACGGGCAATGAAACAAATTATTTCAGTTAGTTAATGTTAGATGAGACCGACATTTCCCCAATTTATATCAATAAATATATTCCTTCTATTTTTTCACAGTGAAAAACACTAAAAATCATTAATGCGTATCATTCACACGCGATGTTTATTATAGATGTGTAATTTTATTATTTTATTTTCGTACATATAAACAATATATATGTGTATAAACTTTCTGAAAAAATGTTTTACGTAGTGTTATTTACTTAATTTTGGCGGGAGAGAAAAAACCGTCGATATACCTAGATATATCTTATGAACATTCACCATAATATATGGTATTTTTCTGTCTTTATTCGACAAAGCGACAATAGTAATGCAATATGTGTACATCTAATTGTATCGTATTTAACTGCGAATAGAAAAAACCTGGGTGAAAAAAATACGTGGATGTAAAACGAATTTAAAGAATAAAACCAACCTTTTCGAAAGTCTAGACTGGGCAAAACACGTCAAATGAACTTGATACGAGCGTCTTTCATTCGGTGATCGTTGGGTCACCAGTGTACAGTAACGAAAGCGCTGTAAGAGAACCTGTCCGATACGGCAAATGGTTTTCATTGACTAAACCCTGCAAAAAGGAGAAGCCATGCCTGGATTGAAATAGACATTCGGAAAGTCGCCTTTCCCATCGCAGGCAGGCTCGGGTTACCGAAACCAGTTTCCAATTGCTCAAGCACGATCATTATCAATGGACGGACATGGAAGGGTATCAGGGTGGAAAAAGTTCATTCAGAGATCAACCTGAGCACGTATAGCTATCCTAGAACCCATACGCCGTCACAAAAATCCAACAGCGAAGGAAATTGAAATTAGGCCCCACTATAAAATCTATACATATGATATCAAACGTACAGGCAATCGGTTAGATCCGAACCGTAACAATTTAAAGGCTGGGTCGCGACTCAAGTATATTTAAACACCAGCAGGGAGACGCGGCGTTGGCTGGGATTGAATGGAGAATACTATGTCTTCCTGTCACAGTCCATGATACCGTGTAACGTATTGATCATTTTATAATATTTAGGTTTGGGGTAAAATCAAATCAAATCAAACGAAACATTAATTGTCCATTAATCTTTACCATGAAGCATTTGAAATATTAAATTCGTTTTTTTCGAAAATGTTTTAAAATTGCTAATTCCAACGATAATTCTATGAAGGAATACTTGTATTTAAAAAAATCAATTTTCCAATAAAAATTATCGGACGTCTTACGAAATGTTGAAATTTAAATCCCATGAATACTTTAGACATTTAAAAATACTCAAATTTCTAAATACTCAGATTTTCAAATGTTAAAAATTTTAAATGCTGAAATTTTTAAATACTTATTTTTTTAAATACTTTAATTTTTAAATACTTCAATTTCTTTTAAAAAGTTAAGAGCAAAAATTACACGCCTCTTGTTTTTATCAAATTATTTTAAAATCAATTTTTTTAAATTAAATGTATTCATTAACTTTTTCATTATTTCAAATATATTAATTGTTAATTGATTTTGATTTTTTTACATTTTCATCCGTATTTACATATACACCCACACACGATATCTGATGAGATAATTGCATAAATACTGCTGCTTTCATTCTTTAATTTATTATTAATAGAAGACACCTGTGAAGATTTCTCTTTTGATTATGAAATGCATTTTAAGTATTTGTAATACGTGCATAGAAGAATGTGATACAAATATGTAATACGTGCATAAAAGAATATGATACAAATATGTAATACGTGCATAAAAGAATATGATACAAATATGTAATACGTGCATAAAAGAATGTGATACAAATATGTAATACGTGCATAAAAGAATGTGATACAAATATGTAATACGTGCATAAAAGAATGTGATACAAATATGTAATACGTGCATAAAATAATGTGATACAATGTGTAGGGGATTTGAAAGTGATCAGTGAAAGGACGAAGTGTTAGCTTTATAGGAACGAGTCAACTTAAGTATTGATACAACAGGAATATGATTTACAAATCAAATACATTTATATAAATATACTAGAAGAACACCTGTCCCATGACAGGTATAATTAATTCCCTGTATAAAACAGTTTTCACCACTTTTATGTCCCATTACGAACATTAAGATCAAGATATGATGATATTAAACCTGATGTCAAGTATCCTTATTCCATTTTTGATTCAGGAAATTTAAATTCAGGGAATCTTGGTGAATCTTTCTGTATGGAAGTCGCTTCAGACAAGGCATGACTATTCTTGATGTAAGGAGGTAAACAGAACGAAAGATGATTACTGTAAAGACAGGTGTATATTCAATTTGGGTAGGACGAAACACAGACAGCAAGAATAGAGTTTCAAAAGTCTGCAGTTCTTGGAAAGAAGCTGCTAGAATAAGAATATCTATTATAACGAGGTATATGAACAGTTAGTTGATGAAGACCACTTGATCAATGAGTCAAACGAGCTCGAACAAATGAAGTAGGGAATAAATAAGACAAGTGTCTAATTTACTACGGATCAAATACAAAGCAAATGTGAAATATTTGAATTTTTTAAATAGTAGGTTGTGCTCATATTATACCCCTTAAAACCTTTAAAATAGCAAAAAGAAACTGAACTTAATGGAATATTTATCAATTGACATCGTATACGTTTTGTTAAAATTGCATATCAATCAGAAGTATGTAAACTTTTTTGAAGAGCTTCCACACCCTTGTATCATCTTTGCATAAAACCTAATGTTTTTATACGTACATCCTACTGATTGGTTCATACATTACCGAAATCAGATCAGCATAACAATGTTCCGCATAAAGAAATAGTTAAAAGATAGTCTGTTACTGCTACAGGTTGACTTGTTCTTTAATACAACATTTACTAGTGAATGAATGCTTAATATTAAAAATCAGATATTTTTCTGACATGTTTACATTTAAGATTGCATCAAAATCTTATTTTAAGAGTTCTTATTTGGTTACATAATTTTGGTACTAGTAGTTCCGATACACACGAAGGTAGAAGTAGTGTCAATGTAATCATTATTTCTTCATGGATTAGTTGATTGTTTTTTACAATAGCACTATTGTTTAATTGTGAACCTTTTATAGTAAACTTCTATATTTACAACCAACGACGATAAGCCTAACCCTAACCCTTACCCTAACCCTTACCCTAACCCAACGACGATAACTCGATGCAGTAGAACTGCGCAGTTGCGCAGCTTTTTTGTCGAATATTCAAAACTTTAAAAAATACTTTTCTGAAATTGAGACTTTAAAACTCCTATCTATTACGATCCAGGACTTAAGGGTAATGTTCGAGCTATGACTGCATGTTTTTGTTTTAGAAAAAGAAAAATCAAAATTGTATTTTAAAAAGTTAATTTTTATTTTTTAAATAAATATTTATTTTTAAAAAATAAAATATATAAAGTATATTCGGCCAACTGTATTAAAGATTCATTCACTTTTGCTGAATAGATACACAACTGCCCATTTTTCTGCTGAAAATAAGTTTATGTGTTCTTTTGACATCAGCAGTCTATTTACATGCGTTCCCTTAGTAGAAACCATTGATATTTGTGCTGATGTACTATATCGTGGTTTCTCAGTTGGCCCCACTATCTCTGAGGAGGTATTCGTAAAACTGATGCGGTTTTCTACCATGTCTGTTGAATTCAGTTTTGATAATGGCATGTATCAGCAAATCGATGGCATTTCTATGGGCTCACCACTTGGTCCTGCCTTAGCCAATATATTCGTAGGTTTTCTATGGGCATACTCTTTTGACCCGTATCAATAAACCACTTACTTACTTCCGATACGTTGATGATACATTTTGCGTGTTTAGCAATGAGTCAGATTCTATTTTATTCTTTAATGCACTCATAAATTACACCCAGCCGCACAGTTCACCTGTGAAAGGGGACACAATTCCACCCTTGAGTTTTTAAAATACCACTATTGTTTAATTTTTAACATTTTATAGTAAAATTCTATATTTACAACAAACTCATAATTAGAATATTTATCTCTCTCCCACGGCAGGAAGATGTGACACAAGGTCAAAAAGTGGGAGTGAAAAGCCAGTACTTGAGAGGTTGAACACTCCGGCCTCCAAAAAATGGCTGGGCAGCAATGTCGTCATTCCATGGCAGGAGCGCCTCAAGCAACACCGTCTCAAAACACGAGAAGGTAAACCCTGAAATTGCGGACGTTCTAGAGGTACACAAAACCATACGTTAGCCTGACAGAAAAGAAGGTTTCTCAGAAAGGGCCCGGAGTCCTGCGGGCTGATTGTCGAAGACGAATCCTCAACTGGTATGAAAAATACCAGTTAATAATTCTCATGATAATAGTCCCACATAAATTACCATCTCATGATTGTAACTTTTTAATTTATTTTCAATTTCTGTGTGATATTTTAATTCTCAACAATAAATTAAAACAAAGCCAGCTCATCTTTTCAAACACGTTCAGTGACCGACTAGTGACTAGTAAGGGAAAGACGTATAATATTTCTCAGGTTCGGCTAGTGTGGCTTGTAACAAGCAACCCTTTGCTCCTTCTTCCCATTCCCCTTCTCCCCCTTTCCCTCTCCCCTGAGATTCCCAAAACGGTGTATATTCTCATTTTTTAGTAAACAAGTGGTGAGCCATCGAAAATGTGCCTGATGATTCCTTTTCCGGAACGAAATAAATTATAGATAAATTGGCTTAAAATGTTGATTTGAGTTTTTTCTTTTAAACTTCATTTTTGCTCTGCATTGCATTAGGCTGTCTTACTCAAAATATCCTACCCGAAACACCCCATCCTTCAAGGATCCAATATATATATATATATATATATATATATATATATATAAATTAAGACAGAAAATCGGAAGACCTAAAACTTAAGGTTTAGCTCAGCTGTTGCGTGGGATTTTTCTCTTGATAAAGCCCACGCAACAACTAGGCGAAACGTTCAGTTTAAGGTCTTCCACTTGTTTTTAAATTCTTTACTGTCGGATTTATTTTAAAATTTTATTTGTCAAATAAATAAATATATATATATATATATATATATATATATAAAGAGAGAGAAAGAGAGAGAGAGAGAGTCAGAGAGAGAGAGAACTAAAAGATAAGAAAGTCTTTCAAATAAAAATATTTTCCTTCTTTTAATCATGGCTTTTCAAAAATGTATATATGCATATATATATATATATATATATGTATATATATATATATATATATATATAGAGAGAGAGAGAGATAGATAGAGAGAGAGAGAGAGTATACAAGAAGGAGGTCGAAATGCAGTAGTACAATACATAGGTTTTAGTCATACAGATATAAAATATCCAGTGTTAATATTCGTTTAGTATTTAGTTTTCTATGATATCCTAAATATGCGAGCAGAAGGATCATATGTTTGTCTACCTTGGAAAGATGGTATCATGACGAACGAACATATATTACACTACCATCCTAAGAAAGAGATACTGTCTGGAATCATGGGATCAGGAAAAACAAACATATATTACACTACCACCCTAAGAAAGAGATACTGTCTGGAATCATGGGATCAGGAAAAACAAACATATATTACACTACAACCCTAAGAAAGAGATACTGTCTGGAATCATGGGATCAGGAAAAACAAACATATATTACACTACCACCCTAAGAAAGAGACAATGTCTGGGATTATGGGATCAGGAAAAACGAACATATATTACACTACCACCCTAAGAAAGAGACAATGTCTGGGATGATGGGATCAGAAAAATTAAACATATATTACACTACCACCCTAAGAAAAAGACACTGTCTGGGATTATGGGATCAGGAAAAACGAACATATATTACACTACCACCATAAGAAAGAGACAATGTCTGGGATTATGGGATCAGGAAAAACGAACATATATTACACTACCACCCTAAGAAAGAGACAATGTCTGGGATGATGGGATCAGGAAAAACAAACATATATTACACTACCACCCTAAAAAAGAGACACTGTCTGGGATTTTGGGATCAGGAAAAACGAACATATATTACACTACCACCCTAAGAAAGAGACAATGTCTGGGATTATGGGATCAGGAAAAACGAACATATATTACACTACCACCCTAAGAAAGAGACAATGTCTGGGATTATGGAATCAGGAAAAACAAACATATATTACACTACCACCCTAAGAAAGAGACACTGTCTGGGATTATGGGATCAGGAAAAACGAACATATATTACACTATCACCCTAAGAAAGAGACAATGTCTGGGATGATGGGATCACGAAAAACGAACATATATTACACTAACACCCTAAGAAAGAGATACTGTCTGGGATGATGGGATCAGGACCAAAAAACATATATTACACTATCACCCTAAGAAAGCGATACTGCATAGGATAATGGGATCAGGAAAAACGAACATATATTACACTAACACCCTAAGAAAGAGACACTGTCTGGGATGATGGGATCAGGAAAAACAAACATATATTACACTACCACCCTAAGAAAGAGATACTGTCTGGGATGATGGGATCAGGACAAACAAACATATATTACACTACCACCCTAAGAAAAAGATACTGTCTGGGATTATGGGATCAGGAAAAACGAACATATATTACACTATCACCCTAAGAAAGAGATACTGTCTGTGATAATGGGATCAGGAAAAACGAACATATATTACACTACCACCCTAAGAACGAGACAGTGTCTGGGATGATGGGATCAGGAAAAACGAACATATATTACACTACCACCCTAAGAAAGAGACACTGTCTGGGATGATGGTATCAGGGCAAACGAATATATACCACACTACATCTATCATAAGAGCAGGTAACGCCAATGCGGATACTCTAACAACAACCGAACAGATACTACAGTACTCACCAAAGGAGGATTGACTGTCTGGGAAGATGATCTTATGGCAACCGAACAGATACTATACTACCCTCACAAAACAGATAAGGTTATTCCTATTAAGGTGATCTAATGACAATAGACATATACTATACTAACCCTCTAATGGGGAGGTGATGTCTGAGCGGATGGTCTTATGACAATAGAGCAGATATAGCCTTACGTCCTCACCAATAAAAAAGATGGTAATATATGTGGGTCTATTATCATCACAACAGAACATATACTACACTACCAACCGTCAAGTGAGCTTTGAAAGATAGTACATTAGTCTGAAATAGTAAACAGTATTGGGAGTAAAAAATATAGTACGGCGATAGAATGTATGAAATTACAAGAAGTAATAGTATAGTTTCGACTTCAGATACAGAATCTCAATTAGTCGTAAATATTGAACACGACTTTATAGACATCGTGTATAATACTGCGCCTAGAATATTGTGAACCAGTAAATAAACAGGATTTCAGATTTAAAAAATTGTTTGTACAGGAAAAGAGTCTAAGCTAATAGAAATAAAAGATCATTAGGGGTTTATACTTTATTCGAAAGAATGGCGGATCAATTTGAAACATTAAAAATAATGAATGTGATTTCTAAATTTATAACAGTTTTTAAACTCTCATTGCAATAGACTTTTATTGGCGAGATCTTAACTTAAATCGACCATAAAAATCAGATGTCATCTAAAAATATACATTCATGTGATAAAATGACAACGATTGAGATAAACGAAAACTTGATGATAATTGCATTATTTTTGTGCATTGACAATTTATTGAATACTAAAATAACAAAACAAGTTATACCTTTTTTTTAAGTATTTGTGAGTAAACAAATAACCACATTGAGTTACCTTTATTAATCCATTTATCAGCATTTTATAATTATCTTCGCTAGTTTATTACTATGCCGTCCTCCAAAAAGAATTAGGTAATCCCTAGGAGAATGTTTTCATGATCACAAAACAGACACGACAATACACCCTAAAGAAGCAGGAAGTACAGCATGGGAGGATAGTATCACGACGACTAAACATATACTACGCATATACTACAGTTATGCTACAGTACTCGTAAAGGAGGGGGTAATGCCTGAGAGGATAGTCTCATGCCAACAGAACAGATACTACACTACTCCCACTGAACTGAGTATAAAAAGATAGTACAGTAATACAATTAATAGATGTAATAGTATAGTTTATGCATCAGACAGATAGCAAATCCGGTCGCATATTTTTGCTAGGCTGCTGCGTCAGAAATGAACGCTCACGCGTAAACCGATGGAGCCCCAGTCATATTTCTTGGGTGGTTAGACATTGATTTTCTGTGTTTGTGACCAAGAATATTTTTAGTTGAAAATAAAGAAAAAAAGAAATTCGACACTACCCCGATTTTTGTTGTACCCTCCCTCATAAATAGAAATATTTTTAGTTTAAAAAGACAGAAAAACATTTTTTGCACCCCCTCAATTTGTTTATATTACCCTCCCCCATTCATAGAAATATTTTTAGTTAAGAAAAGAAAAAATAATTTTTTTGACCGCCTTCCCCCAATTTTTTTTGTCCTCCCCCCATACATGTAAATATTTTTAATCATAAAGGAAAAAAACAAACCTAACCCTAACTCTAACAAAAAAATCAAATACAGTGAACACGGTGTGTGTGTGGGTTTGTTTAATAACTTTTTTAAATTAAACAATCTGATTCTAAAATCAGTTGTATAGTTTTCCAGTACAATGTGTTTTTTTTGTTGACAGTAAAGAAAAAAATCACATCTTTTTTTTAATAAATAAAACATGGAATCATAAATTCAGTTGAGGTCGTGAAAAAGTGATAATATTGGATATGAAAGTATTAAGAAATCAAATACAGTAAACACGAATAGTTTTTTTAATTCTCGGAAAGAAAAAGTTTACCTGAACTGAATTCGTTATAGTGTGTGTGTGCGTGCGTGTTTTTATATAGTAATTTTTAAATCAATTATTATTTTAATTAAACAATTTGATTCAATAAATTTGTGTTTTAAAACATAATGGCTAATAAGATTAAGAAAATAAACAAACTCAGAACGTTTTAAAGTTACATTTGAAATTACGTCCGCGTCTTGCGTCCGTATTTTTATTATTAGTCTTTGATTTTATTGCTTTCTATCTCCATCGCAATCAATCTTTAATATCTTTAAAAATTGTTTTACAACTAGTTCCGACATGGAAATTCAAAATCAAAGAATAACTGGCGCCAAAATATGTTTTCGCACAGAGCCGTGAAAATATTAAACTTCACAAATTAATTTATACTGAATTCAACCCATTATCAAGCCTTTGAAAATATTAAAAGCTGTTTGTTTTTTCACTTTTTTGCCACTTTTCTCAGGGTTTGTTAATTTTGAACTATCGGACAAAAGCACCCCTGACAAAAGACAACAATATAAAAAAATATATATTTTACTTTTAATTTAATTATCTATGATGTTTTCAGTATTTTTTTGACAAACGTGTTTTATATAATTTTTACACATTAAAAAACGTGTAAAAGTTAAATAAACATCCTTGTTAAAAATACTGAAAACATCATCAATAATTAATATAAAAGTAAAATATAATTTTTAAACCACCTGCATTCTTTTACAGGTTATCTAGAGTTCCTCATTCAAACTCCTCGGCCTAACCTTCACAGGTAACATGAATTGGAACAAATACATCGAAGACATTACCAAGGCTGCCGCAAAGAAGATTGGCTCCCTCTACCGTGCTAGTAAACTCCTCACACCTGACATTATCTTGTATCTCTACAAGGCCACCATCCGCCCATGCATGGAGTATTATCGTCACATCTGGGCTGGTGCATCATCTACTAGTCTCTCCCTCCTTGACAAGGTCCAAAAAAGAATCGCCAATCTAATAGGTCCCTCATTGTCAACCAAGCTCGAGTTCCTGCCCCATCGCCGCAATGAGGCATCATTGTGCTTGTTTTACAAATACTTCAATGGATTATGCTCCGAGGAATTGGCTACTCTGGTGCCCCCTCGACGTAAATTCACTAGACTAACTCGACAATCAACTAAATCTCATTCATACACTGTCGAGGTCCGCAGATGTCGGAGAGCCTTCCACTCAAATAGCTTATTTCCTCGTGCTGCTGGCCTCTGGAACTCCCTCCCTGCCCCCTGTTTCCCCGACAGTACAGACATGCAGAAATTTAAAACTAATGTAAACAGACATCTCGCTGCGCAGATCCCAATTTAGGTTGACCCCTCCCCCCAACCTTCTCACCTCTTCTTTTTTTCCTCAGTAGCCCCTTACGTCTACAGTGGCGTCCTGCCTTGTTTGGGGTGAACTATGTTTAAAAAATCCAAAAAAATCTAGCGAATCTATGCAAAGTTTTATTGTTTTCAGTTTGTTTTCTTTCACAAGTAAAATAAATTTACATCGGATTTGTATGTTATTATTATCTATCGATTTTAGTTTTACTGTTAGTTTAAAATCAATAAATATTCATCATGTTATCATTAGTACGAACAATAGAAAATTAAGTTTTAAAAGAATTAAAAGAATTGTTTTTGAAATCAGAAATTAGGCTCAAACTTTTCCGATACCGATTTCGATACTGATTCCGATGTCGATACCACCAAAAGTTCCGATTTTTCTGATTCCCGATTCCGATTTCGATTAATCGTGCTAACGCTACCCCTTACGTCTGAGTGAAAACGTGCCCTTGTTAGGATGAATAAAAGTTTTATTTTTAAGTTATTTGATTCTATTTTTCTATAAAGGGACTGCATTCGGCCCTTTACTGCTTTTGTGAATTGAGCTCAGATCTCACACCACCGGATACATTCCTTCAGCACGTCCTTATATCGCCTGTTTGGACGTCTTATATTTCCATGGCCCTGTTTCATGTAATAAAATAAGATTTGTGTTGGGATTCGGTGATCATTCATTCTCATGACGTGGCCAGACCATCCGAGTAGCAACTTGAGAATAATTGTTTCAAGAGATAGCGATCTTATCGAGAACTTCCATGTGGGTGACTCTGCCCTCCCGCACTCTGGTACTTTTATGTCTTTTATTGCTTGTCCAAGTTTCGCAGCCGTCTAAAATAAATGCGTGGATCGCAGCTTATATACATTTAGTTGTTTTTTGTTTTTTTTGTAATTTGTTTAAACCAAGACACGCAAACTTAATTGGCTCCCTTGCGACCCATAATCACCGGAAACGGAAACGTTCATCATAAAATTGTTGGAGCCACAAAACCTCTAATTCATCCACGTTGTACAATTATTTCCGCACATTCAATTATTTATATTTTTAGAAAGCATATAAAAATATTATTTGTTTGCTTTTGTTGATTAAATGGATTTCCTTGATATACCTATTTCAAGGCCGTCGGGCTGTGATCAAAGTGTAATATCAGTTCTGGCCTCGGACACTGAAGGAGCAAATATAACTCAGCCTCGATTGTTAATTAACAAGTTACTAACCCAATATAAAACTCATAATGGTTTAGTTAAGAGTTTAGTTAGGGCAATTGTTGATGAATACCTGAAAGACTGTCGGGCTAAGATCAAAGTCTAGTATCTGTTCGGTTCTGAACTAACAGAAATCATTATATACTGAGGCAATTTGTATGTTTGCCCAATCCAGAGTGCCCCGTTTTAGGAGTTAGAGTTTCCCCATTAAAAACAAACCTTGTGTCTTACTTTGTTCCTGTGGGGAGCCAAGTAAATAGTTACAATTTCTGGGCACTAGAATCCATGAGAAATATTGTACTAAAGTTATTTATTTTCTTTTTAATACCTTATTTACTCATTCCAGTTCGTGTAATTAAATGTTAAAACTAATTATATGAATAAAATAAAATAAATAACATGTAAAATTATTCCAAATACATTCTATTCGTTTCGGCTGTATTCTTGAACCCGACTTCCAAGAAAATATTGTAACCTTGTTATCTTGATTGTTTCCCAGAAATATATCTCTAATTTCCTGGGTTATATGTGAAATATAATCAAGGTAATAACTGCCAAATAATTACTTATTAAAGTAAGTTTGATCTTCTGTAAGTTTATGTATAAATAAATAAATAAATAAATAAATATATATATATATATATTACTTTAGTGTAAAGTCTCAGAAATCAAGAGGTCGCTTCCAGGGCTAATACTAGATCCCTATATAAGATACATAGATTTCCGAGTGTTCAACTCAAGTTCTACCTTACATCTCAAACGTTGAGTTTGTAAAGAAAGGAAGAGCATTAATTCTCCTTTCCCCAATTAATCAGTTAACTATGTTATAGTATTCTTTGTTGTGGTCTCTTGGGCTTACTGGATTTGAGGACAAGAATTCATCTAGTCTGGTGGAGTATCCAGCTGAGTGCTGTTACTTCAGGTAACATCACTAGGAGAAGGTGCACCAATCCTCGTATGAGCCAGTGTTTAGACTTGTTGAAGGGATTTTATTTGGGCTTCAAATACTATGTTGGTTTGTCTATTTGGTCAGGGTGTACTTGTAGGGTAAGGTATCCTCATGTCAGGTTATCTTGCTAAATCTTTGTACAGAGGGACCGAAGACACACGAGGATGATATATGGTAGGTAATTCAAACTCTCCTGCATATATATATATATATATATATATATATATATATATATATATATATATATACACTATGTTTCCCTAAAGCCGTTTAAAAATAATTAATCACACAAAATACATACTAATATATTCAACGGGTTAGGGATTGAGTTATGTTTTTTAAAACTATTATTAGTCATAATTTGTAATTCACTGACAAATTGATATATCTCTCTTTAAATTTCCGTTTATCACTTGCCAACTGTCTCGCTCTTAATTTATAGTTTCTCATTCGGCTCTCTCTCTCTCTCTCTCTCTCTCTCTCTCTCTCTCTCTCTCTCTCTCTCTTTCTCACTTGCGTCTCTGTCTCTCTTTTTATTAAAAGTCTGATAAAGGCATCTTATTTCTCATCTTTTTTCGATGTTGACGAATCGCCGCAGAGCAAAAACCTATTGGAGTTTAATAGAGGTAGTACTTTTTATGGACATCGCTACAGACAAGGCATGAGGCCACTTGATGTAAGCAGTTAAAAAGAACGAAAGATGATTATCGCAAAGACATTAGATGCCTATTGGCTTTAGACATAAAAACAAGGCTATAGGTAGGAGGGAAACAGTCAACAGTAAGAGAGTTCCACAAGCCGGAAGTTCTTTGAAATAAGCTACTGGAATAGGAAGCTATATTACAATGAGGTATCAAAAGAGTGAATTGATGGAGACTACTTTAGACCAACGAGTCAAACAAGCTCGACAAAGAATGCAGGGAATAGATCAAACAATTCTGAAGAACAAATAGCATAATAATATTTATAGGAAAGACTGAGACTAGCAACATCACGCCTGTGAGAGATGTAGAGAAAAAGAAAGGGTGGGGTCAGTCAAATTAAAGATACATTTCTGCACCTTATCAAGGACCCTCAAATGGGACAGAGATTCACCAGACCAAATATGACAACAGTACTACAGTTTAACAGTAGTATTACTACAGTTTAGCAGTAGTGATACTATAATTTAATAGTGGTAGTAGTAGTAGTAGTACATTAATATTAGGAGTATAGTTTTAAGCCACATTTTATTACCACCAAGACAAATAAATAAATATACATTTTATATATCAGATTTACTAAGAAAGCAAAACCGCGTCTTAATGTATTTGTATATATATTTTATTATCGTTCGTTCGTTTTTTTTTTTCTTTTTCGGTAATAATTTTCATAATACTACTACTAAAGCGAGAGTAGTAATTTAACTCGTCGCTAGAGAGAGGGGGGTGTTTGTTTGTTATTGTTGATCGACCTTTCATCCATTATAAGGTAATGTCAGTGGGTTGTTGTTTTTTCAGAATCAGACAGTTTTTACAATGTTTTTTTTGTGAAGGTGTTTTTAGAATATGTAATGTAACTATTCATGATGTGCGAGTCATTTTGTTCGAATTTTAGATTTTGGGAAACTTTTTTGCTTCTTTAGGTTGTTTAAAATATTATTTGGGCTATTCCTTTGAAGCGGATTTTTTTTAAAAATATTTGTTTAGTAATAAGATAGTTAATATTTCTATGCAGATTAATTGGTACATGCCTCTTATCAGATGTTATTATTTTGTTAATGCTGGATTTTATCTTATTAAATACGCTTGTACAAATTAGTTTCTTTAAGAAACTTTTTTATTTGAGAAAAAGGTATATTTTTAGATAATGTTTTTATATCCGTTACTTTGTAACATTTGCTGCGAATATGTGATGATTTTTTTTTCATTTTATTAAGATATGTTTATTGTTAGTCCGTCATTGCAATGCTTACACCGAGGTTCATCTTCTCCTTTAAGCAGATATGTGGCTAAGTGGTTAACGACGCGGACTGACAACCTGGGTGTGCCAAGTTCGAATCCAGTTCGTTCCACAAAAAACTTTCACTTAAGGTGTTGGCAACCTTTATCTGTAAGTACTCGATGTCTTCCTAGAAAAGAATGTTAACTAGCAATATATCGGGGAAACCAATGCCAACAAAAGACTCATCTGATTCATACGAATTGAATGAATGAATCAGCAGATATATGTGGTTCAGTCTTCTATGGCCGATACGAATACGTGTTAATACCGTGTTGTGTCTTCTCTTCAATCGTTTACAGAGACTATTTTTTTACCTTATAAAACTTAACTAGATTTGCAAAGTGACTTTTATCATGCAAACCGGGGGGAATTCGTGGAATAACTCTGTCACCCTAAGGGTTGTCTTGTATCTTGGCAGACTCGTTATTGTTAGATTGTGTTATACTTGTCTATATATACTAGTATATCTTATATATACTAGTATACCTTATGTATACTAGTATATCTTATATATATACTAGTATATCTGATATATACTAGTATATCTTATATATATACTAGTATATCTGATATATACTAGTATATCTTATATATACTAGTATACCTTATGTATACTAGTATATCTTATATATATACTAGTATATCTGATATATACTAGTATATCTTATATATACTAGTATATCTTATGTATACTAGTATATCTTATATATATACTAGTATATCTGATATATACTAGTATATCTTATATATACTAGTATATCTTATATATACTAGTATATCTTATGTATACTAGTATATCTTATATATACTAGTATATCTTATATATACTAGTATATCTTATATATACTAGTATATCTTATGTATACTAGTATATCTTATATATACTAGTATAACTTATATATACTAGTATATCTTATGTATACTAGTATATCTTATGTATACTAGTATATCTTATATATACTAGTATATCTTATATATACTAGTATATCTTATGTATACTAGTATATCTTATATATACTAGTATATCTTATATATACTAGTATATCTTATGTATACTAGTATATCTTATATATACTAGTATATCTTATGTATACTAGTATATCTTATGTATACAAGTATATCTTATATATACTAGTATATCTTATATATACTAGTATATCTTATGTATACTAGTATATCTTATGTATACTAGTATATCTTATATATACTAGTATATCTTATATATACTAGTATATCTTATGTATACTAGTATATCTTATATATACTAGTATATCTTATATATACTAGTATATCTTATGTATACTAGTATATCTTATATATACTAGTATATCTTATATATACTAGTATATCTTATATATACTAGTATATCTTATATATACTAGTATATCTTATGTATACTAGTATATCTTATATATACTAGTATATCTTATGTATACAAGTATATCTTATATATACTAGTATATCTTATATATACTAGTATATCTTATGTATACTAGTATATCTTATGTATACAAGTATATCTTATATATACTAGTATATCTTATATATACTAGTATATCTTATGTATACTAGTATATCTTATGTATACTAGTATATCTTATATATACTAGTATATCTTATATATACTAGTATATCTTATGTATACTAGTATATCTTATATATACTAGTATATCTTATGTATACTAGTATATCTTATGTATACTAGTATATCTTATATATACTAGTATATCTTATATATACTAGTATATCTTATGTATACTAGTATATCTTATATATACTAGTATATCTTATATATACTAGTATATCTTATGTATACTAGTATATCTTATATATACTAGTATATCTTATATATACTAGTATATCTTATGTATACTAGTATATCTTATGTATACAAGTATATCTTATATATACTAGTATATCTTATATATACTAGTATATCTTATGTATACTAGTATATCTTATGTATACTAGTATATCTTATATATACTAGTATATCTTATATATACTAGTATATCTTATGTATACTAGTATATCTTATATATACTAGTATATCTTATGTATACTAGTATATCTTATATATACTAGTATATCTTATATATACTAGTATATCTTATATATACTAGTATATCTTATATATACTAGTATATCTTATGTATACTAGTATATCTTATATATACTAGTATATCTTATATATACTAGTATATCTTATATATACTAGTATATCTTATGTATACTAGTATATCTTATATATACTAGTATATCTTATATATACTAGTATATCTTATATATACTAGTATATCTTATGTATACTAGTATATCTTATGTATACAAGTATATCTTATATATACTAGTATATCTTATATATACTAGTATATCTTATGTATACTAGTATATCTTAT
>OY744539.1:72261043-72278543 GCA_963556195.1 Sepiola atlantica | reverse complement strand
TTCTTTGTTCTCGGTAATTGTTTAGATTTACAAAGAAAACATTTGTTTCGCGTTCTAGTGTCGCCTTTACATTCAAGCCAGTCTTGAAACAGAAGTCGAAAATAATTATTCTTATTGAACAAATATTTCCCTTCGCAACACAAGCAAGAATCTCTTTATGTGGATATATAAGAGGTCATAAAATGATTGACATGTGCTCAGTTTTCAGTTCACAGAATGTATACAGGTACTCGCTTTTTTTATATACAAACGAGTGACATCTTATCAAGGCCTAATAGCTACTTGAGGATAAGGATGAGTGAGTTTATCAGTATGTATGAACAGATGGTATGTAATTTTTTTACCATTAAGGTCCTTACTAGTAGCAGCATTCGTAAAAAATTAGGATAGTAAAAGTAAGGTTAACTCATTAATGTGGTGCCCACAGGACGTAAAAACACCCGACCCACCCAACAATTAGCTAAATTCCATCCATTCATTGTAGACGTACCCAGATGCCGTTTTTTTCTACTCGAATGGCTTATATTTTTTCGAACATTAGAATTCCCTTTCTGCTCTCTGTTTCCCTGATTGTACCAACATGTAGAACTTTAAATGTAATGTGAACAAATATATCGGTGCACAACTCCTAACTCGGAGTGACCCTTAAAAATCTAAATGTAATGTGAACAAATATATCGGTGCACAACTCCTAACTTCGAGTGACCCCTTAAAAAGCTAAATGTAATGTGAACAAATATCTCGGTGCACAACTCCTAACTTCGAGTGACCCTTAAAAATCTAAATGTAATGGGAACAAGTATATCGGTGCACAACTCCTAACTTCGAGTGACCCTTAAAAATCTAAATGTAATGTGAACAAATATATCGGTGCAAAACTCCTAACTTCGAGTGACCCCTTAAAAATCTAAATGTAATGTGAACAAATATATCGGTGCACAACTCCTAACTTCGAGTGACCCCTTAAAAATCTAAATGATATGTGAACTCATATATCAGTGCACCACTCCTAACTTCGAGTGACCCTTAAAAATCTAAATGTAATGTGAACAAATATATCGGTGCACAACTCCTAACTTCGAGTGACCCTTAAAAATCTAAATATAATGTGAACAAATATCTCGGTGCACAACTCCTAACTTCGAGTGAACCTTATAAATCTAAATGTAATGGGAACAAATATATCGGTGCACAACTCCTAACTTCGAGTGACCCCTTAAAAATCTAAATGTAATGTGAACAAATATATCGGTGCACAACTCCTAACTTCGAGTGACCCCTTAAAAATCTAAATGTAATGTGAACAAATATCTCGGTGCACAACTCCTAACTTCGAGTTACCCCTTAAAAATCTAAATGTAATGGGAACAAGTATATCGGTGCCCAACTCCTAACTTCGAGTGACTCTTAAAAATCTAAATGTAATGTGAACAAATATATCGGTGCACAACTCCTAACTTCGAGTGAACCTTATAAATCTAAATATAATGTGAACAAATATCTCGGTGCACAACTCCTAACTTCGAGTGACCCCTTAAAAATCTAAATGTAATGGGAACAAATATATCGGTGCACAACTCCTAACTTCGAGTGACCCCTTAAAAATCTAAATGTAATGTGAACAAATATCTCGGTGCACAACTCCTAACTTCGAGTGACCCCTTAAAAATCTAAATGTAATGTGAACAAGTATATCGGTGCACAACTCCTAACTTCGAGTTACCCCTTAAAAATCTAAATGTAATGTGAACAAATATCTCGGTGCACAACTCCTAACTTCGAGTGACCCCTTAAAAATCTAAATGTAATGTGAACAAATATATCGGTGCACAACTCCTAACTTCGAGTGACCCCATAAAAATCTAAATGTAATGTGAACAAATATATCGGTGCACAACTCCTAACTTCGAGTGACCCCTTAAAAATCTAAATGATATGTGAACAAATATATCAGTGCACAACTCCTAACTTCGAGTGACCCTAAAAAATCTAAATGTAATGTGAACAAATATCTCGGTGCACAACTCCTAACTTCGAGTGACCCTTAAAAAGCTAAATGTAATGTGAACAAATAGATCGGTGCACAACTCTTAACTTCGAGTGACCCCTTAAAAATCTAAATGTAATGTGAACAAATATCTCGGTGCACAACTCCTAACTTCGAGTGAACCCTTATAAATCTAAATGTAATGTGAACAAATATCTCGGTGCACAACTCCTAACTTCGAGTTACCCCTTAAAAATCTAAATGTAACGTGAACAAATATCTCGGTGCACAACTTCTAACTTCGAGTGACCCTTAAAAAGCTAAATGTAATGTGAACAAATATCTCGGTGCACAACTTCTAACTCCGAGTGCCCCCTTAAAAATCTGGTCCCTAATTCTCAATCGCTCGTTACGTTTCAGTTGTCAATGTGCCTTGTTTGAGTTTGAATTATTTTTTTTTTAAATCAGGTGATTAACGTTAGAGCCATAATGGATGTATAATGGTGTCTGGTGTTCAGTAAGAGGAAGAATGGCGCAAGTAAATTTGGGGAAACACCAAGATCAAAAATTGTTGGTCCTGCCTACTTTGACTAAATGTCGGAGTCTATGGAAGAGAACCACACCCTGTGAAGACTGGAAAACGATGGGTGAAATGGGTAGGATTTGATTATTTAAAAGGACTGCTCGACAAGGATTTCTAAACATTGGACTTGAAAACGACCTTGTTGCAGTCGGCCACAAAGCAGCCCCGTGGGATTGTTTTCTACATACGATAAAATATTGGAAATATATTTTATCATAGAAGTTCCGTTAAGTTTTAGGTATACACAGGGATAAAAGGAAAGTCTTTATAGTGGCTGAAGCTAAACGACTTTTTTATTGTGAATGTTTTATAGAGGGAAAAAGAGATTGGAGCTCAGTTGATCACCTACCATGAGAATCTCGAAGTCGGTTTTGTACTCTGTCAAGGCAGGAACTGATGCTTAAAGATGTCCATCCCCAGATGTGTGAACAGTTCTCTATCTAAGAATATATCTGGCATACAGGCAGAGATTTGCGTCAGGAGTGAGGTACCTTCTAAAACGATAGAATGATCCAACCATTTTTCTAGCGACCTTAACAACATATTTAATGTAAGTCTACTATTTCATTTCTGGAGTAAAGTCAGTCCAATCAGCTTATCTAATGAAGGACAGAGGCATTCATTTCAACTGGGGGAAAGCGATGATCTAAGCATTGGTAGTGAAAGGAGAGAAGCTTGGTTTTAGAGGTATTAAAGGAAATAAACACTTTTCCCCCATTGCACTACATGTTCCAGGTCGGAAGAGCGAAAATCTGCAAGATCTTGATCACTAATAACTTCCGAAGTACTATCTACTCTAATAACATATTTTCTAGAATTGCTAGCCTTTGGAATCCCCTCCCTGATTCCTGTTTCCTCTTGCTGTACCAACGTGCAGATGTGTAAATGTAATGTGAACAAGTGTATCGCTGCACAACTCCCCACTTGGGATTCCCCTAATTAACAGTACCCTCTTACGCCTCAGTGACGCTGTGTCTTGTTTGAGGTAAACGAAGGTTTTTTTATGGAAATCGCTCCAGACAACGCATGACACCGCTTAATGCAAAGAGCTAAAATAAAATACTTCAAGGTCAAAAACTAGCCAACGATAAGTGTGATATAAGTAGATTCCGACTCAGAAAACAGCAATTATTCCCCCTCTGTCATAAACATCGATCATGGAATGTGAAGACTAAAGGACAAAATAAGGGAAGCGAGAATTACGAGACTGCCGAAAATAAACCCTAGGTCAACTTTCTACTCTCCTTAAATCAACTTTCTACTATCCAAGTAAAATAAATATCGCATCGTCTGCATAGATGGAGGCTGATGTACCCGTCGGAACACGGACTCATATTACTAAGACCCGTTGGACGTTTTAATAAATGCAATCACGTCGGACACCAAAATGCTTCCAAAGTAATCAAAAACATTATTTTCTAATAAAAACCAAATAGACCAACCGTAGTTGAAAGCGACCTGGAAGCTATGTTTTCATTTGTTACTACATCTTATTCGCTACTACATTTAAATGTAGAGAATGACGTCACTCTTTTCCCTGGTTTGCTCTACTCACACTTGTATAATCCTAAGACGCATGGTGATAGTACCCTTCCCGAAAGTCCAATGTTCAAACTCCTCAGCCGAGCATTCATAGACAACTTAAAGTGGAATAAATGCATAGAAGATGCTGCCAAGTCTGCTGCAAAAGAGGAGGGCTCCCTCTACATGACCATAAATTTCTCACACCCGCCGGTCTCCTATATACCTACAAAGCCATCATTCATCCGATCATGGAATATTTTTGCCACATCTGTCTGGGGGACCAAACACTAATCGGTCCCTCTTGGACAGGGTGCAAAAATAAGAGTTTCTAATCTAACAGACCCTGCACTGTCTACCAAGCTCCAGTCCCTGTCGCAACGCTGCAATGTTGCATCTCTGTTCTTATATTACCAATCCTTCTACGGATTGTAGGTCGATGAGCTTACTTCACTTCTACTTCAACAACGTAAATACCCACAATGAACCCGACTAGGAGCAAAATCTCACCTATTATCTGTAAAGGTAACCAGATGTCGGAAAACTTTCTACTTTAATAGCTTCTTGCCTCGTATCACAAACTTTGGAATTCCCTTCTTGCCCCCTGTTTCCCCGATAGTAGTAACATGCAGAAATTTAAATCTAACGTGAAAAAACATCTTGATGCCCAACTCAGGATTGCTGCCAATGAGTATGGCTTTTACCACGATAGCCCTTTACGCTTCAGTGACAATATCGTTTTTTTTGGGGGGGGGGGGTGTAATATAAGTGTTTTTAAAAAAAGGAAAAAGGTTGATTTGTTAAGTTTAGTATAATGATAGAAACCCGCTTGGACCCTTTAACAGGTGCAATAGGTCGTACACGAGAATACGTGAAACTAATCGCAACAGCACAGCTCTCGGTACTACTATGAGCTTTCACAAAGTGCTGTCTTTTTTGTCATCGGGAACCAAACCTCCTGAATGCCAATTCAAACATAACATTTTTTTGTTGATAGAGTTTCCCTAAGTTGACGGACCCACATTGTAGAAACCATCGTTTTGCTGTTGTCTTTTACCTAGGAAATGATGTATCATTTTTGACACTAGCCTTGCAAATTGTCAAACGCCTCCACTCTGAAAGAACCCCTTTGTGTTCTCCGATTGTTTAGATTTTAAAAAGAAACATTTTTTTCACGTTGTGGTGTCGTCTTTTTTATTTTCATTTAAAACAAACATGAAAATAGAATTAGAAAATATTTCTCTTTATTGAACAACTTCACTCAAGCATCAATCATCTGTATATGAGCTGAAAGTGCTCGTTATCCGATTAACAGAGTCAATACAGATACTAGCTGGTGTATACGTCCCAATAAGGCTTCATTATATTGCTAGGGGTTTAAAAGTAGTTTCGGACCAAAGTATTAGCTTGTTGGCAATATAGTAACCGATTTCCGACCCATTTTTTAAAACTTGGTTTTGGTTCTTATTTTTGAAGTATGTTGTATCAATTGTTCGTGCTTAATAATCGATAGGCATTCGCCATGATCACGTTGACACACCTCTTCCCTTTATATAAACAAAGTTAAGTGACGTTGACCCTGGGTGATCATCTGGGAATACCAGGCACTGTATGTAGGAGAACGTCGACAACTCTGCAAGAACTTCAAAATTCAACGTTGTCATCTCTCCTAATCGAGATATAGAATCGACTGGCGACCGTTTTTTAATTGAGTATTCCCTAGAAACTTCCTCCTGTTGAGGGAGCCAGCTGTACTCGCTTAGTGTGAATGCCGCTTCGTTTAGATTTTTTTCGATGAGCAAACGTTACTATTGGCGACATTAAATTTTTTTAAAGAAATATAGTTGGGAAATTAATCCAAAAACAGTTTATTTTGGTTTAGCTACTCGTGGCCTTTTGGCTAAGATCAAAGTGTAGTATCTGTTCCGATGGATACTGCACCCCATAGACTAGTATTGTCTTGGCCTTCGGGGTTTGATTTACGCCGGTCTATGGGTATGTCCTGTGCAGTTCTAGGAGGTCCACCCTCCCAGGCTTCGCCTCCCCTCTTTGGGGAGGAGTAAGTTTGTTGCTTACTGCCTGAGGCGCCCCTACCGGAGAATGCCGACGGGTCTGCCCAGGCATTTTTAAACCCCACTTTCCCGACCAGACCTTGGGTCACATCTTACTTGTGGGAGTAAGATAAAAACTGGCCTTGTGCCTAACTCCTGGAGAGGAGTAAATCAATACTCGTGTGTGACGTATTTGCGTTAAACACAATTTAATATTGAATATCTAATAGAACATATAAACATGTGAATTCACCATTACTAGTTGTTAGTCATTCGTCGCATGTATTTTCTTTTAGAAATAACCTCCGTATAGGTGACCTTCATTAATCAAACCACATCCCAACAGTAACTTAACATGATTGCATTTTTTTAATTAAATATCAATTACGGGTGTACAATAAAAACAAAAAGACGAAATAAAATTATTCTTCGCCAGTGTTCTCGTAAATATTTATATTCATATAAAATTGCATTTTATCAGTGAAGTTAAAAAACGAAATAAGAAAAAAAGTTTTAAACTGGAAAGTTAAAAAAGAAAAGAAAAAATCGTATACAATTGGTATATAGAAAGCAGAAACACAAAAGACCAAAATAGACTAAAGGTAGGGGATTGTCTGACATTTAATTAGATTCCTTAATTCGCCTAAATACTTGAAATCAAATCTAACTTCTTTGTAATGTAGCAGGAAAATCCTAGCAGAGTGCTCGATTAATTGAGAATTAAAGTTAAAAATTAAAAATTAAGAGCGTAATATTTATTTATTTTGATACATAAAAATTAGTACAACATTCGTACCGTCGGTTTCAAACACAGAAGGACTTAGCCATCTGGCTCTCTTTAGCTTCTGTTCAGATGACAACAGAAGCGAAAGAGAGTCGGATGTCTAAGTCTTTCTGTGCTTGAAACCGACGGTACGAATGTTATACTAATTTCTCTGTACCAAAATGAATGAATATATATATATTGATTTTGATTTATTAATAATGCACTAATAATTAAGTAAATAGTAATAAATGCATTCCCACATAATTAAATAACTAGTAGATATTATTTACCATCTCTTCATTACATATTAGCATATGCATATGTTCATATGCTCTAATATAATTTGATAATTATTGGTTAATTAATGATACACAAATAATTAAATAAATAGGAATAAATAAATTCATTTACACATAAACAAATAAACTAATAGATAGTATCTCTTTTCTATCTCTTCTTACCACATTTTTGGTTTTTGCATTTCGAAAACTAATCACGCGATTATATTACACATAGAAATTCATTATTCTACTCTACTCTCTTTTAATTCGAAACGGAGCCACTTTTCCAATAATATCCACTCCCGGCCCCAAACGCTCGTTTGGACAAAATGCCCCAGACAATATCTTTCTTTCAATAATAAACTCATATCCAACCAACTCATCCTTCCCCCCTAAAAATCCATTAACTGCTGCTGATAATACACAGCCACTTTTGTCTGTCTCAATTTTTTTATTTATTTTCACTCTGGCCTGAGGCTCGCCGTATCGGGCAGATCAAATTTGATAATTGTATGATCATTTTTTCTGCATTTTCTTCATCCTGAAGGAAGCTCATAATTAAGACGAAACGTTGATGAATGCATAAATAATATAGTTGTTTACTTTCCTTTTACATTTTCCATATATATATATATATATATATATATATATATATATATATATATATATATATATATATATATATATAAACAAATAAATACACATTGCTATTTATATACGTCACACATGAGTAGGTAATAAAAAATAATTGTTTGGGACTAATTTTCCAAGTATATTCCCTTTAAAGTCATTTATGTCGCCGATAGAACCATTTATCAATGATGTGTACTATTTAATAAATTTCCAATCATTTATTCTAGAATATAATTTTAAAGAAAATAAACCCTTACGAAAAAAAATGGAAAAACAAGAGACGCGTATATTTTTTCTTGCTTAAGTTTAAACTCAAACATAATGCTTCCAAAATAACCGGCAATATCAACAGAGAAGAAGGTAATCGAAGAGCATGAAGGTGGTTACGAAAATGATGTGATGGTAATGAGAGCCTTGACTAGTAATAATGTAGATAACGGTTTTTGCCTTTTTGACAATAACTGCCGGAAAGCAATTGTTAAAATAAACCAACATCAACATGTCAAAGAAATGTCTAAGGGGCTTAATGATAGTATTTCTGACCATCATAAGCAAATTAGCGAGGTGAAAAAGCTACTTTTCAAGAACCCCATACGCCAAATCAGTCAGAAACGTTGTAAGTTTTTTATTGGGAAAAAATGTTTAATTTTGTAGAATTAAAATGCTTTAAAAGTATTGTAATATTGCATCACCTCCTTGATCTGACTATGAAAGGTGAATAGTTCAGCAACAATATGTTTGTTCACATGACGTTTAAATGTTTGCATGTTGTACGGTCGGGGAAACAGTTGCAAGGAACGGAATTCTAAATGCTTGCTGTTCAGGGGGAAAAAAGCTATCAGAGTAGAAAAAAGAGTTCTACAGTGAGGAAGTGCGATTGTCCTGCTCGTCGGATGGGTCAGGGGCATTTTTGTTGAGTGAATACAAGTACAGTAGGTTGATACGAGCACTATTTTAAAGGTACTGTGGTGATGCGACAAGGACTGGAGCTTGGCAGACAGTAAGGGACTAGTTAGTTAAAAATTATATTTGCACCTTGTCTAAGAGTGAGAGGCATGTGGTTGGTGCACCAGGCCAGATATGGCAACAATACTCCATGTTTCGGCGAATGTGGCTTTGTAGAGATATAAGATACTAGCAGATTGGAGAAGTTTTTAACCCGACAGAAGGAGCCTACATTGTTTGCAGCAGATTTGGCAACATCTTCTATGTTTCTGGCCAGATCGCTAAAAGAGATGCAGACTCTACATAGCAATCTTTCTTCAGTATGTGAATACAAAAATGTGACCAATTTGTTTATGTATACATTAGTTTCTCTAGCTACAGGATAACCTCATTATAAATATAACCATATTTCCTTAAACATCGGATGCTTATTTTAAAAGCTGTTTAAAAATTTTACATACAATGTGAAATATTAAACCTTGCTTATTTTGAATTTTTTTGTTTTTACATACATTTTATGTACTGACTTTGAAAAGATATACCGACTCATTCCTTGAGAAATCTATTATATATAGGAGAGTTGCCTCTGTGTATGTGTGTGTATATCCAGCTAAAGAAGAATGGGCTGGGCAGAGGAAAAAAAAGGAAGTTGGGGAAGAAGGAGGGGGAAGAGAGAAAGATAGAGATACAGAGGAGAAAGTTTTAATTAAAAATATGTTATACTTTTATCCCAGGCAACGCGAGTCAGCTCTGCTAGTCATTAATAAAATTCACAACATGTTCTTGCAATCAAACCATAGTATACAAATGAACTTCAGTAAATAATTGACTCATCCACCAAGTTTCGGTATGGAATATTCAACAGTTTTTGTTTTATCGTCGTTCAGTGATAAGCACACGTTGATACGACGTGTAAATTGTCAATAATTTTGACGCATTCATATTTCGGCACTGCCCTGGTTTTGCTTCTAATGCCACTCTGCAGTTTGGTAATTGTATGGAGATAGTTTTGATGAACATTATCTTTGAGATAACCCCGGATATAAATCTGGGGCATTTAAGGTCCAGTGAGTGTGAAGCCCATTCGACGTAACACATACTTATAAGATGAGCACAAAATTGTCTCTACATATCACTGAACGGCAATAAAACAAAGATTGAGAAACATTCATTAATTGAACTTGATTGACAAGTCAAGCATAGATTAAAGTTTATTTAGACTACCAATGGTTGGATTACAAAATCGATTATAAATGTTATTAAAGATCACACGGTGGCATTTATTTTGGGTCATCATGTAACTAATATTGCTTTTTCAATCCAATATTTATCACTAATGATATATAGATACTATAATAATAAAGGCAATCTGCTGACGAATCCTATTAATTATATACACAAAAACAATCGTGTTTAATCATAAGTTAAACAGTAGTGAAAAACTTTACGTGATAACAGAAAAATGTGCAGAATCGAATTCAACAAAAAATATGTAAAACGTCCTTTCCCATGACTATCTTTGTATATCAGGTTCCATTGTACCTGGGGCCACACCCTGTCTATCAAAACCGCTAACAATCAATGCTAACCGCAACAAATATGTTTACTAACTTGACATGTTAACATGCTCAGTCTTTGGAAAACTGCACAATTTTATGTGATTGACGCGTAGCTTACATTTCTTAAAAAATAAATTTAACACTCATAATGGTGAACTACTAAGCCCCCATATTGACACTCCTTTATAAGTAAACTATATTTTATTGACATATTGACACTCCTTTATAAGTAAACTATATTTTATTGACATATTGACACTCCTTTATAAGTAAACTATATTTTATTGACATATTGACACTCATTTATAAGTAAACTATATTTTATTGACATATTGACACTCCTTTATAAGTAAACTATATTTTATTGACATATTGACACTCCTTTATAAGTAAACTATATTTTATTGACATATTGACACTCCTTTATAAGTAAACTATATCATAACTCTAATAAAGAAACAGCCAGAAGAAAAGGAGTTAAATGAAAACGATAATTCAACAACCTTATATCAGGTCATTGTAGTTTTATACAAATACTTTTACCTTTTCTAAATTTACTCGTTACTTAAGAAAACAACACTCGACAGCAGATTAACCAATCTCTCTTTAATTCATTATTGAATGTTATAGTGTAATAATATGACGCAAAAAACAAACGAAGTCGTCTCAACTCGACGCCACATAATGAACAAAATAAACGCGAAAGGATTATTTTAAATACAATTAAGATAAGCTGAAATTTACAACGTTGCTTTACTCTTACGGCAATGAATAAATATAATTCATCAAATGTTGGAAACAGAATTCGATTATGGATTCTAACAAAAATTAAGTGGCAATCTCTAATATTGAAAGACGAGCGAAGAAACAATGGGACAATTGGAATCTGTAAAATGTGAAGCAATAAAAAGCAATTATGAAATAGGTGAAACCCTAAATAAATATTGTTTAGGATATTGAAGACAAAAGTTTTGAGGGAATATGAAGTAAACTTGTGCAAAACAACAAAATATAGATTAGGTCTAAGAGTCGGAGAAAGGCGGAAATAACCACGTATAGAAGACATGCATAGGGGTGGAAGTTCACGCACCAGACTGTGAACTATTTAATCAATAAGCAATAACCTGTTAGCTAAAAGACACTTACGACCCATACAAGCCATGAAGTCCAGAAGAAGTTGTTGGAAAATACGTTGTATTAAATGGTAATTAAACAAAGGAAGACATTTTCATACAATTTCCCAAGCCTGTTGTCAGTTATTTATTATTTAACAGCCGACGAAGGGATCGATGAAAATGAAACAATTTTGCAACAAACAAACGAAAATACAAATCGGGTTGTCTCCTTTACACTCTAATTGATTTTATAAAAAAAAGCAAAATTAAGGACGAAGTTACAGGCGACCGACTGATCGACAAACAGGTTAACATAGCATTAAACCTCACGACTTTTATTTCCCAATAACCCCCGAAAACGCTGAAATACACACACACACACATATATATATATATATATATAGAGAGAGAGAGAGAGAGACAGAGAGAAAGAGAGAGAGATGTTCCGCTTAAGCGTTGAACAATGTAGACGACAAAGCGCTTCCCCTGCCTCCCGGGTAAGTGTACCTTAATTTCAATTACTGTATGTGTCGATTTCTCGCGGCCGTGTGGTCCTGAGCGTTTGTCTCGTGATTCTAGACTGAATCTACGAACTGTGTTCGAGCCCATACGACCGCCTGCAACAGCCACTCTTACACTAATGAGAGTAAGAGAGTTCCCGAAACGACGTCGTCTATAGGTGAAAAACACTCTAATATATATATATATATATATATATATATATATATATATATATATATATATATATATAGACAAATGAAAAAAGAGAAATAAAAGATGTGAAAATACAAGATCTATTATCTCTTCAGTTGTTTAAAACAAGGTATATTCAATTAAAAAAATGTTATTTTATTCATGTATATATATATATATATATATATATATATATATATATATATATATATGTATATGTATGTGTGTGTGTGTATAGGTTTGTATTTATACATTTTAAGGCAGCTCGAAAATAAGAAATATATAAGAAATAATTACTCCAAACTTTCAGTGTTTGTTTTTTCTCCCGGGCAACTTCGCAGATCATTTTAATTTGTAACACCGGCTTTACTAATTAGCGTAACGCCTTTACGTTTAAGAGTGTCTTTGTTCTCTAATGTTTTTCGTCAGATCATCGTGTTTAATACGCCTTAAATAGATTTTTAAAGAATTTAGTTGACCAAAAAGTTATTTTTCTCACCAAGTAGTCCATTACATGATATTCATGTGTGTCACATAAGCGTGGGTTTCCATCAGACAAAACAAAGCCCCATCAAGACTTATTCAAACATCGCATTGTTTACAACAAAACAACGTCATTAAAATTAAAATCATCATTATATCTTGTATTTGCTAACAAACTAATCATGGGACGGATTGTTAATATTAAGACACACCCTGAACAATATTTTCAAGACATCAGACCCAAAAAATAATGTCTGCCATCAAAAACTGATGCCGTGAAAATTGCGAAAATAAAGTTTAGAAAATTTATTTGGGGGGACATTCTTGTTTTGATCTACGTCATCCTTTGGGTTTCATTTGATGCTGGATTAGCTAAAAATGTTCCCCATATCTTGGGATATTTATTTTTGCCATTTGCCACAACTCCGTATTCATGGTAGTTGTATCAACTCGTTACTTATTGTATTTGCTTGAATGTATTATTCATTGCATTTGGCTCAACTTGTTACTCATGATTTTGCCTCAACTTCTTATCACTGGTATTCAACTCTTTATTAATGGTATTCAACTCTTTATTAATGGTATTTGCCGAGATACGTTGATCATAATATGTCTCAACAACTACTTATTCGTGATATTGGACTATAGTAGTTATTTTAGATATTAATCTCCTGATATTCAAGATATTTGCCTTTGCCCATTATTCAACAAATGTGCCTCAACTAGTTATTCATGGTGTATGAATCAATTCTTTATTGATGGTATTTTCGGAAACCCGTTATTCATGGTATTTGCCCCAATTCGTTATTCATGGTATTTGCTTAACTCCTTATTTATAGTATTTGCATGAACTCGTTATTCATGGTGTTTGACTAAACTCTTTATTCATAGTATTTTCGAAAACCCGTTATTTATAGTATTTAACTCAACTCGTTATTCATGGTATTTGCCTCAACTTGTTATGTATGGTATTTGCTCCAACTCGTTATTTATAGTATTTGCCTCAACTTGTAATTTATATCTCGTCATGTGGGCAAAACATATGCGCACATATTCGAGGCAATCGATGAATCCTTAGAAATAGTGTAATGTAGTAATAAATATATGGTAACATTTAATACTGCTAAGACAAAGCTCCTTTCATTCAACAACTACCAGAAATCTTGTCAACCGCCGATTTTCATGGCAAATAACAAATACGTAAGAGTCCAACATCCAAACTCCTCAGCATTCACATGTAAACTGAATTAGAACAAATACGTAGAAGACATTGCCAAGGCTGCTGCAAAGAAAGTGGGCTCCCTCTACCGTGCTAGAAAACTTCTCAAACCTGACAGTATCCTATATCTCTACAAAGCCACCATCCTCATATGCATGGAGTATTGTTGTCACATCTGGACTGGTGCACCATCCACTAGTCTCTCCATCTTAGACAAGGTCCAAAATTAAGTCGCTAATCTAATATGTCGTTCACTATCCACCAAGCCCCAGCCCCAGGCCCTGTCCCATCGCCGCAATGTTTCATCCTTCTGCTTGTTTTACAAGTACTTCAATGGAATGTGCTTTGAGTAACTTGCTGCTTTGGTGCCTCCTCGACGTGAATGCACTCGATCAACCGACAATCCACTAAATAGCATCTATCCCCGCGCTGCCGGCCTGTAGAACTCCCTTCCTGCTTCCTTTTTCTCCCGCTATACTGACATACAGAAATTTAAACAAACGTGAACAAACATCTAACTGCACAGCTCCTAATTTAGGATGACGCCCAAAAATTTCACCCAAACTTTAGTAGCCCCTTGCGTCTACAGTGGCAACTTGCCTTGTTTGGGGTAAACTATGTTTAAAAAAATCCCCCAATTCGTAATTCATAGTATGTGCTTTACCTCCTTATTAAGGGTATTTGTCTCAACTTTTATTCATGGTATTTGCTCCAACTCATTATTCATGGTATTTGCCTTAACTCGTTGTTCGTGGTATTTGCCTCAACTTGTTATTTATGGTATTTGCACCAACTTGTTATTTAGGGTATTTGCACAAAGTCGTTATTCATGGTATTCGCCTGAACTCATTATTTATATCATTTGCATCTACTCGTTATTTATGGGGTTGGACTAAAATCTTTATTCGTGGTATTTTCAGAAAACCTGTTATTTATAGAATTTAACTAAACGTGTTATTCATGGTATTTGGCATATTCGTTATTCATGGTGTTTGCGTCAACTTATTATTTATGGTATTTGTCTACACCTCGTTATTCATTATAGTTGCCTTAACTCGTTATTAATGGTATTTGCCTTTACTTGATATTCATGGTATTTGCCACAACTTGTTATTCATAGTATTTGTCTGAACTGTTTATTTATGGTATTTCCCCAACTCGTTATTCATTGAATTAAACTCAATTCTTATTCGTGGTTTTATCGGAACCCCGATTTTTTGTATTTGCCTCAGTACGTTATTCATGATGTTTGCCCAAGCTCGTTTTTCATGGTATTTGACTTAACTCATTATTCATAGTTTTTGCCTAAACTTGATATTCATGGTATTTGCCACAACTTGTTATTCATAGTATTTGTTCTTTACTCATTATTCTTGTCATTGGCCATAACTCATTATTTATGGTATTGGCCACTACTCGCTAGTCATAGTATTGGTGTTAACTCGTTATTCATTGTATTTGTCATAACTTGTTATTCATGGTATTTGCCTCAAGTATTTATTCATAGTATTTTATCCAACTCGTTATTCATGGTGTTCAACTCAATTTTTAGTCATGGTATTTTCAAAAAAACGTTATTTATATTATTTGTATCAACTCGATATTCATGGTATTTGTCTGAACCTGTTTTTCATGGTATTTGCTTCAACCTGTTATACATTGTGTTCGACTCAATTCTTATTCATGGTATTATTGGAACCCTGTTATTTATTGTATTTGTCTCAACTCGTTATTCATGGTGTTTGAATCAATTTTTGTCCATGATATTATCAGGAACCCGTTATTTATGATATTTAAATCAACTCATTAGTCATAGTGGAAATGTATGTGCGGCTGCAGTTTCCCATCATACTCAAAAGTAATTTTATTTAATACATATATGTTACTTTAACCCTAACCCTAACCTTACTCCAAATCAGAGTGGACCTGACAGTAACAGTAACTACTGTCTGGTTCCATACACTCCAAATTAAAGCATCAGCACTGGGTCCAATGTGATGTCATACCCTGAAGATACGACTGAAGTTATTTAATGTCATACCCGAAAGTGCAACTGAAGTTATTTAATGTCATACCCTGAAGATACGACTGAAGTTATTTAATGTCATACCCGAAAGTGCGACTGAAGTTATTTAATGTCATACCCGAAGGTGCGACTCAAGTTATTTAATGTCATACCCGAAGGTGCGACTCATGTTATTTAATGTCATAGCCGAAGATACGACTGAAGTTATTTAATGTCATACTCGAAGGTGCGACTGAAGTTATTTAATGTCATACCCTGAAGATACGACTGAAGTTATTTAATGTCATACCCGAAGGTGCGACTCAAGTTATTTAATGTCATACCCGAAGGTGCGACTGAAGTTATTTAATGTCATACCCGAAAGTGCGACTGAAGTTATTTAATGTAATACCTGAAGGTGCGACTGAAGTTATTTAATGTCATACCCTGAAGATACGACTGAAGTTATTTAATGTCATACCCGAAGGGGCGACTGAAGTTATTTAATGTCATACCCGAAAGTGCGACTGAAGTTATTTAATGTAATACCTGAAGGTGCGACTGAAGTTATTTAATGTCATACCCTGAAGATACGACTGAAGTTATTTAATGTCATACCCGAAGGGGCGACTGAAGTTATTAAATGTCATACCCGAAAGTGCGACTGAAGTTATTTAATGTCATACCCGAAAGTGCGACTGAAGTTATTTAATGTCATACCCGAAGGTGCGACTTGTTATGAATTTAAAAATGTTGTCTCATCTGAAAAGATGAATTCAATTAGTTTAATTGATAGGTCAATATTACTAACTAAATTATAAATTAGAATAGTCTAATGTAATCAATAACTAATTTAGTATGTACTTACACGATAACGTCAACTTTGCTACTTGTTCCGTTAAATTACGCATATATATTCCCATCTGTGAAACACATTTTCACAGGATTCCTTTCCTAGGGCTAAAACATTTTTACGTTTAAATCCAATGTAAATAAACACTTGTCATGTCTTTATAAGTCATCAAATTATATTCATTCGATTCATTATCTTAAATCCTTTCATAATATTCATCATCATTCAACTGACAGTACCTCTATCTCATTAATCTTTATTTTTGTGAGAAGTAAACAAACTATTTTCATAATGAGAGAATATTATTTTAAAAAGTCGAGTGTTTAATTTTGGAAGATATCATTTTAGGTATGGACCTAAAAAGAAATTTGCCAAAATAAACTCTAGGGTGAAATTTGTGTATTATTTTCTTATTTTAAATGATACCGCAAGAAATGTTTCAGATACGATCAGTTTGCTCGAATGACGTGCCGACATTACTTTAATAGAGAATCAGCAGCAGCTAGTAGTCGTGATGTGTCGTGTCTGAATATGTCGTACATTAATAGTAAAACCCGTTTCGATTTCATTTCTGACCTTTTCTGTCAAATCTTAAGGAGATCGAGGATACTTAAAGAGAAAACATTTTCTAGTTATTCCCAAAGGAAAAATCACAAGGGCTTATATTTGCTGATCTTGGCGATCACTCCACGTCTCCCATTAAAGGTGATATCTTCTTCTGATGACAACCACTTTCTCACAGAAGAGACGTGTTACTCTGCGTTTACTCCATCATTAGTTCTAATCTCTCGTTCCTACTTGTAAAA
>OY744539.1:72248543-72258543 GCA_963556195.1 Sepiola atlantica | reverse complement strand
GTTTAACAACATATAAAGAAGTAGAGGGGCAGAAATACACTAGTTTAGGATATTTAATTGTTTATTTTTCATATTTTCTAACTTACTTTTTCTGATCCAGTCAATCTACCAAAAGTTCAATAGATGACACGTCATATTTTTTCTTGTATATTTTAAGCAAACTTAAATATATCTATAACCACGTTTACACACCGGTTCTCGTAAAGACACCGAAGTTAAGCGAAGATGAGTTAGCCTAGTACTAAATGGATGACCAGTTACGAAGACTGTGCTGTATGTAAAAAAAAAACACTTAAAATTAAAATGAATCTACAAAGCCATCGTCTAGAAAATATATGGACGCTTTCAACATAAAATGAGCCAACGTTGGTTAACATGCCGTAAAACCCAACGACAACAATAGTAAAGCTATTTTTACAATTGTTCCTCAACGCTCCCAGTTTTAAGAGCAGCTTTGTGTTCTGTAATTGTCACATTTTTCAGAAAGGACATTTGTCTTTGCTTTCTTCATTTCAGTCATGGCATCTTTTCTTTTTACATTTCACACAAAAAGGCTGTAAATAGATTTGAAACGCATTTATTTGTCAAAAAACACATTATAGTTTTATCATTAACGAATCGGCCGTTGTCGTGTTTAAGTGAATTATTACACGAATCACCAAAAATGTTTCGTTATCTACGTTTGATTTGTCGGTTTCTGTTTGCAGTTTTTTTTATAAATAGATGCACGGCACGTGAGGCCGCATAGGATAACGAAAAACAAAAGAAACTGACAACCCACTGCGCAATAAAATTGATAACAATTAAACTTGCTTTCACACAGAATGAGCTTAAATTGTTCAGATTCCTTTACAATCACTACTATTTGTTTAATACTAATAGTTTTATTATCTTATTTCTATTGTTCTACACTTAATAGTCATAAACGCGGCAGTTATAATTATAATGCATTTATTACGTAAAGAGTTGACACTTATTGTAGACTAAAGGAATATCCGTCCCAGGACAGGTAAAATTATATCTTCCGAACTGTACTATTTTGAATAACTTTTATGTCCCCTTGTCTAGAATCCTTATTCTAATTTGAACCAAAACTATTGCATAATTTTGAATGTAGAAAATTTACATGATTTAAGACTGAAGTTTAAGGGTTGTTTAGAAGAAATTGAAATTCAAGGAAGCTTGCGTCATTAGTGTCTAATGACTATAAATCAAATTCAATGCAAATCTGATAGATTTTACTTTTTAAATAAGAAGTTGTACCCATCTAAAGTCATCTAAAATGGTATTAGATACTCGAAATAAACTAAAATTTGGGGAATATTTATTTAGTAATTGATATTTTATACTTATTGTTAAATTTGACAAAAATCGGAAGCATATGATTTTTAACGAAGTGTTTCAACCCCTTTTCAACCCATTTGCATAAAACTAAATTAAACTAAATGTAGCTTATATTTGAACACCTTACGCCTAGCAGATGTGTTCGAACATCAATAATAGTGGTTTTATTAGTTTAATCCTATATACAGAAATGTATATACATATGAACGTACCTAAGTTTATACAGATTATAAAGACTAGTTTACACCCGACAATGCTCAGTAATGAGGATCTCGTATGCTACTGCTCTGAAACCTGAACACCATATTATCATTTCTATTTTTTTTATTTCTAGAATAAAGTAAGACATATTTGTAAGTCTGAGAAGCCAAAACAACGTTGTTTTCGCTTCTAAAACTTACAAATTCTAAATACGCAACGCTTACATCGAAGAATACTCTCTAAGGCATTTCATGCGCGATCCTCCTGATTAAAACATTTTTTTTTAATCAGCGTTGGAAAACCATATAGATTTTCTAGTAACACCATGTAACGAAAAAAGAAATAACACAAAAGGTTACTAGTTCGTAGGAAAGCGTTATATCGGACTGAAAATTGAATGGTGTCATGAAATTCCTTGAAAAATGTCATTCATATTAAAACTAATTTGAATTTCTAACTGTTAACATTGTGTTGTTTAGACTACTATCCTCATCTTGGTTGTTATTTATATAACGTCTAGGCTGGTGTAACCTCCGACCTTATTCAGGGGCAGCAATAGTAGTTCAAATAATCAAAATAATAATAATAATAGGAGATTAGAAAGTAGACCTCCGGTTTACTTTCGGCATCCTCGTTACTCTCGCTTCCCTTATTTCGTACTTTAGACCTCTTATTCCATGTCCGATGTTTCTGACAAAGAGGAAAGGATTTCTGTTTTCTGGGTCAGAATCTATCCATCTTGCACTTATCGTTGGACATTTTCGACCTTGAAGTAGTATTTTTTGTTAGCTCTTTACATCAAGTGGCTTCATGTTTTGTCGTGAGCAATTTCCATGAAAAATACTAATTACTAATCGTTGTCTAAAGAAATTCCGTATTCTAAGAACATCTTTCGCTATTTTATTCTCATAAAATGATTCAGAAAGATGTTGCACAATTCTAGATAGTAGTTGTTAATAGGGAATACATTATTGTATTTGGGAAAAGATGACTCTCCAAATAATAATAATAATAATAATAATGATGATGATGATGATGATGATTATTATTATTATTGTTATTATTGTTATTATTGTGGTTGTTGTTGTTGTTGTTGTTGTTATTGTTGTTGTTATTATTATTATTATTATTATTATCATTATCATTATCATTATCATTATTATTATTATTATTATTTACTCACTAGGAGTTATCACACTGGTCATCGTCAGTGATCGCCCACTGCCGACAACCTGTGGTATTCCGTGGAGTCTGAGTGACAACAAGTCTCCTCAGACTTCCAGTATGCTCCACCTTTTTTCGTTCATCACCGCTGATGATCTTGCGGTAATCGCAACAGCCACCTACCAACGATTTCCCGCTGATAAGATCCATTGGTCCCCTCTGGGGCCCGAGTGGCAACAAGCCTCCCCAAGGTCCCAGAGCTGTCCGCGCTCTTCCAGTGGTGGTCTGGTTTGCGCTTTCCTTTCTCGACCCTCAGTCCATAATTTTCGTGGCGTCAGCCTATGCTTGCGCCTCTCTCGTGCGGTTGTATTTTCCCCGGTTCTGTTGTCTTGTGCTTCCATGTGTTTGTTCTCCATTCGTTGCTTATGTGGGTTGGTTTCCGCATTCGAGGACATTTCTCAGGATTGTAGCTGTTTTGATCATTACTGTCCTTTGTATGGTCTCAGTTATCCCTTTGATTCCTATTTCTCCTAGTCTTTTCTCCATGTTTTTGGGGACTGTTCCTAGTGCTCCTATGATTATTGGTGTTATACTGACTTTCTTCATGTTCCATATTCCTTTCAGATCTCTGGCAAGTTCAGTATATTTGCTTCTTTTTTCCGTCTCTTTGATCTTCACTCTGTGGACTGCTGGAACGGCAAAGTCCACGATTTTGCAGGATTTTTCTTTCTTGTTGATTATTATCATATCCGGTCTCCTTGCTGTTATGGGTTTGTCTGTTTGTACATTCATATCCCATATGATTTTGTGTTTTTCGTTTTCTAGTACAGTTTCTGGTTTGTGTTTGTACCGTTTTTTTGCATATTCGAAATTCAGTTGTTTGCACATTTCCCGGTGTACTTCTTTCCCCACGCTGTCATGTCTGTTCTTGTATTCCCTTTGTGCTAGCTTGCTGCATTCACTTATTATATGATTTATCGTTTCGTCTCTTTGTCCACACAATCGGCATTTGCTGTTTTCCTGGGTTTTATCTATCTTTGCTTTAATAAAGTTTGTCCTAATCGCATTATTCTGTGCGGCCATCAGCAGAGATTCCGTTTCTCTGTTCAAGTGTCCTTTTCTTAGCCATGCCCAGCTGTTTTCATTGGCTTCATCGCTTGTGAGTCTTATAAGGCGTCCATGTAGTTGTTTTTCTTCCCACTTTTCCTTTCTTGTCTTTTTGTTTCTGGGTTCAGTGCTTCCGGAGTTGTTTGTTGGGCTGATGTCTCTTGCTGTGGTGATCAGCCTTTCCGTGTTCTGGGTTAATATTTCTCCAGCTCTTTTTTGGTGTCTTCCACACAGTCTTCTATACTTACCAGTCCTCTACCTCCTTCATTTCTTTTCATGTAGAGTCTGTCCGTATCGTCTTTTGGGTGCAATGCATTGTGCATAGTCATTAGTTTTCTAGTCCTTTGGTCATGGTGCCTGAGTTCTTCTTTGGTCCAGCCTATGAATGGTCCAGAGTATCTTATTAGTGATACAGCCCATGTGTGTATCCCTTTTACTAGGTTTCTGCTATATAGTTTAGTTTCTAAGAGTTTCCTTGTTCTTCGTAGATATTCTTTTCCAATCTTCTCTTTCATTTCTGTATATTTGATTGTGTCTGCTTCCAGAACTCCCAGATATTTATAACTATCTTGTTCTCCTAGCGCCCTCATCTCCTCTTGGTTGGGGAGTTATATACCTTCTGTCGTCTCCAGTTTTCCTCTTCTGATATCTAGCAGTGCACATTTTTCTATTCCAAACTCCATTTGGATATTCTGGCTGAATATCCTGGTTGTGTTTATCAGCTTTTCCAGTTCTTTTTTGTTTTTTGCAAACAGTTTAAGGTCATCCATGTACATCAGGTAGTTTATTCTTTGTTCTGTATCCGTAAACCTGTATCCGGCATCACACTTTCTGAGTATGTAGTTGAGTGGCATCATGGCTATTATAAACAGTAGTGGTGATAGAGAGTCTCCTTGAAAAATTCCTCTCTGTATTTTTATCTCAGACAGGTATTGTCCTCCGGCTGTCAGTTTTAGTCTCCATGTTTCCATTGCTTTCTGGATGAGATTAATAATCCTGTCTGGTATCTTGTATATTTTTAAGCATTCAATTATCCATGTTTGGGGGATTCTGTCGTAGGCTTTCTGGTAGTCAATCCATGCCATGGTTATGTTCTTTTGTCTGCTCTTCACCTCCTTCAGGGTCTTTTGATCAATGTATAGTAGATCATGTGCCCCTCTTTGTCCTTTCCGGCATCCTTTTTGTTCCTCGGGGAGCAATCCACGTTTGTCCAGGGATTGGTAGATTTGTTCTCTCAGTTGTGCTGTGAGAATTTTCCACATTATTGGTAGACATGTTATCGGTCTGTAGTTGCTGGGGGTCGTTCCTTTTTTGGGGTATTTTTGTATTAGTGTTGTTCTTCCTTCCGTCATCCATTCTGGTACGTCTGTTTTGCGGATACATCCACTCAGTTTCTGCGCTATTCTTTCATGCAGGGTCGTGAATCTTTTAAACCAGTATGCATGTATTCCATCGTGGCCTGGTGCTCTCCAGTTTGCCGTTTTTCTTAGGGTTTTCTTGATCGTTTCTTTGTTGATTTCTGTTTCGGTCCCTTCTTCGATTTCCTGCAGTTCATCTTTCAAGTTTTTCAACCATTGGGCATTCTTGTTGTGCTTTTTTGGTTCTTCCCATATCTTGCTCCAGAATTGTTTTGTTTCTGTTGGGTTCGGTTGCTCTGTTGTTGTTTTTTCTCCATTTACGTTTTTGTAAAACTGGCTTTCATTGTTTTCAAAGGTCCTGTTCTGTTTGCTCTGTTCTGATTTGTACCTGTATCGTCTCAGTCTTCCTTCTATTGCTGCTATCCTTTGTTTTATTTCTTCATGTTTCTCATTTAGTTTTTCCTTGCGTTTCTGATTTTTGCTTCTTAATCGTTTCATGTCCTCCTACCTTCTGTTCACGGTTTTAGCTTCTTTCCCAAGTTTGGTGATCTGGGTTTCCAGTCTGATTTCCCATCCAGGTGTTGTCGGTCCTCTCTTTTGTCCATTCTCTTCGTTTTTTAGTTTCATACTTACCGATTTTGCCCCTGCATATATCAGGTTGTTTAGGTCTGTAATAGTTTCTGTTGGGATGTGTGTGAGGAGTCTGTTTACTCTTTCTGTTTCTGCTTGTAACTTCTTCGTTACATCATTCCTGAGAGATGGGAGTTTTGTTTTGTTTTCTACCATGTATCGTCTAATGTTCTCCACTTCACTTGCTTCTTTTTCGTTGAGTTCTATCTCAGCAGGTTTTGTGGTTCCGCAGTCTTCTATCTCCCCTGGTTCTGTGATCCCGTAGTCTTCAATCTCTTCAGTTTCAGTGTGTATGTTTTGCCCGTCCTCTTCCTGTGGTCTCTCCTTTGGTGGTGTTTCTTGCTCCGTTTCGCCATTAGCCTTCTGTCTGATTTCCGTCAGTTCCATCTCCGAGAACCATCCTCGCTTGAGGATCTGTCTTGCTTGATCTGCTATCCTTTGTTCCGTTGTGTGGTAGTCACTAGCAATGTCCCAGAGATGTTTCATTCGTTTTCGGTAGCCTCTTTCTGTAGGGTAGCGGCTTTTATAGTAGCACTCCATCACCAGTCTGTTCTCTTTCGTGGTCCATTTCTTTCTATATCTTTCCAGTTTGCTGTTTTCGCTCTGGTTTTCTTGTCTCTGGTCTGTGTTCTTGTCATTCCTGGAATCAGAGAGGTTACTTACCTGGTTCTTGTCCGTTGTCTTGTTTCTGAAATGAGAAGGGCCAACATTCGCAGGATGCGGACCGGGTCCCCCATGTTGGCTAACGAGGGAGCACCTGCCCATCATGACACTCAGGTCTTTCTCCCGAGTCCCACGGCTTGTATTGATATTATTGTGCATTATTCCTATTTTTGGTGTGTGTGGCCACACCAAGCCCAGGCTTATTCTTTCTGTGGTCCTGTCACAGAGATATTGGTTGTCTCATTCATTTTAATGAGTGATATTGTGCACTACCACACGAAAAAAAAAACAAAAAAAAACAAACAAACAAACAGACAGACAAACAAAAATAAAAATAAAAATACTAATAATAATTTTGTATATATATATATATATATATATATATATATATATATATATGTAATACAAGGACATAGTATAAGTTTTCTTGGCCGCTCCATAATAGCAGATGCAGAGAGACGATAGGTTCCCCTCCACTTTTTTGTTTGTATTCTTGATTGTAGTGCTAGGGGATGGGGGGGGGGTCGGTTTCCGCTTCTACGAACTCTTCATTAATTAAAACTTAATTTTGTTAATTAAGGGCCCATTTTTATCAAAAAGTTTTCGACATCAAATTTCTTCTAAAAGTGATACGCACATATTAAAATCACTGTTTTTATTTAGTTAAGTAAGATGCACATAGAAACAAAAAAAAAAGAAGAATTAAAAATATATTTGTACTTATCTATTCGATTCCACGTGTGGACGAGTGCTCGTATTGCATTATGGGATGTGATAGTCGGTTTCCGCTTCTACGAATTCTTCATTAATTAAAACTTAATTTTGTTAATTAAGGGCCTATTTTTATCAAAAAGTTTTCGACATCAAATTTCTTCTAAAAGTGATACGCACATATCAAAATCACTGGGTTTTTTTTGTTAAGTAAGATGCACATAGAAACAAAAAAAAGAAGAGTTAAACATATATTTGTACTTATTATTATTATTATTATTATTATTATTATTATTATTATTATTATTATTATCATTATTATTATCATTATTATCATTATTATTATTATTATTATTATTATTATTATTATTATTACTACTACTACTACTATTATTATTATTATTATTATTATTATTATTATTATTATTATTATTATTATTATTATTAACAACAACAACAACGTTACCGACCCATTTTGGCATAATTGTAAGAGTGTTCGATAATGGTCATTAAAAAAATGGTACTTGATGCAGTTTGCTAAAGACTGACGGTTTGGTTTGGTTTGTTTTACGGTATATCACCCATCTATGCCGAATAACATTTTCAAATGGAATCCTATAAATAGGATAATTATTTTTTAATCTTGGACACCATTACTCTAAAAAAACATTACTCCAAGAAAACATTACTCCCAGAAAACATTATTCTTAGAAAACATGATTCTTAGAAAGAAAGTTCACAGTGAGAGGGTGATCATAACACGGATAAAACACTGCTCCCAGAAAGCATTAGTCCTAGAAAATATTACTCTAAGAAAGAAATTTTACAGGGATGTAGAAACATTATTTCTTAGAAAACATTACTCTTAGAAAACATTACTCTTATAAAATATTACTCCTTGGAAATATTACTCCAAGAATACAATAATCTTAGAAAACAATACTGTTAGAAAAAAACTTTACAGAGAGGATAGAGGCATAACTTTCAGATAACACTCATCCTACAAAACAGTAATCCTAGAAAACATTTTTCTTACAGTGAAAATGGTAACATCACTTCTACAAAAACTTTGCTCCTAGAAAACATTAATCTTAGAAAACATCACTCGTAGAAAACATTACTCCTAGAAAATATTACTTTTAGAAAACATTACTTTCCGGCAATATTTCTTGTGTCCAACACTATTGACCATCAGCCACCGTTTTCTAGTATTTACTTTAGAGGAAAATAAAAACGAGAAGTAAGGTTTTTATTTTTAGAAGAAGCAGATTGAATAATACGGTTGGGGACAAATTTATAGATACTACAGCATGACATTATCAGTTGATTTATCGGATTCGGCCTCTCTGACCTTCCGTCTAGCCGAAGTGAGGACTGAAGTAGATTGTTGCAAGTCACCAGATAACGGACTGTTCAGCATTTAGGATCCCGTACTAAAGCATTATGGGTCGCCACTCACGGTCCAATTTTCGGGGAGGGGTGACTCTTCTGCATAGAGTTGCAGTCAGCGAATTCGTGGCCCCGCCAACATAGCGAAAACACTCAAGGTTATAGGGAAGGATCAGGGGTAAATGGAGTAATCCTGGGAGAGGAGCTGTGCTCTTCCCTACACATCGGTGTAAAAGCTAATGAAAAGGGAGCCTTCGGGTCGCCCTCAACTATGTGCGACCACTTTACTTTTACTCATGCAATAGCTTACGGAATTCGAATAATCTACGCCCGTCTATTGAATAAAAAATCCAGTTCGAAATTGCGTCTATGTTTCCGAGGCTAACATAACGATTTCCCATGTTTGGGAAGTTTTTAGATGAGGATTGAAAATTTGGATTATTTGGATTATTCGGACTTCTGTTCTCATCTTTCGGCATAATCACGTTTACACACGTGTTCTCGTTAGATCACCGGAGTTAAGTGACATTGACACTGGTCAGTACCAGATGGGTGACCATTTGGGAATACCAGGCGCTGAATGTGGGGGAACGGCGAAACAACCACCCTGAACAAAATACACTCCTGAAGATGTCTTTAGAAAGTACTTCAGTATAACTTGCATATCCACATGTATGTTGACACAATAGCAAAACCGCCCAACCCCGGGCGGAAGTTCTGTTCTCAACCATGTGGCGAAGCTCTTCGGAGAGTAGTATTCTATCGTTATCGTTCTCATCTTTGATGTTATTCTCACAACGTTTCGGCCGATATAGCCTCTACTTTCTTACTTCTTGAAGCGCATATTGTCTAAGTTTGTAGTTATTAATAAATATCCCCGAGTTCGACAAAATCTACCTGCAGGTCAGGGGGGTGATCAGACGAAACTTTGTGAGAAGAGCATCCAAGATGTAGTACGAATAATCAAAATTATCCAAAGATTTCCAAGTTCAGAAAGATGCATTTGAAGAAGGTCGGAGGTTACATCGAATGAAACTGTGAAAATAACAACCAAGATAAGAATAGTAATCCGGATAATCGAAATAACACAACTAAATTAATATACAATATATCCCACGTGTTTATCAGTTTATCCCATGCAGAAATTTAAAACTAATGCAAACAGACATCACGCTGCACAGCTACCAATTTAGGTTGCCCCCCCCCCTCCCAGACGTTCACTCTTTTTCTCAGTAGCCTCTTAGGTCTACAGTGACAGCCTGCCTTGTTTGGGGTGAACTATATTAAAAAAATAAAAAATACAGATCCCAGCTATAAAAAAGAAAATTCAATATAGATACCAACAAGTCAGTCCACGGGTGGAGACTCAAATTAAAGCCACCAAACGCATCATGAAAATAATGTGCAACACAGCGTGAGCGTTTTTAAGGATG
>OY744539.1:72236043-72246043 GCA_963556195.1 Sepiola atlantica | reverse complement strand
GAATATTTTAACAGTTATACTGTGTGATTAAAAGATATAGAAAAAAGACCCAGGGAAAATAACGTTGGTCAACTCAGCTTTAGTTTGATAATATACAGGGTGTTTCAAAAGTCTTGGGAACATAACGTTGTATAACGCATTTGTAATGTTCCCAAGACTTTTGAAACACCCTGTATATCAAAGTTACAGGCATTGCCCACTGAATCATTCAGGAAGTTCACCTGTGTATCTTTCTTGTGGTCGATTGGTCTTACCGGGTTCCAGGACAAGAATTTGTCTGGTCTGGTGGAGTATGTAGGTCAGTGCTGTTACTTGAGGTAACGTCACTAGGTGTAGGGGCACTATTCATCGTATGAGCAAATGTGTAGCCGTCTCGAGGGGATCTTATTTGGGCTTCGAATACTATGTTATTTTGAATATTTTGTGAGGGTTTACTTTAGAGAGTAGTATCCTTATGTCAGATTTTCCTGACTAACCGTTGTATAGAAAGATCGAAGACACTTGAAAGGTGGTGTCTGGTAGGTAATTCAAACTCTCGTTTATGACTATTGATGCGAAAGTGTATAACTAAACTGGCCCTCATCGTTATTGTCACTACTCCAAGCCTAAATTCCCATCATTCAAGTTCTGGGTATCAGCTGACTCAGATCTCTCGTAGATCTGTCTGTCATGATCAATCACTGGCGTCTACTCAACAAACCCATCTCCTGTCGAGACAATTCAACACCGACCTGACCGTCTATCTCCTCGGACCGGTCTGCTCACAACAGTCAGTGTCCCCCAAATATACCCACTTTCTACCGGAAATCCGATAACTACGGTTTTCTCAGTTACTCCCAGCTTACTTTAACCGGAACTAAATACTTCTTTCTGAATTCTCCATCTTGCCCCTTTTCCCTTAGTATTAATTGCTAACTGCCTATGGCGCCACTTTGTCTGTGTAGAACTATAGGACATTGCTTTCGTATTATCATTTACTTCCTTGCTAATATTTCCCGGTGGTCCCGGCTGTGGAGAGTGGAAGTCGTCACAAAATATACGTTTCATGGTATATAAAGGATTGCATCTGTGGCAATAGTAGACAAATCATACGCTGTTCACAGAGAAAAGATACGGAATATCACGAGTGAGACCGAAATTAAAATCAGAGAATACCGTTTTGTAAAAGAACTTATTTCACTGTATCAAATTATTACCCTAGCCATTGCTTGCTGATAATGACCACATAATTAATCTGTTTTGGGAGTTTCTTTGAGATATGATGTTCAAGTACCAAATTTGAAAAGAATAGTACACACAGACTGAATTATAAGCTTTCTCACTCAGGTATAGAATCTGTAGTATTCCTGCCAATGATCAGTATGTCTACTGGATACAAAACTTGGCTCTTCTCCGATCGTGATTTCATTTCTAAGATTACGTCAAAGGATAACATTTCAACTATAGTCACAAGTGAGCAGCCTCTCTTTTGGAAAGCTTCTGGAATAATGATTGGCGCTAATAACAGTAAACCCTTGAGGGATAGTATGGTGTTACTTGCAAGCTTGAATGCACTGATAAATTTGCTGGGGGGTATCGGTACATTTAGAAACGGAAGTGGATTTAAAGATGTGTAAGAGGAAATATTATGTGGAAATGCTGTATCACATATTATCCCGTGTAGTGTGAACTTCAATGGCATCGCTTACTTAACCAGATTATGTCAAAGATCATTGACAGTGAACCAGAATTTAATGTCTTATTCATAAACTTGAACAATTAGCTGAATGTGACTATATGCCAAGAGTCCTTTTTTTAATAGAATCTAAAGCATATTCATGAGAAATGAAAACCAGGAACCAGTGGTTGAACTATGAAAGAATGTTGAGAGTAGCCAAAGGATGATCACTCGGGATCATTGAAAATGTAAATCCATGCAATAGCAAATTGTTTACTCGTATTTGCGGCTGCAGGTTACCGAAATAACCTTAAAACCTGTCTATCTTGTACATCTCAAAGTTGAACGGTTTGGGTGCTGAACACTCTGAAGCTTTTTCTAAAGTTTATACGTAAATAACGTGTGAATGTGTGATCCGGTGACGTGACACGTTTTGACAAAGTCTGAGTTGTGACTTAGTCATTGAACAGACGCTTATGAGGTCAATCGAAATTTCCCGGAGCTCATCAAGCGATAGAGTGATAGCTGAACGTCAGAGGACTATCTGAGCAATGCATTTACTCGTATCATTTACCCTACAACAATAAAATGTAGTATTCTTGTGGAATGCAGTATACCACTAGCGAACAACACAAAGTGACGACTGCCAGAATAATCCAGGATAAAGATCTGAAGAAACTGCATAATTAGTCATGACATTATTATCAAAATGGAATGGTAATTTATATTTTCATATTCGCACAAACTTAAAGAAAAAACGCTTATAAAAATCTGTCACGGTTGTTGAAAAACAGAAACTCGATTCAGCACATTTATGTCATAGGTTTTGTATCATCTCGCAGACTGGTAAGCTGAGTTTATATGAAGTGATTTAGTAAAGGCTTTCAAATAACTCCGTCTTTGTTTTAATATGAGCATCGACTACGAAAGTCAGACAAATTCGTGCTATAGACGATGTGGGAAAACATGCTAGTTCTGTGGATAGTGCTATCCGCCAGTCTGTTTCCAGGACTCGACACTATTTTCTAAACAGAGAGATACCTCCTTCACGGGCTGAAAATGGATGAAGTGATCATCTAGAGTTCAATTGCTGATTATTCTTTCAGTGCGAAATATAAAACACCCAAAAGCAAAGTAAACACCAACCATACGCGTAAAAAGACAACTTCTGTTGAAAATACAGTCAATATTATTGAATCAAAGCATAATAACTTATTATGGGGAATTAGTCATTTCTACTTCTTCGCTAAAATTCTTTCAAAAGAACGATCGAGCAGATAAAGTATAAAAATCCGTGAAGTCGAGCGAAACTAATTTTTTTCTAGAAGCGACTAAAATGCATAAGAAGCAGAATTATATATCTAACTGTTGTTACGGATCTATATTGGTCATTAAATAGGGTAGATTCTTACTTTATATATAATACGAAACAATAAAATATGTGTGTGTATATTTTCTTTTTCCATTGCACAATTACAATTGAACAAAATACGTTTTTAAAAATAAGCAAATTGTAGTTTTACACATCTAACTGTCGTTGCTCTTGACGGGAGCTTCGTTTCTAGAGCAATAGCTCTTGACATATGAAAGACCTTTGATTGGTTGGCATAAAGGTTATGCTCCATAATATTTCTAGTTATGGAATATCTGGAAATTTCCTCCCAACCATCAAATCTTTTCTCTCTGACAAGTTTATAAAAGTAGTCGTTGATTGTAACAAGGCTAGTGTGTCTCAGGGATCAATGGTTGGCCAAACCCTCTTCCTGATTTTCATCAACGATCTTCCAAATCACATTTTAAGATTATTTGTGGACATTTATACAGACTACACAACCATCTCTGGCAACACTTCGAAGAGCAGCAAAGGGCAAGTTCTTTCTGCTTCTCTCTCTTCCAACCTGGAGTGCGTGGGGCAATGGAAAAAAGGTGGTTTGTTACTTGTAATGCGTCCAAAACAAAGCTCATCTCTTTTCATCGCCAACGCTCTGGTCGCTATTTGGCCCTAATTGAAATAAATGACTTTCATCCTGAGGAAGCCTTCTGCTTTGACAAGCTTCTGGGGCTGACCTTAATACCTGACCTCAAATGGAAGACTTAGATCAAATTCGTTGCCAATGTTGCTGGAAAAATGGTTTGATCATTCTACCGCTTCAGAAAGTATCACTCCTGATGCAATCCCCTTACTATATAAGAGCCAAATACGTCCTAAGATGGCGTAGTGTTGCCACATCTAGGGGGTTGCTGCTCGGTGCACCCTTTTCTGTCTTGACAGAGTACAAAACCGACTTGGAATTCTAGTCGGCGATGTCTTCTTCTCCTCCCTACTACTTCTTTCTCACAAAAGAGACGTTGCTAGTATTTCCTTCCTCTATCGTTATTTCTACGGCAAATTCTTGACAGAGATTTAATCTATGACCCCCTTGTAAAACATTCACAACCATAATTCGTCTAGCTACAACCACCGTAAATAATTTCCTTTTCTCTCTGTCTCTGCCTAAAACTAAACGAAACTTCCATGAGCAAAGTTTATTTCCTAGAGCTACCTGTTTGTGGAACTCAATACATCAGAAAATATTCCCAGCTTACTACAATATTGTCGTTTTCAAGTCCAAAGTAAACAAATTCTTGTTAAGCTGTCCTCTTAAATAATCAAATTCTTCCAAACTTCCACCATCACTGCCAATCATCATGGAGTTGTCTCACCTTCGACTTAACACTCATTAACTCTTATCCTCGAGTTGCTGTTGGGCCTTGATAAGTAGTGACTCTATAGTAAAATGATAATAAAATACCTGTCTCGAGAGACAATAGAGTTCTGCACCTCAGATCAGTCTGTTGCTGAATTGCAGCATCTGCTGTGACTGCGCATGACTATTCTGGGGTGACAGGCCCTATTGTAGTTGCCACAAATGTAGATGACCTCTAGTCATGAGAGCTCTGATATGACGCTCTGCCATCTGTGTCCTATAGTCACACTCCATTACTGCTCCTTTTGGTCCTCACACCTCTTTGAGCATGCCTTCACAGTACGTCTCTAGTGGCTGCGATCTTCAGCCACGAATTCCCAGCCCGCTGAGTCGATACCACCTTTCCCTCATGTGTTGCTTGCGGACATTCTTATAACGTAGTACTACATGTCTTCCTGCTAGTTTGTAGCCAGTAGCGGCACACCGAATAGAATGTCATTCGCTTGGCATGACCAAGCCATCGTACACGACGTTGGGTGAGCAGAGCGAACATGCTTGGGGTGTCTGCCTGATCAAGAACGCTCTTATTTGACACCCGGTCCTGCGATTAATAGATTACCCAATTTAACTCACAAATATAAAAATCGCACCGAGTTTCATATCTCTAAATGACAATCGTTACATGTTTCATCTTTTGTGCTTTAGTTTCTATTTGAATTGTTTAACGTAATTATTTAACTGCAATAATTCAAGGAGTTTCACATGTAAAGATCGTATATAATATCGCTGTTTCCACTCGTGATACCAGTCCCTTTTTACTTATATTTTTTTTATTTATATATTTATTTTGTAATTCTATCTTGTTATTTATCAACCACTTACCCCTACGCTATCAGACTCGCTCTCGTAGTAAGGGAAGTTATAAGCATTACATATGTTTACACTAGAATTATAGACTTCCTAATATGCTCAATACATTGAGGAAGACATGCGTCTTGCACTAAGTTGCAACCGTTGTGCTAGATAGTAATTTATTTGGCAGTGTTGCAACTTGCTTTCGGGAAATCGTTTAATTCCCCCGTATATGCTTTGAAATACGTAAAGTACATGCTGAACAAAGAGGTGTGAAAACAAATTATTTCTTTATATTTGTTTGTTTTTTTTTTGTTTTTTTTCGGAAATGGGCGATATAGGTATTTATTTCTTCCGCTGTGTTTCAACTTACTTTGACTAAGTCGTATAATCTCCTGATTTAGATAACACGTAACACACTTAGCATCACTTATTCAAGTCTACAGTTTATATTCTACGTGTATACCACTATAGATACAGCCGGGTTAGTATTATTAGACAACGTAATTGATTTTCATAAACATATTATTGTAAAGTATATGCTTTCAAATACATAAAAATATGCTTAATGAACATTATTTAATTATATAAATCGATATTTTGCTTGTATTTATTTATTATCATTATTATTATTGTTATTATTGTTATTATTGTTATTATTATGATTATTATCATTATTATTATTGTTGTTATTATTATTATTATTATTATTATTATTATTATTATTATTATTATTATTATTATTATTTACCCACTAGGAGTTTTCACACAAGTCATTATCAGTGACTAACAATAACCAGTAGTGTTCCATAGGGTGTTCCATAGAATCTGAATGACAACAAATCTCCCCAGATTTCTAGTACTCTCCATCTATTTCTATAATCATTGCAAATGAATTTGCGTTATGGCAACAGCCGCTTACTATTGATTTCTTACTGGCACCGATCATTAAGCTTCACTGAGATTTGGATGGCAATAAGCCTCGCACCCTTCCAGTGGAGGGCTGGTTAGTTCTCTTCCTCTGGTCTTTAAATTCTTCTTGACCATTTACGATAATTCTGTGCAGTATCGACGGAGACTGGTACAATCACTCTGTGTGGTTTTTTAGGAGTGGGTGAGTGGTTTATGAGACTTCTTGCAGCTTCAGTTCCTTTGGTTTGACATGGTGTTCTATCTATGTTTTTTATTTATGTTACACCTTCTATATTATTATTATTATTATTATTATTATTATTATTATTATTATTATTATTATTATTATTATTATTATTTACTCACTAGGAGTTATCACACTGGTCATCGTCAGTGATCGCCCACTGCCAACAACCTGGGGTATTCCCTGGAGTCTGAGTGACAACAAGTCTCCTCAGACTTCCAGTATGCTCCACTTCTTTTCATTCATCACCGCTGATGACCTTGCGGTATCGCAACAGCCACCTACCATCGATTTCCCGCTGATTAGGGCCATTGGTCCCCTATGGGGCCCGAGTGACAACAAGCCTCCCCAAGGTCCCAGATCTGTCCGCGCTCTTCCAGTGGAGGTCTGGTTATCGCTTTCCCTCCTCGATCCTCTGTCCATAATGTTCGTGGTGTCAGCCTATGCTTGCGCCTCTCTCGTGCGGTTGTTATTATTATATATTTATTTATTAAAATTTTTCCTGAGAAATGGTTTGTTGCCCAAATTTCGTATCACTTCGCCCGCATAAATAGTTTTTATACGTATCTCTATCAGTGACGAACAATAATCAGTTTTTATCCCTGGAGTCTGAGTGATAATAAGTCTCCCCACATTCGCAGCACTCTCTCTCTTTTTTTCTTCTCTCTCTCTCTTTCGATAACCATTGCAAATCATTATCGTAATCGCTAAAGTCATTTACTATTGATTTCGAGCTGGCAACAACCGTTGGTCTTCTCCGAAAATTAAGTGGCAATAAGTCTCCCCACGGTTCAAGTACACCTCGCACTCTTAGTGGATGTCTGGTTGGTGGTCTCCTTTCTTGTTATTTCCATATTCCTTTATCTTTTACGAATATAGCGTGTGGTGCCAGCAATGGCTGATGTCATCATATGTGTGTGTGATTTTTTGGAAGGGGGGACAGTTTATAGCAGTTTTGTGCAATTTCAGTTCCCTTCGGCTCTATTTCTATTTTACCTTAGCTGTGACTGATAAGCGTTCGTTGGTTATGTGGGTTGGTGTGAGATCAAACTAAGTCATCAACAAAGAGATGTCGGGAGACATGGTGGATGACGTCACGTATATCGAATTGACAGGGAACGAAGTCGTTAGAATCAGTTCTGCGTGGAAGCCCAATGAGGAGGACGTTTAAACAAAAGGATATAATACAAATAAAAAGTTAAATCCGCGAAAACCGAAGTGTAGACCCGATATTTGTTCGTTATGTCCATCCATGTAGCCAGACAACGAGTTAGCTATTAAGTAATTAGTAATAAGAAATTTGATCTTGAGAAAGAGATGGAGAGAGAGAGAGATAGAGAGAGAAATAAAGAGCGAGAGAAATAGAGAAGTATTGTTTAATCTGCCAAACGTGAACATTTCTCTCACGAATAAAATTTTAAAACCTCTTGATCTGCCGTCTTTAGTTTTCTTTCTTTACGAGACAGTTTTATTTGCACAGAAATTCATTAAAAAGGAAGAGAACTAACGAATGAACGCATCAAAAATAAAAGAATAAGTAAGTACGCAAGTTGTAACGAATCGAATATTTCTCTAACTTGACTTGTATCTTTTTGTGTAGTCTTTTAGGCTAGTTCGCGTTAATAATAATGATGATGATGATGATGATGATGATGATGATGATGATGATGATGATGATGATGATAATAATAATAATAATAATAATAATAATAATAATAATAATAATAATAATAATAATAATAATAATAATAATAATAATTGGGTTTCTATGTATTTATTTATTTCCCCTATGAGAAAATCGTTTAATCTCCCAATTAAGAAGGCACATAACCCAATCTCTTCTCTTTCATATAATTCTTTGACGAGCAACATTAGTTTCTTAGTCCTTTGCTCCATGTTAATGTATTTTAAAAAATGTTGTCCAGTTTATGAATGGTCCAGAATATCTCACTAGACATACTGCCCAGGTGTATATTCGTTCCATCAGCTTTCTACTATATGAATTTGTTTCTCAGAGTCTTCTCGGCTATTATTTTCCAATCTTCTCTTTCATTTTTGTTGTGCCTGCTTCTACATCTCCCGCATATTTATATATATACCATGTTGGTTAAATGTCTCCAGCGCGTCCTGTTTCGTGGTGTTCCTCTTTAAACTCTATTAGTGCATACGTTTTCATTCCAAATTCCATTCGAATGTCTTGACTGAAGATACTGATTGTGTTCATCAGTTTTTATCAACTCCTTTTTTTTGTTACTTCAGGTCGTCCATGCGATATTGTTTTCTTTCTTCTGTGTCCCTGAACTTACATGCGTTATTAGACTTCCTGAGTATTTTGTTGACTTGCATCATGCCTATGAAAAATAATAGTGTTGATAAATGGTCTGCCTGGAAAATACCTCCATGTATTCCTATCTAAGTAAGGAGTCGTACTCCAGCTGCACGTTTAAATCTGCATGTTTCCAAATATGTCTTGTTTATTACCTCCGTAATCGCTCTTATTTTTCACCGTGTGTTTGTGTACAGCCTAGCGTCCACATCACTTGACCAATCGTCACCAAACTTAGTAAAATATGGGCTAGGGTCTAGCTTAACTCTAATATGATCTTCGGATAACTAGGTCAAAGCTCAATGTCAAAGCAACGCAAAAGGTGAGTCACAGTTTTGGCGCTAACACGTTCTGTTTATTGGAGAGACTCGCTACTTGTCCCATGTTGTAGTAAATGAAGTCCCGCATCTTATGTGACATTGACATTTACCTTGAAAAAGAATTTCAACTCCCGATCTGATGATGTTTGGTAAAAGTAACCAGCATGTAAACCTTCAACTTGATCAGATAAATAGTGTTCAATTTATTAATAACTTCAGGAATACAATATGGAGAAGTAATGCTCAGATCAAAACTTTGGCCCATCCTTACGTTGTCACACTAAGGTATGCAGTCTAAAAACTGACATGTTATTATTATTATTATTATTATTATTATTATTATTATTATTATTATTATTATTATTATTATTATTATTATTTGTGGGGCGAGATATTTATTTCTCCCTCTCCTTTGTTTCAACTTACTTTGAGCAAATCATCTAATCTCACAATTTAGAATGCGCATAACTCAATCACCTCTTTTATATTCATTTTTTTGTGAGCCACCTTCCCGCTCCTAAGTGTCGGTATGTATATTTTGATGCTTATTCTCTTTTTCCATCCAATTCAAGTACGCAAAAACTAACGGTAAAAATGGAGTTCTACGAGAGGAAGAACAGCTCGTTAAAAAGAAAGCGAAAGTGTTCAGCGCTTAGTACAGAGAAATGTGGTGGGAATAACAGGGGCGGCGTCCCTTTTTGTTTTGTTTTTTCAGTCGTATTTATTTGGTGAGTAGGGGCCATGAAAAACTTCTGAAAATGGCCGACCCTTTTACCTGGTACGGCTGGGTCTTGATTTCACACAGGCGATAAAATGGCGTTAAATAAGCAGAACTCTTCAAAACAATGAAAAAGGCACAGAGCAAGGAGACACATTATAACCTCTCAGTTCTTAGCTATTAGATTAAACGATTTATAAGTAGCCCTCCCGCCCTCTCTCTCTCTTTCTTTATCTCTCTATCTCTATCTCTATCTCTCTATCTATCCCTCTCTCTCTCTCTCT
>OY744539.1:72198543-72228543 GCA_963556195.1 Sepiola atlantica | reverse complement strand
CTGCGATGATCTTTTTAGGGTGACCCAAATTAAATGCCACCCACGGATAGAATCGGTAATAACATTCCCAATTTTTTTAGCGACTTAACCATATTTGATACAAATAAACGTCAGTTTGGATGTCTATTATATCAATCATGAATGCTCAACAGTCTTTGTTTTATCGATATTCAATTATATGCTCCAAATGTGAACCTTCGCGTTGAAAGCACAACTGGATGCAACGAATTCTGACTGTGATGATCTTCTTCAGTTCAACAACAGTCTGAGTGTTGTTTTGATAGGCATTGTCTTTGAAATAATCTCACTGATTTGAATGTAAAGATGATGAATTACTAATGTGAGAGAGGGTGCTGATGAAGAAAAACGCACGAGAAAAAGAGAGATAGAGTAAAGGGGGAGTATTGATTTACTCCTCTCCAGGAGTTAGGCACAAGGCCAGTTTTTATCTTACTCCCACAAGTAAGATGTGACCCAAGATCGGGTCGGGAAAGTGGGGTTTGAAAAGCAGCACCCGAGAGGTGAGCACTCTGGCCATTAAAAATTGCCTAGGCAGCCCCGTCGGCATTCTCCGGTAGGGGCGCCTCAGGCAGTAAGCAATAAACTTACTCCTCCCCAAAGAGGGGAGGCGAAGCCTGGGAGGGTGGACCTCCTAGAACTGCACAGGACCGACCCATAGACCGGCGTAAATCAAGCCCCGAAGGCCAAGACAATACCAGTTTACGGGGTGTAGTATCCATCGGAACAGATACTACACTTTGATCTTAGCCAAAAGGATTATAGGAAGTTTGAAAGGGCGTTATTTCGGTATTTTTCTTTCACTAAATCAGTTGCTCTATCAAGGTTTTAGAGTATAGTTTACACTACTATTTACCCTATATAGAGGGGAAGAGTTATGGATACCGGAACAGATACTACACTTTGATCTTAGCCAAAAGGCCAAGAAGTAGAGTAAAGGGGGAGTAGACAGAGGGATATAATGCGATGAGTAGAGAGAGAGAGAGAGAGAGAGTAACAGGAACAGTAAGGGGAAATACGAAAGAATAGAAATAGAGGGCGATAAAAGACAGTAAAGAGAGTCGAATGAGAGGAGCGGGGAGAGTAGAATAAAATAAACGAGAGGTTAGGATAGAGATAAAATAGAACATAGAAAAAAAAGGTGACCCATTGGGTTACCCATTGATCTCATGTTATGTCGTTTCAATCAGGAAAAAGTGAGTTTTCAAAGCCCATGAAAATTAAAATAAATAAAATGAAAACATCCCAAATTAGTCTTTTTTATTCACTATACCTTTCTCCCTCTCCCATCTCTTTCTCTCTAGTTATGTATTTAATAGTATGTATGGGTTTAAATAATAGTTTAAATAGTATTAATAGTTAAAGTGATATTCCCTATTGTTTATAATGGACTATTCCATTATGTATTTTATTAACGTTGACTGTTAAGATACACAGAGAGAAAGAGAGAAAGAGAGCGAAGCGAGAATGGGTAGGCACTGTGTATAAGAGCGGTGCCTAACATAACATACAGTGAGAGGGTGAGAGTAATAGACAGAAACGTAGTAAGAGGTGGTTGAGTTTGTGAGTAAATTTCAATTTATAGCTAAGTAGAACAATTCAAATAAGGTATATTTTAGCATGTATTTTGTGTAGTTAAAATATATGCGAAAAGCCTTAGAGAAACAAACGTTGATTAACTCAACGTTATTCTAATAAAAGACGGTGGAAGGAAAAGGGTAAGTGGGTAAAAGAGTCGAGAAAGAAAGAGAGAGAGAGAGAGCAGAGTACGGAGGTAATATGGAAGAGCAGGAGTATTGATTTACTCCTCTCCAGGAGTTAGGCACAAGGCCAGTTTTTATCTTACTCCCACAAGTAAGATGTGACCCAAGGTCGGGTCGGGAAAGTGGGATTTAAAAATTGCCTGGGCAGCCCCGTCGGCATTCCCCGGTAGGGGCGCATCAGGCAGTAAGCAATAAACTTACTCTTTCCCAAAGAGGGGAGGCGAAGCCTAGGAGGATGGACCTCCTAGAACTGCACAGGACAGACCCATAGACCGGCGTAAATCAAGCCCCGAAGGCCAAGACAATACCAGTCTATAGGGTGCAGTATCCATCGGAACAGATTCTACACTTTGATCTTAGCCAAAAGGCCAACAGCAGGAGTAGAGAGGACTAGAGAAAAGACAGAGTAGAACGGGCGAACAGAGAAGGAGGGCTGGAAAAGTAGAGGGAGAATAAGAAGAGTGGAGAAAGAGAAGGGGGGAGAAAGGGGGAGCAGGAGGAAGAGTAGAATGATAGAAACGGGTCGATTAAAGAGAGAAATAGAGCGGAAAGAAAGAGGGAACTTTTTTACAGTAGAATCCGCACTAAAAGTCCCTCGGCGTCGGTGCTTTCCGGCGGTTTACGTAAAACACCGGACAATGTCGAATGAAAACCACAAACGAGGCTGGATTTACAAAACAAGCAAAACATGTTGTATGAAATAAATATTTATTTTTTTAACGAAGATTCAAATAAGTGTTTAAATTTAAAAGTGTCTTGTTTTACGTTTTTTTCTTTCTTATTAAACATAAAATAACAAATAAATAACAGTGATAATATCAGTGAAAAGTTAATTGTTTTACAGTTTTTTACGAAATTTCTTTTTTTATTTTCTATTTACTGATTATTTTTGTTGATTTCGTTAGGGGTTATGTTTAGGGCAGGATTAGGGTAAGGGTCAGAGTTAGGGAGGGTTAAGAATTAGGGTTAGGGCAGGGTTAGGAATGAGGGTTAGGGTAGGCTCGTTGTCGAAATCGCGTTTCTTGTGGAAATTGCGTTCCTATAAGTTTGCAAGTTCAGCGTTTCATTCAGTTTCAAAATTCAGCTGTCGTGTGCTTATTCGTCTCGCTTCGGGGCTTTCCGGCGTTTAACGTAAACCGCCGGAAAGCACCGACGTCGAGGGGATTTTAGCGCGGGTCCTACTGTACAAAAGTACCGGCTAGAGATATACCATAAATAGTAGAGAGAAAAGGAATAGAATAAAGAGGAGAAAGATAGTAGGTAGAGTAGATAGAAGGAGCTGGGAGAGTAAAGGCGATTCAAAGTGTGAAAAATAGGCAGGTTGAATGGAAATTGTAAAGAGAAAGAGAGCGAGTGGCAGTAGTGGAGAGAATGAATATTAAGAGTAGAGTTGAAAAAAAGTAATGGGTAAATAAAGTATTTTATATAAACATTAATCCCGGTAGAATTGTAATGCATTCAAACCGAAGCTCGATAAGACTAATTTAGCGTCGTGTTCGTACATCGTTCCAGTACGAAAAATGGGTGCGGCCTTCAGCCACCCACTATAGCGCCATGGATGTGTACACCTTTCTCTCGCTTTTGTTCAGCTTCCCAGTGTCCCAATTCAGATCTCTTTCTCGTACAGCTCTCAATAATGTCCTTCTTATTTCAATATTTATATTCTATTTCAGTCTATTTATTTCCTGTTTTATTGATATGCAAATGTTTGAAATAAGACATATTTGAGAACGTCTGGAATAGGATTGGTCTCGTCATGTTCAACTTGTTCTTGAATTACATGAATAAGGAAACCACTTAACATATAGACCCCAGAAAAGATGTGGTTATTAAGCAGTCGATAACACGACACAGGGGATCTAGGGCATTGAGTAAAAATGGTATCTCTAAATGACTTCATAATAAAAGAAAAAATGCTGAAGATATTGAGCCAGACAAGATGCGTTAAAAATTGGTGGGCATCATAGCTAGTATAAATATTAGTTTAAAATATATTTGTCCGGTGGATCTAGGTTTATGTGTAAACAGGATGTATTGTATACAAGGAGACACGATGTGGTTGCAGGGTTTACCTGCCAGGAATTAAGCTGAGTTGAGGCGAAATTGACGTGAGACGAATGATTAAGTGAGTACTAATTATCATTTGCGAAGTCTGGATGGAAGGTTGTGAAGAAGCAAGTCATGTTTTATGATGATCTGATGAAGTGATATACTAATTAATCTATAAGCTTAAAATAAGTAATTGACTCTCTCTTTTATTTGTTATCTTCTCTTCTCTGCTCCCCTTTATTTTGACTTTGCAGCTAGACAATCAATAAATCGTTTCATTTTATTTAAGATGTGTTAAATTGATTGTATAAATAATGTCATAATCATAAGATGGTTTTAGTACAGCTACGAAAATGGTTTCGGAGGAGACAACACACGCGCTTAATGGGAAGTTGACTTAGAAGAAAGTATGCTTTTAAATTAAGATGATTTGAACTGTTGATTTTAATGACCGATTATAAGCAAATAGGTTGCTATGTAACATTGTCTTATTTAATTACTCAATATTCACTGATTGTCTCTCCTTTGCCGCAACAGCGTACAATCGCTAAATTATTTTTTTTTTCATATTAAAACTCTACTTGATTATTTTCCGTAATTTTTGGTGTACAGTAATATTTTTCAATGACAAGTAAGTACTTTAGAATGTGTTGCTGTCATTTTATTTTTAACTGACATATTTCACATGGGCTTTTGTATTCACAAGCGCCTAATTTGTTATGATACAAGGATAAAAAAGAACAAATGGCTAGTCAGAATCAAATATTGATTTGTCAGATTCAAAATTATTGATGGAAGATTCCGAGAAATAGACCAGCTTTATTATATAGATGTCTGAACAAAGATTGGCTACATGAAACCTAACTTCTTCTTGAATATCATGCACACATAGATCACTCTAGTTTTAGTGTTTAGTATATTTGAGATACGGTTATACAGAGAGTGAACAATATGGTGATTAAAATATACGGGTAATCTAGATAGAGATGCGACGATATCTTTCTCATATTAGGCTCTTAAATCCATCTCTTTGATTGTATCTGTATCCCTCTGGAAGAATCCTTCCTGCGATTGGCCTTTGACGTTTGGTTGGTTGATTATAATAAAGGACCACATTCTCATTTCAAAAAGTCAGTATAGTTTTTATTTCAATTATACATACATGTACGTTTTTTGTGGAAAGATACAGAGTGTGACAGATAGAATGAGCGCATCCCAATGAACGAGCGACTCGACGGCTTACAGTCATCTCTCTTATCTTGTAACCTGTCCTTGTAGGTGTGTCTCCTGCTGTCTTATTACCTTTCTCATCTCGTAATTTCAGTGTAGAACATGAAAGAATGATCCTTTTACTTTTCAACACGGAGAAGGGGGTATGCTTTTCGTTTCCCCGCTTTTTACGTCTTACACGTTATACAGATCGATGCTTGTCGTAATTCCGAAAACGTTTCATAATCTTTTTGACAACTGTTGCCGATTGTTGGAACACATGCGCAGTGAAAGTAAAAAATATCAACCTCATTTATATATATGGACAACTAAATAACCCACAACGATTCAACGAGGAAGCTGAGACTGATAACTCTTTAAAACACTGTACCAATTGGTAAGTAACGTTTGAAAACTTTTTACAGTTATTTTTTACATAAAATCACCTACGAACTATAAACAACCTCAAACTCTTAACTAACTATGTTTCCCACATGATACAACAAATAAATCATCCCTGTGTACCGCTCTTATATGGCGTGATAATTACTCATCTAAAACTCCACTGCGCGTTTCTCTTCAGATTGGGTTGTTTTTGACTCCCTCATAAATATCCGATATTCGAAACAGCCTAGTTTTCCACAAGGGCATTCAATATTTACAAGTGAAGTTGAGGTCAAGAAGACGTTATGATAAACACTCAGTGAGTCTTAACTCCTCAGATTTGTATCTCTGAGTTTATCTATCAAAGCAAATCACAGAGTATTCTTGAATTGAAGAGGGGCATCATTGCCGAAATGAGAGCAGTGCCAAGAGTAGAGTGTTTTAGAGATATTGACAATTTTTGCATGTCTCCAGTTGTGAACGACGATAAAACAAACACTGTTGGACAGTCATGATTGAAACTAGAATTTTTAAGCGGAAAGATGTCCCATTAGCAGTATAAACTATCTCTCTGTTCTCCCTATATCTCTCTGTCCAGAAATGTATTTAAAACCAAAGTCTTATACCAAAAGTAAACACATTCTTAGCGAAAAAGATTTACACGTAATTCAATGGTGCTATAAATTTTGTATTAAGGAGTTTTACAATAATATATCAGGGTCTCTGTTTGCGCCAGACGCAAATAAACGACAAAGGCTACAGTTTCTTTATAACTTGAATAATAAAATGGTAGTATGGAAATCAGAGCTGGACGCTGTAGTCTATAAAGGTAATCGTTCATGTCCAAACATCCCACGAGCTTATCTGCTAGCATTAAATATAATAAAAATGTATATTTTTGTACAACTGTCTTCGTGTTTTATCATGTATTTTACAAATATAATGGCCGTCTAAAGCACTGGATTTTAAAAAGTAATTTTTACACAGAATTTGTAGGTCATTTCTGGTAAATGGTAACATGTATAATAATTCCTGTATTCCCAATAATGATTTGTAACTTTTTTCAGATAGAAAGTATTATTGAAGCATAGAAGAATGAATTGAAACATGATCTTCGCTTTCTTATGTTTCATGAATTAAAACTTGGGCACAATGCCTACGAAACTTCTGCCAATATCAATCGAGCATGGGGAGATGTATCCACAAGCAACCGGACAATACGAACTTGGTTCCAGAAATTCCGTAGTGGCAATGGGAGCCTTGAAGATGAAAACGGCATAGGACGGCTGTATAATATTGTCAATTAACAATTGCAAACATTTGTTGAGAAAAATTCACGTCAAAGTGTCAAAGAACTGTCTCAGACACTTGCTGCCAGCACAGCAACAGTTTTACGTCATTTACAGAGTATTGGAAAGGTGGAAACATTTTCATGAATAAATGTACGTTTCTGAAATCGGCCATTATTTTTGCAACGACCTAATAATAATTAACGACTACCAAGACCCGTGGAAATTGCACAGTTGCATTCTTCATCTGTTGTATGTTACTGCCGTGCATCATAATATCCCCATTCCACAGACGTCTGGCGCGAACGCAAACCTTATGATATCATCGTATTCCCTTTGTTCAAACGTAACCATATTATCTAAGTACTCTGGTTGATGATATTTAAGAATGTATATGGTTATGGGGGTCTATCTCCAACGCCATTGTAAGAGTTTGTGACAAATTTGTATTTTATGAATGTCCGACACCAACGCGGACTCCGATATTATTTTGCCGTCTTTGTAAAGAACAGATAGTATACTTTGATTCTATACCCAAGTCGAATTAAGTGTATTTTAGTTCGAGTTCAAAGTTCCACACAACAGTGACATCAAATGTAATTTTTTTTAAATCAAATTTTTCCATTTCGACGATCGGGTGTTACCATTTTTTAGGGGTGGATGGGGATAACGTAAGTACGAACATGGACTTAGCGTATTATTATAGATCATGATCTATCCCTAGTGGTAATCACCCTTAAACAATAATCCCCACTTTTATCCTCCATACAAGATGAGTCACGACTATCGATATATGAAACCAAGATACCCACCCTCATTAAAGCCACCCGATCATGGTATATAAGCATGAAGATTAAGCAGTCAGTAATTAATATACGAAAACAAAAATAGGTGTTTCTTAATTTGATGTAGTGGCAACTTTATCTCAACTTCAAGTTCACTGAATACTTTAAAACATAATATTCAAATCGTAAAGGGTCTTTAAAAATAGGATAGTTCGCGAGTAACTCATTGAAAGAATTTTTATTGCCATTTAATATAAATCTGTGTCCGTCTTTTTTGTTGTTCTTGTTTTCGTCGTTTTTTTTGTATCGTTTCAAGTTCAAACTATCGCTAATACAGCATTCAATGAAGTCCGTTTTTGTTATTTTACTTCTGTTTCATAACATTAGCCTGTTTCTCAACGTGATTTATTGACATGCAAATATGTGAAATACGACTCATATGTGAACACAGATATTGTTATACACCCTCTAATAGAAATCGCCATATTGTAATTCGCGCTTTGAGTAGCCGACTGCAGGAATAGGCGCTTGTCTACGTGTCCCGTCCGTAATCATAAATATGTCCCCGTTAAATGGCCTGCAGACCGACCCAGCACGATACCGACCAATGAACAAGAAAGAGAGTACTGGACTGGCTAGCGTTCGGGACAGGCTGGTAGTACATAACTAAACAAGTTTCAGGGCGAAGGTGAGAAAGAGAAACCGATAAAGTGATGCATAACTAGTGACACTTGGACAAAATGGCGACTTGTTTAGCCGTCGTCGAATATTACAGTTTACTTTCTTTTCTATCTTTTGTATAAGAACGTGGAATTCCGTCTTAAAAAAAAGAAAAGCGGTCAACTACTTTAATCATTTTGAGCTATGCGTTCCAATAAATCGTCCGGAATTCTTAAGGTTATTATTTGAAGTCCATAAAATTAAGTTTACAGCTGGAAATAAATAACTGGATTTAATTTTGACATGCCCACACATATCTAGTATTATACAAAAGCTGAGTTAATCAAAATTAAATGACCTATAGCTTTTCTCCTATATATCTTAATCGCACAAAATACATATTAAAATATTCCTTGGTATTGGGATTTTGTTATGTTTGAAAAATAAATTTTCATTTTAATTGGTTTACTTAGCAGTAATTTTAGATTTACTCATCAAGTCAACAATCTTATACAGAGCTTCTGTATATTACTCGCACCCTCTCTCGTTAGATGTATGACCTGCTCTTACTTTATAATCTCTCTCTCTCTCTCCCACTCTCTGTATGTGTGTGTTTTTAAACAGTCGAAGTTAAAGTTTAAAAAACTAACTATATAATACATGATTAGAATAGTTCATTATCGAAATAAGGAATATCATCACTATTATAAATACCTTTTGAATCCAAAGCTGGAGAAAAACGTTAGAGAGAGAGAGAGAGAGACAGGGAAAGAGATAGAGACAGCGACAGAGAGGGGGGAAGAGAGAGAGAGAGAAAGCGGGGGAAGGGAGAGAGCAAAAAAGAGGGGGATACATATAACAGAACGAGGCTAATTTTAGATTTTGTCATTTTATTTTAAAGAATCCAACTGTCTTTACAAACTTACTTTTACTGTTTCAAACAATCTAAACTGAGCTGAATGTGTAACCCAACGATTCTAGTATATATATAGTTCTACACAGAAAGCTGAATGACAGCTACACAGTTGGGCTAGACAACCAATTACTTTAAGTTGAGTTCGAACCCCGATCGTTTGTGAACAGTCTTACTCACTATGCAATCAACACAAACTACACAGTAAGGGAAATCTTAATTTGTATATACGCATTATAAGCTGCCTAAGGTCTCTATTCTTTTATGAAAAGCTTTGCATTATTGATATGGTGTCCGGTATTCTATCTTATGAAAAGGCTTAACCCATAAAGGGCAGTGGCATATGTAGTCGTGTAAACTGTTGCGCTGTGTCAAAGCCCTTCAGTGTAGCTAGAGAAGCAAGTACTTGAAGCTGATTTATATATATATATATATATATATATATATATATATATATATATATATATATATATAGTGGTTGTTTGTATTCCAACAGCCAAAAGATTATTATTTTTATTTAAAATAGTAGAATTGACGATGGTCTTACAATTGTGTCTTAGCTAGTAAAATGCAGCCATTAAACGCATTCACTTGCTGTTCCATCAGAGACCGATATCAAAAGCATATATAAAGTGTCACAGCGAGAACAGAGTCCATGGAGAGAAAAAAACAACAACAGAAAGCAGACAATACTTACGCGCGATCATTCCGTCAAATGGGATGACAGAATTCCAATCAGATCGCCATTTTTAAATTCCCACACATAACTAAGTTTTAAAATAGATATGGGGAAATACTAGTTGTAATAGCTAGTGGTTTATCCAAGTGGGAGATTTAACTAGATAATTATTATTGTTTTAACCAAACGGATTTTATGTAAGTCTTCCATTTCAAGTCTGAAGTGAACGTCAGTACCAGAAGCTGATATAATCAGGGAGCTTCCTCAATGAGAAAGCCATTTATTTCAATTAGGGCAAAGTGATAATCCGAGCGTTGGTTGTGAAAGGAGAAAAGCTTTTGTTTTGAAGAATTAAAAGTAACTCTTCACCCTTTTCTTGATTGCATCACGTTCTCCAGGTCGGAAGAAAGAGAATCAGAAAGATCTTGATCATTAATTCTCTTCGAAATGTTACCATAAATCGTTGTGTCATCTGAAAAACTGTCGTCGAAATATATCAGAATGTGATTTGCAAGATCATTGATGAAAGTAAAGAAAGAGGGTTGACCCCAGAATTAATCCTTGAGGCACACCAGCGTTGATGCTAGGTGCTTGAGATACTTACCCATCAACAACTACTTTTCCACCGTTGAGAACAGATCGGACCGAGGTTTAGCTAATTAATATGTTGACTGAAATGTGTTTGCAAATATGGAACCAAATAATCTTTGTATAAATAAAAAATATTTATACTTTATAAACGGTTCTATTTCTTATTGAGCACTTTTATATAAGCACAGTAAAGATTCACCAGATTTAAACCCTGTGGACAGAAACTTACCTTGATTACTATATATATATATATATATATATATATATATATATATATATATATATATATATATATATATAGTTCGAGACTTCCGACCGACATGAATTAACATCCCTACACTGAAGATTGCGTAAGCATGAAACATTGATGTACGTAGGTAATAATAATTGATATGTACTTTTATATGATATTTTGAATATCGTATATATATATATATATATATATATATATATATATATATATATATATATATCGAAGCTGTCTATTCGATTTCGAATATGACCACTTTTGCATATCGATGTGATATTAGTGTAAAACATTCCAGTGAGAGGCGCGAATATGGTCCTTTAGCCTCCTCTCTTTGGAGGAGTAAGTTTATTGCTTACTGCCAGAGAATCCTTTACCGGTGAATGTCGACGGGCCTCCCGGCTATTTTGCTATGCAAGAGTGCTCCTTCTTTAGCGGCGCTGGCTTGATTCTCCCTTTCCTTCCGGCCTTATGTCACATATTCTTGCGGTAGGAAGGAATTATATAGCTGTACAACCCCCAGTCTACACTGGCAGTCAGGACAGACGGTCCACTTCACTTGTTCATCTGTTCTATGTACTTTTCTCCAGTATACTTGTTATACCTAAACCCCGTGTCCGTGTTCTTATTCTGGCCCCTAAACAGGGCCATAATAATTGGCGACGAGATATTCGAACTTACACGGAGCTATGCCATCACAACAATTTACAACGGCGTATTCGAACTTACACGGGACCCCACCACTACAATTTGCAATGAAATATTCGAGCTTACACGGGACCCCGCGACAATAATTAACAATGAAGTATTCGAACTTACACGGGAGTCAACAACAACCGTCGACAAGATATACGAACCTACACGGGACCCTAAAGCAATTTGCGATAACCCTTAAAAAGGAACTCTGAAAAGTTGGCTACGAATTATTCGAATTCACACGGGGACCCACAACTCGGGGAAAATCTTTAAAAAGGACATCACAAAAAGGCTACGAAGTATTCGAATTTACACGGAAAACAACAAAAACATTAAAGATTTTTCTTTAATATTCAAAAAAGGACCACACAACAACCGGCAACGTGGGATTTCAAATTTCAAACTTACACCACTACAATAGACTGACGGCGCGGTTACAGTAAAAGATTCGGGATAACTTTTTAAAATGGACGCCACAACGGCCAAATAAATTGATTAAGGAAAACCTTAAAAGAAGAAAAAAAACTTGGAGAAATCGACTACAAATTCACAAGAATACGTACTAGTTCTAATAACTGGCTTACCGGTGGAACAAAAAAAAAACACGTAGTACCAACATATAATTCTCTTAATTGAAGAAAGGTCAGTGATTTTTTCATAATTGCTATTCCGACACTGTTTTAATATTTAACAATAAGGGAATAATTTTTTTCTCTCTCCAAACGAGAGAATGTTATTTCTGCCGATAAAAAATAAGATTGAAACCGTAGTTTTACTTTTTCTCTGACTAAAGTGCCGACTGCAAATTCTACGGCTACGCACTACGCGTAAAAGCGTACTAAAAAAAGCGATTTTTTATCGAAAAAAAAGAATGGTTTAATACTCTTTTACAACTAAGATTACGTCTAGCAAGCATAATCTTAAGAAAATAACTTTTTAACAAGGAAAAATTTACTTTCTAAAAAAAGACACACTTTAAAATATGGAAGAATTTAAAACGACCGTTGCAGAATTAGTAAAATTTCAAATGCAACAGCAACCTAAAACTGAAGAAAGATTTCAAAAGTTTATTCTAGAGCCAAAGAAAGAAGCCGACGACAGACTACACAAGACAGAAGACAGATTTCTCGAACAAAATGAAAAGCTTATCGAGCAAAAGAAAGAAGCTGACAAAAAGATTGGCATATTAATGCAAACAATATCGCTTAGAGGCCAAAGTAACGAAAACGATAATGCTTTTTCGTAGAATGCAGTGTGAAGTGCGTTCGATAACTTCACGTATTCCCCTGATCAAGAGAAGACGTTTGCTTCGTATTTTAGAAGATATGAAGACTTATATAAAATTGATTACGAAAACTGGTCAGACTCTAAAAAAGTTCGCATCTTAAGAAATTAGGCACCACCGAACATATTAAGTTCGTGGATTTCATTTTGCTTTGAAAGACTAGCGATTTGACTTTTGTCGAAACCGTCAAATTTTTCATAGAACATTTCAGTCCAAAGACTTAGTTATTTTACAAACGCTGGAAGTGGTTACACCTGTTTAAAAAGACAACGAAGATTATTCAACGTTCGCATCAGTAATAAATAAGCACTGCGAGAACTTTAAAGTATCCGAACTTAGTGCTGATAATTTTAAATGTTTAATTTTTGTACAATTATTGGTATCAGGAAAAGACGCTGAAATAAGGCGTAGAGTTCTAAATAAATTACAAACTTAAGCGAACGTAACACTGCAGAAATTATCTGAGGACTGCCATCGATTTGTTAGTGTAAAGCATGGTTTGTGGGCATCGAACAGTCGGGCATTGCACACATACGAAAAGTACGTCAAAAATCGAAATTCAACTCTCAGCCAAAAACTATTCAAAGCAAAAAACGGGAGTTTCACGCCTCAAAAACAAACCAGACTTTGTTCTCGGTGCGGATGCCTGCATTGGGTAACAAAATGCCCATTTCGTTTTAAAACCTGCCTGATTTGTAAAAATATCGGACACAAAAGTTCGCATTGTAGAGCAATGAAAGGAAATAAAACGCGGGTAAAGACTATCAAACATGGCGACAATATTATAAGGAAATATATGTTCAGGTTAAAATCTTAAATAAAAAAAGTAAAACTACAATTTGATTCGGGTTCAGACGTGTCAATTATTAACATGCAGTCATGTAGATGGTAGGGAAAACCGACCATATTAAGAACCAATCAAATTGCCAGGACAGTGACTGGTGAAAAATAAAGGGGTCGCTGGCTTGATTCTTTCCCCACCTTCCGACCTTGTGTCACATATTGCTGCGGTGGGGAGCAATTAAATCCCTGTACAAACCCCAGCCCGTTCAGTCTCTCATTAACTTCGGTTGATTGAATACTTCGGGATGGGGTAGGGTGATACCTGTCGACGATTCGTTCTCGACAATAAGTCCGACAGGAACTGTACAATTTCGGTGGCCTTTTATCTGTCAGGCTGATGTATTCGGTCCTGGTTGTCCTAGGAGGTGCGCCTTTCCAGGCCTTACCTCCCCTCTTTGGGGTGGAGTAAGTTTATTGCTTACTGCCTGAGGCGCCATTACCGGGGATTGCAAGACGGGGCTGCCCGACTATTTTGCTAGGCAAGGGTGCTCCTTCTTTATCGGCGCTGGCTTGATTCTCCCCCGCCTTCTGACCTTGTGTCACATATTCCTGCGGTTGGAAGGAATTACATAGCTGTACAACCCTCAGTCTACACTGACAGTCAGGACAGACGGTTCACTTCTCTTGTTCCTCTGTTGTATATACTTTTCTTCAATATACTTGTTATACCTAAACCCCGTGTCCGTGTTCTTATTCCGGACCCTAAACACTTATTTATTTATTTATTTATTTATTTATTTATTTATTTATTTATTTATTTATTTATTGTGTTACAGAAGATTAGATTAAATAAACATGTTGAATTCGGTTTCGAGTCGTTGCGGTCACAGACATGAAACAATGTAACGTAAACAAAGCGACCGTCAGCTTTCATCAGTCATACTTGAAAGTTGGGGAAGTCACGTTTCTACCTGGTGGTAATTGTACACCGTTATTTTTTCCATATTTTATTTGTTTATTTACCCTCATTAGCTAATTAAATATTGTTTAAATTACTTTTTAGGTAATTTAAAGAAATTTAGTCCTATAAAAAGCGAAAATTAATAAATAAAATATATTATTTTTATAATTGTGTACACTTGCTTCCGAATGGACACGGAACTCCCCCAACTTTCAAACATGGCTGATGAGAGCTGACCATTGGGTTGTTTACGTTACATTATGTTTCGTTTTCTGAGACCACAATCGCTTGAAACAGATTATCTATGTTACACAATTGATAAATAAATTGTATGCTCTTGTTATTAAACAATTGAGCACTCTGTTAAGTTAATTATTACCCGACTAAACCAAAAATGATATATACTAGCAAATATATGCTCCCTCCGGTCGCATATTTTTGCTAGGCTGCCGCATCAGAAATGAACGCTCACGCGTAAACCAATGGAGCCCCAGTCCTATTTCTGTGGTGGTTAGACATTGATTTTCTGTGTTTATGACCAAGAATATTTTTAGTTGAAAATAAAGAAGAAAGAAAATTCGCCCCTACCCCGATTTTTGTTGTACCCTCGCCCATAAATAGAAAGACCTTTAGTTTAAAAAGAAAGAAAAAAATGTTTTGTACCCCCCTCAATTTTTTTATATTACCATTCATAGAAATATCTTTTAGTTAAAAAAGAAAAAAATAATTTTTTTTGACCGCCTTCCCCCAATTTTTTTTAATTCCCCCCCCCCCCCATACATATAAATAGTTAGCGTGGGTCCTAAAATGTGGAAGCACCAAAAAATCAAATACAGTGTGTGTGTGTGTGTGTGTGTTTGTGTAATGACCTTTTTTTAATTAAACAATTTGATTCTACAATCAGTTGTATAGTTTTCCAGTATAATGTGTTAGTTTATTTTGTTGACATTAAAGAAAAAAAATCATATCTTTTTTTTTAATAAATAAAACATGAAATCATAAATTCAGTTGAAGTCGTGTAAAAATTATAATATTGGATATGAAATATTAAGAAATCAAATACAGTAAACACGAATAGGTTTTTAATTCTCGGAAAGAAAAAGGTTACCTGAACTGAATTCATTATAGTGTGTGTGTGGGTGTGTGTGTGTGTGTGTATGTGTGTGTGCGCGCGTGTTTTTATATAGTAATTTTTAAGTCAATTATTATTTTAAATAAACAATTTGATTTAATAAATTTGTGTTTTAAAACAATAAGATTAAGAAAATAAACAAAATTAGGACAGTTTTTAAAATGGGAAACTGACACGGTGAATGACAGCGTTGTTGTTTACATATTTAACGTGCCACATTAACGACAGCTGTTTAATCAGATCGCCATTTTACCGGAGGTAGGGAGGGCACCACTGATTAAACAGCCAATGACTTTGCAATTTTAACGGGCTTGCCATTGAAATCGTTTAGAAAACACGCTGGTTATGAAGAAAATGGCTTTAATTAATTGTATGAATAATTTTTATTAATATACCCTGATCGGAAAATATTGTAAATACATATGTAAATTTGATAATAGCAGTTATAAGTGTATATTTGTAAATATTAATTTAATTGAAGGTTTAAAGGAATGACTTATGTAAATAGGAAAATCCATGTAATAATTGTGCGAATCTGTCTCTGCCTCTGTCGTTCTCTTTGTTCGAGGATGCAAATAATAATAAAGCCCTATATCAAGGCACAAATACTGTTTCGTATAGAATTTTACAAATACAAAGCAAATAGTGCTCTTCATTTTGTATGAGAATGTTTGACAGTAATATTGTGGGGTTTGCATCTACGCCGAGCATCGATAAACGCCAAAGACGTTTTATTTTATTTTAGTTTGTTTGTATTTAGAACTTGAAGACTAAATATTGTAATATGAGGTTCTGGGCTGGGAGCAGGCGTACACATTGGTCCTTATTTATGTCTGTGCATCACCGAAATTGCCAACTATATTGCATAACAGATGATGATGATGAGTTTTCCAGTTTCTGAAACGGTGGTTTTTGCTTTCTGATATCAAATTGTACAGACGGCGTTATACATTTTTTATTTTATTTTTATTAATAGCAAAGCCCTGTAACCAGATTAAGAACAATTTTTATGGGGTAAAATTTTACAAAGAAAAAATGATGTCGATTGTTATTCTATCAAAAAGCTTATTATCAGGAATTTAGGATAACATCTACTATAAGATTAATGATGGTTGTTACCGTTAAATATAATAAAGTAACATCGTTTGGTATAGTTTAAATGGTTTTTACTGTTTAAAATAACACATTTATGTGCTGCATCTTTTTCGTCTAATATACAAGGACAACATTCATTGCCTAGCTGCAAGCATTTATATATATATATATATATATATATATATTTTTTTTCAATATAAACATCTAAAAGAAAGGACAGACGTATCGCCTGAGGAGATCTTAGTTTTTGATAACTACAGATCGAAACATCGTCATGTTAGTTTCGCTGCGTTTGTACATGTCTGTATGAAAACAGAAATTTAGAGAGCAGAAAGTGGGTCTTGGAATTACTTTCGGTTGCTTCGTAACTCTCGCTTCCCTTTGTTTCTCCTTTAGTCCTCACATTCAATGGGCGATATTTCTGACAAAGAGAGAATAATTGCTGTTCTTTGGGTCGAAATCTATCCATCTAATATTCATCGTTGGCTAGTTTTTTTAACCTTGAAGTAGTAGTTTTAAGCTCCTTATATTAAGTGGCTTCATGCCTTGTCTGTAACATTTTCCATAAAAATAAATAAAAATATTTATTTATATATATATATATATATATATGTATATATATATATATATATATATATATATATATATATATATATATACTGTGTGTGTATTTAGGCAGCATTTTTTCATTGATGCAAACATTATTAAAAATAATAGAACCTTTCTGCATGCTGATACGTTTTTAAAATCAAAAACATTAATAAAAGATCCGTATGTGTCACTTACGTCTTTGATTCATTTTCAAATCAGTTTTAGTCCATTTAACCATAAACACCTGAAGATAATTCGAAGAGGAATCGAGAACGTTAGTAGAACATATAGATCTTTTATCAATGTTTTTGATTTTAAAACAAAAAGAATCATTAGAAAGATTGAAAAGATAAAAAAACGTACAACCAGACACAACGAATTCTGTTATTTTTAATAAAGTTGTGTGTGTGTAATTATATGTATTTATAGATAAAACTTAAGTAATACTGAGAATTATTGTCATTTTAAAAGCAAAGAGAAGCTAACACGTGTTTCTAACAGGATCAAGAACATATTTTAATAAATCCAGGTAGTAAACAAAATATTCCCATAGAAGTGTTGTCAAATGAAAACCGTACACCATTAAAGCGAAACTTCATGCAAAAATGCAAAAGGTCGTCAAATGTCCACGAATTTCTATTAAAAAAACACAAAAAAAAAACAATGGCAAAATGAAAATTGACACACTTTCAAACAGATTTCAGGTTAAGAAAAAATCGCTTGCACTTCGAAAATGGCTCATTTTGGTAGACTCTTCAGTTGGAATAATTGTAAATATATATATACATATATATATATATATATATATATATATATATATATATATATATATATATATACATGCGCACAGACAAAAACACATATATATGTGTGTGTGTTTTTGTGCATATAAATATAGTTATGCATATAATTGTGTGTATAATTAATTAATTTATAAATTCATTTTTGTATACACAAATTTTTTTTTAATTAAGTTATGAATTAATTTTTAAAATCTATGCGAATTAAAATGCAGTCATCTGCATATTCTTAAAATAAATAAACCGCTCAACTATAGCCAGTAAAAACAATAACAAAAAATCAGCGTATATATATATATATATATATATATATATATATATATATATATATATATATATATATATATATATATATAATTAGACCTAGGAATGTGAGATTTGTAAGAGACAAGAAGAAGTATACATTTAATTAATTAAGGAGAATTAATAACAATGAGACACAATGCGAACCTGTAATAAGTTCAAGCGACCAGACAGAAAAATATTTCAAATGTATCAAAAACAGTTTACGATTATAAAACATGTATGGAAATAGGTATTACATTCCTTAAATTATGGTATGACGAACGTTTTATTTTTGATTAGGTTACCTGATATGCGGAGTTTTTACAAAAATAATAAGTCACCTCAGATTTATTAAATCTATATTATTTCGGCGTGATGCTTTTGGTTTAAAATCAAAAACAATAACTATGTCCTGTCGGAGACTAACGGTTTATATCTCATTAAAATCAGAGGTAATTATTTCCTTTGTTACTTACGATATGAATCGTATTAAAATCATAGGTAATTATTATTTCCTGTCTATTATGTATTGCTTAAATATCATTAAAATATGAGGCAATTATTATTTCCTGTCTATTATGTATTGCTTAAATATCATTAAAATCTGAGGCAATTATTAGTTTCTGTCTATTATGTATTGCTTAAATATTATTAAAATCTGAGGCAATTATTATTTTCTGTCTATTATGTATTGCTTAAATATTATTAAAATCTGAGGCAATTATTATTTTCTGTCTATTATGTATTGCTTAAATATTATTAAAATCTGAGGCAATTATTATTTTCTGTCTATTATGTATTGCTTGAATATTATTAAAATCTGAGGCAATTATTATTTCCTGTCTATTATATATTGCTTAAATATTATTAAAATCTGAGGCAATTATTATTTCCTGTCTATTATGTATTGCTTAAATATTATGCTTTAAATGCTTAATATTAAATGCTTAAATAATAAATGCCTAAATGCTGAAATGTTTAAATATTATTAAAATCTTAGGCAATTATTATTTCCTGTCTATTATGTATTGCTTGAATATTATTAAAATATGAGGCAATTATTATTTTCTGTCTATTATATATTGCTTAAATATTTTTAAAATCTGAGGCAATTATTATTTCCTGTCTATTATGTATTGCTTAAATATTATGCTTTAAATGCTTAATATTAAATGCTTAAATAATAAATGCTTAAATGCTGAAATGTTTAAATATTATTAAAATCTGAGGCAATTATTATTTCCTGTCTATTATGTATTGCTTAAATATTATGCTTTAAATGCTTAATATTAAATGCTTAAATAATAAATGCCTAAATGCTGAAATGTTTAAATATTATTAAAATCTGAGGCAATTATTATTTCCTGTCTATTATGTATTGCTTAAATATTATGCTTTAAATGCTTAATAGTAAATGCTTAAATAATAAATGCTTAAATGCTGAAATGCTTGAATATTATTAAAATCTAAGGCAATTATTATTTTCTGTCTATTATGTATTGCTTAAATATTATTAAAATCTGAGGCAATTATTATTTTCTGTCTATTATGTATTGCTTAAATATTATGCTTTAAATGCTTAATATTTAATGCTTAAATATTAAATGCTTAAATGCTTAAATGCTGAAATGCTTAAATATTATTAAAATCTGAGGCAATGATTATTTCCTGTCTATTATGTATTGCTTAAATATTATTAAAATCTGAGGCAATTATTATTTTCTGTCTATTATGTATTGCTTAAATATTATGCTTTAAATGCTTAATATTTAATGCTTAAATATTAAATGCTTAAATGCTTAAATGCTGAAATGCTTAAATATTATTAAAATCTGAGGCAATTATTAAGTTCTGTTTATTTATGAAAGAAAAAAGCAGGTTTTCACGTTTGATATCGCATTACCAATGAATGAATAAATATCAATAACAAACAAAAGAAAAAGCAAAGCATATAAGAAAAAGAAATGTAAAAAATCGGGCGAGTAAACGCACTGGTATATAAATTGGTTAGTTGAAAATAACAGGAAATGAAAGTTCAGATGAGATCAACTTGCTAAAGTGCAAGGTAGATTTACTAGACTGTGGAAATTGATAGAAACTGATGTGATGTCACATGACTTAAAGAGAAAGTGAGAGACGTTGTGTGTGTTCCTTATAGACAGAAAGATAAGAGAATATAGATAAAATCTAAAAGTGTATTGTTATGTAAGATTTACCTGGGAAGACAATGGGAGTATTTCTATCTACACCCCCCAAATAGAGCTATGAAGGCATAACCACCGTTGAAACGTCAAAAATATCATATGTTTTATTAAATTCATATCATATGTATAACATTATCCGGGAAGACAATGGGTGTGGCCTCGAATCTCTACGTTACTCTCAATATGCTGAATATCTACGTGCCTCTATCTCTAAGTGACCCAATGGGACAGTACCCAATTAAAACTTCAAATACGTATATCTGATTTGAATGAAATCTTAACCATATGTATAGGACACTAATTAAGAGAATTTTCCAAGATCTCAGCTTCTTCCGACTATATTAGGGAGCGAAATGGGAGAGGGGTACAGTACAAACAAAAAAAGCAATCTGGTGGTATGATCATAGTTACAGAGTACATAGTAGGGAACCTTATTCAATCCCGAGAAACGTCGGGACTTCCTGCTAGAATATATATATATATATATATATATATATATATATATATATATATATATATAAATTACATAAACTATATTATAGCCTTACGTCAATCAACCAACGTTTCGACGCACTACCGCATCTTGTCAAAAGAAGAATATATATATATATATATATATATATATATATATATATATATATATATATATATATATATATATATATATATAGTGTGTGTGTGTGTGTGTGTCAGGTTGTATATGAAAAGAAATCAAATAAAGTTCTCGATCATATAAGAGAACTAATATAATTTATTTAAATACTGTATATTACATATTTCAGAAATGTACCGCGGTTTCATCGGGCAATGACTACAATCGTTTCAGCATGCCGACGATTCCACTGGGCACAGAGATTTACTAAAGATGTCAAAATTTGCCCTTTTGGATGAAACCGCGGTACACTTCTGAAATATGTAATATACAGTATTTAAATAAATTATATATATATATATATATATATATATATATATATATATATATATATATATATATATACTACGGCAGTTTCGTCAGCCAATTCTCATCCGAGATTAGGACTTTAATCCGGAAAATGGAAGGGATTCATACAAAAATATCCAGACATGAGTTGTCGGTTATTTTAATAATACGTGCCTTAGAGAAAAAATGCTGCCTCGATACACGCACACACGCACACATTATATATATATATATATATATATATATATACGAGGCCTGTCTTAAACGTATCCGACCTTAGGCCTGAAAAAATATGTCAAATACGTCACGGTGTTGGGACCGTAATCCCCTTCAAAGTAGACCCCTTGTGCTTGCACATATTTTGCCAACCGATCCATCCACTGCCAGAAACACCTCTGGAAGTCTCCTTTTGGAATGGTGTTCATCTCCGCCGTATTTTATTCCTAACCTTGTTGTAAAACCGAGACAAAACATTTCTTATTTTGTCATATGGATAGATAAACATTAAACATTTGGGTAATTTCGAAACAAATTTATCTATATAAAAAATGTGACCGTAAAGAAAGGAAAAGAAAGAAAAAAACAACTTGTTTTTACATTTGCAATGCGAGAATTAATAGTAACTAGTTGAAAATTAAGGTGTTCCCTCTAAAGAAAGGGGCATTTTTACACAAATGATAAATATATATCCAAGATATAAAACTATTTCTTACATTAAAATCAAATCAAGAATTGAATTGAAAAACAATTAAAAAAATAATAGCGAATTGATAAAATGTTATTTTTCAAAACCAATATGCAAATTAGTTAATCTGGCGACTGAGATCGCATAAACATTATATAAAAAAGATGGTGCGTCTATTGTATAAAGCTGAATTAACTTATTGGTGTTAGTACCAGTCGGAAGTAAGTCCTTGACACTCAGTCCGACAGAGGGTGGCCCGTTGTGTTTTCTTCTAACCCAGCTCTTTCGGGCTGAGGTATGGTTCTGTTCAGTCACAGGATGTGTAGCTTCCAAGGCTGTACCTTCTCTTTGAGAAGGGATTAGTTTATTGATAATCGGCTAAGGCGTTTCTAGCGGGGAATATGGGCTGCTCAGGCATTTTATGTAGGCCAGAGTGCGCTAACCCTAGTGCACTGACTTTTCAAAACAACACCTAAGAAGCGGAGTTAAATAAGATAAAGTTGAATTAACTTCAAATAGAGCGTTTTCCCTTGAGAAATAGTGGTAGAAATGAGCCCCACCTTCGTATTTATTCATTTAGAAAAGTCACCCTTTTATTTTTTGCTTGTTACTTATGGTTTATATGTTAGTAAAATAAGAGTCACCTATAAGTTTCCGTCTGTTACTTATGGTTTATATGTTAGTAAAATAAGAGTCACCTATAAGTTTCCGTCTGTTACTTATGGTTTATATGTTAGTAAAATAAGAGTCACCTATAAGTTTCCGTCTGTTACTTATGGTTTATATGTTAGTAAAATAAGAGTCACCTATAAGTTTCCGTCTGTTACTTATGGTTTATATGTTAGTAAAATAAGAGTCACCTATAAGTTTCCGTCTGTTACTTATGGTTTATATGTTAGTAAAATAAGAGTCACCTATAATTTTCCGTCTGTTACTTATGGTTTAAATGTTCTTAAATTATGCGAAAGAAAATACGTGTTTACATTGGATATCACAGTACTAATCAATATTGAAATGTATTTGACAAAAAAAAAATGCAAAAGATGGTGTGAATCGCTTCTCCCGTCAACCATACCGGATAAACACTTGCACCTTGGAAGATCTTTACGCATCACTTCAAAAATATATAATGCTGCTATGGATTATGCAACATCAAGCGTACCTCAGTAACGTAAGAGTGTATTGAGTTTATTGGGTTTTTTTTTAATATTTAGCGGCTGTCGACATTATCGGATTAGTCTCCAGTCGATTACTGGATATATATATATATATATATATATATATATATATATATATATATATATATATTTGCAAATGTTCCGATTGTACGTATAATTTAGACGTCTATTTATTTATATGTTTTAATGTTCCTTCACAGGAGAAGGTGAATCCGTGTATCCAGAAGTAGGAGCACCCGCTACCCCTACTCTCCTCTGATATCGCAAACTATAATGGGTGTAATCTAACGCCCGGCTCCTGGCTGTCTGCTTCCTATCAAAAACTGCGATTCCCTCTGAGTAGAGAACAGATGTATGCCAGATGACGATGAAAATTACTTGCTCGAAATACATCGACACCCTCTACACACACACACACACATAGACTCGTACACACACGAAAGCGCACAGACACACACGTATACATACGCCAAAGGTAAAAAACAAAGAGAAAAGTAACGGGACTTTTTTTTCTTCTATTGTATTAACTTGATTGTAATCTAAAGCGACGAACCTTTTAGAAATCTATTATAATTATTTGTTTCGTTTTGTTTTGTTTATAATTACGGTCTGTAATCGCTAATATTTGTCAACCAGACTGGCAGTTGTTGGCGGCTAAAAGATTCGGGGAAAGTGCAGTATAGTTAACACCGAATAAACGGGGCAAAGAAACAAATATACAACAAATAACTGTTACCAAATTATAGAAAATGTACTTTTCTACCGACCTGTATAGTTTTAAACGTTTGATACTTTTTTTAAGTTTTGTTATTTGCAAAAAAAATTTCACTTAATCCATTTCGTCAATCAAACATGGCCGTCGATTTTTCTGGCAGGTTGTGGCTAATTCCAGGCTTAAAATATATTTTTAACAAAATAGGTTTACGGTACCACTAATCCTGAGTCTGGTGTTCGTTTCCAGTCGGATTAGGGTTAGTGTTTTTTTTTTAATCTATTAAGCCTGGTATTAGCGACAATCTCAAAAAAGAAAAAGATAGACCGTTATCTTTCATTGATTAAATTGAAACAAATTTTGAAACAACAAAACTTACAAATACTTTCAACAGATTAAAACTATGCAGGTCGATAGAAAATTGAATTTTCTATCGTTTGGTAACAGTTATTAGTTGTATATTTGTTTCTTTCCCCCTTTTTGTTCGTTGTTAACTATACTACACGTTTGTCAAAGACTCATTTACTTTAATCGGCATGAATTATATCATCAGGGAACCACGAATTGACAAAAATCAGTCACGTACACGTCTAGCTTCCTCGGGTACCCGAATAGCGCGGTATCAACTTTGGGATTGTTTCAACTTATCTTATTGGCGCTTTTTATACCAAATTCGGCAAAAGTCTATATACATGCAAAACGTTGCCAAATTTCCGTGTGATCTACGACTACAACTAACTAGGTGTTGCAGAGGATTAACCTCTGTGCCACACGATGCAGGAAATCTTCATTTTGTAAAAGAGTTCAAACAGGTAAAATCTATTTAGTGTGCCTATTTTGGGATCATCTCTTATTTTTTGTCGATAATCCCATTTCAAATTGAAATCGATCGCCAAGAGTAGAAGTTAAGTACATCTATTAAATATTTTGCATCCATTTCTTTTAATTATTATTCAGGTTTATGGTGATGATCGTTACTGGTTAGGAAATAACTAGAATGCTATAGCAACAACAACAAAAACTAACATTTGTCTAGTGTGAGATTCGAACCCACGATGGTATAAAATATTGGATCTGAAGGTCAGCGCTTATCCACAAGGCCAGTAACGAAACGGTAATAGCTCGTGTTTTAACTTACTGAGTTGGCCTTGGGGATTTTTTCATCTTTCTGATAGATCTAAAATAGTCTAAAATAAATAAATAGTCTAAAATAAATAACGTAACATAATTAATTACGTAAATTCACTAGACCAACTCCACAATCAGCTAAACCCCATCTATTCACTGTGGAGGTCCCCAGATGCCGGAGAGCTTTCTACTCCAATTGCTTATTTCCTCGTGCTGCTGGCCTCAGGAACTCCCTCCCTTCCTTCTGTTTCCCCGACGGTACTGACATGCAGAAATTTAAATCTCGCTTCGCAGCTCCCAATTTAGGTTGAACCCCCCCCCCAAAAAAAAACCTTCTCCCTTGTTTCTCAGTAGCCTCTTACGTCTACAGTGGCGTCCTGCCTTGTTTGGGGTGAACTATGTTAATATATATATATATATATATATATATATATATATATATATATATATAAAATTTTAAAAAATCTTAGTAAAGTAAAAAATATATTAGTCAACATTTATAAAATATCTTTTATTAATTTTAAATATAAAAAAAACAAATGTGTTCTCTTCAAATTAAACCATACGTCAAATACGTACAATAATTTGACGTGAAAACAACCAACGATTATTAGAAGTATGTTGCTCGGGCGGCTAAAAGGGAATGCGAAAAATGTCGGAATATTTGTTTCTAATGTCATCTACACGTACATTTTATTTTGAATAATGGGTTTAACAAAGAGTTCAAGAACATCTGATATCGATAAGAAGATCGGATTGAAGCGGCCTATTCCAAAATTGCGGTTAGTATGGTTCAAACATACAGCTGTGTTGGCACGACACACATAGGTCTTTTTTATGTTTCTTTTGCAATTGTGCTATGAGGAAATTGTAATATCTGATTCTACACTGCATGTGTTTTGTTCTCTGTCAGTGAAGGAGAAATCCTTTTAGACTGAGACATTTTTTTTATTTTTGTCCCAATCCAGATTCTCCCTTTTTGGGAAACTGATTTTCCCCCACATTAAAAATTGATGTTGTGTCTAACTCTGCCCTCGTGGGATGTCAAGTAAGTATTGACTTTGCGTTATAGATTTATAGCATGAGTATAAAAAGTGCTGATATTAATCCGGATATGACGTCATACAGGCGATCGAGAGAGTAGCGGTTGCTATCTCGAGCTTCTGATAGAATTAATGAAGCAGACAAGACGTGTGGTAAAATGTTCTGTCGAGTTGTATAATAATTAAGTCATAAATAAGTATTTCTCTTTGTCTCTGTGTCCCCCACCCCCTTGTGTTACCTGCAGCTGGGATAGACGACCAACATGCTGAGACAAATAAATCATTCTCTTCCCAACTCTGGTCTTCAGTTAATTAATTAATTGATGTAATTAATGGTACGTGCATTAAATGTCTTTGTAGCAGCTACAAGCTCTTGGCGGCCACGGTGACAGCGGGCGTGGAAAATGCAACAGCGGCCGGAGAAAACGAGGTACGAATGGTTCACTTTACTGACCATATTATGTATAAGCAATGATTAACATCTAGCATGTTTATTTGTTGTTGTTTTTTGTTTTTTTAACTTGCTTGTCAATAGATTTCCACGGAGAAGAGATGTATTAAAAATGGAGATTTGGTATTTGTCTGTCTGTAGCAGAAACACCCTCGACGTCGAGCGGAGGTATGGTCCTGTTCAGTCCCAGGAGGTCCACCCCCAGGCTTTACCTTCTCTTTGAGAAATAGTTAATTAATTGATAATCATCTGAGGCGCCTCTACCGAAGAATGCTAAATGGGCTGCTCATGTATTTCTTTGTAGGCCAGAGAGCGCTGCCTCTTTAAAACCTGATTGTTTTATAAATACATCTACGCAATGTGCTCCGATGAATTACTGCACTTGTAACCCTTAAATGGAAATACACTCGACCCATTCGACTAGGTGCTAAATCCTACCTTCACTGTAGAGGTCCCGACATACTGGAAGATTTTTTACTCCGAGAGCTTTCCTCGGACCGCTTGCTTTTAGAATTCCTCTCCTGCTCCGTGTTTCCACAGCAGTACCATCCTTCAGAGATGTAAATGTAATATGAATCAAAATATTGCTACCCAACTCTCCCACCAGGTGGCTCACTATAGACCTGGTCCCTAACACATTAGACCCTTGGGTTTCTACTGGCAATATTACCTTGTTTGGAGGTGAATATTAAGAATCAGAATCAGAAATACTTTTACCAAAATCACTTAATTAGACATTAATTGTTTCGTAGTTCTTTTCTAATACGTATCAACACTTTTCGGGTCATTTAAACCGGAAAAGTGTTGAAAAACCTTAATGCAGAACACCCAAGCAATTTGTGTATTTTCGGAGTTGTTTTTTTTCTTTTTGCATCTTTAATGGTAAGTATGTTATTGCAAGTATAGAAAAATAAAATGGAATCTGGAAAACAAATCAACAAGTAATTACTAAAAGATGGCAACAGGCATACTATAATCAAGAAATGGGTAAAAATAGAAACACCTTGAAATATAGAAGTAGATCACAATTATTATCATTAGCAGCAGCAGTAGTAGTAGTAGCAATAGTATTATTATTATTAGTAGTAGTAGTAAGAGTAGTAGTAGTACTTGAAGTTCTCATGCCAGTCGATACCAGTGATTTTCTCTGAAACAAAAAGAGGGCTTTCTCTGGATGCTTAGTGACAGCAAGTCTCCCCGAATTCCCAGTACTATTCGTCCCATTTCTATTATTTGCGTTGGGTAGTCAATATTATCATAATTATAATTATTAGTATTATTTTTCTATTGGAATATAGCGTGCCCATTATTTTTACTTCAAAAGACCGCATAGCCCACTACTTTATATATATATATATATATAATAGAAATTGGTAGTTTGCTATAAGCGGATCTTCGCATTGCCTTAAACCTTTTTAAAAACTTTTATTATATATATATATATATATATATATATATATATATATATATATATATATATATATACATTGTTACTTTCCTGCACTGATGAAAGCAATAAGCTTGAACCGCTAACCTCTGTAGGTATGAATAATTTAATATTTATTTATAAATATTATGCTAAGCTCCTTTGAGAAATTAAAGTTGAGCACTCTCGGGGATGTTAAAAATAGACTGTCAATAAGCTCTAATGCAAAGTTCCGAATACGTTTGTCGAACACTTTCGATTAGTCTTCTATCTGTGCCCGCTTCTAAGTACATACAGATCTTAATTTCCCTTTGTTATGTGACAGTTTCTGGGGGCCGATTGGATAAGGCGATTGCTTGCAGATTCTAGTCTGACTCAGTAAACCGGGTTCGCGCCCCCCGAACGCCTGAAAGTGTTACTTTATTGCACTGATGAGAACAGTACGCTTGAAACGCTAGCGTCTGTTAATATTAATAATATTTATAAATATTATATAAGCAAACTACAATTTCCTTATATATATATATAAGTCAGGTTCATTTTATATTCAAATTTTTTTTTTTTGGGGGGGGGGTTGTATTTTTCATATTTCCAAAAAAATATAACATTTTTGTCAGATGTATATTTACGGTCCGTTTCTTTTGCCGAGAGCCAAGCAACATTTTTATGTCAATATCGTCTCTGCAACACTACAAAATCATCAGAAAAATCCACAAAAAAATAAAATGTTCTTGGAGTGAAGTGTTTTGAAAAAAAAAAGTACACTATACAGTGGGTCATTTTTAACAGTTAAAACGTTAGATGCAATTTCAGGATGATGAGCATATCATGAAATAGCAGGGATGCATTTGTTAGCAACGCGGGCTGTAAACTCCATGTATGAGCTCTGTCAGATACTGCTTCACTTTCACTAAGAACATCTGGAAAGGTATTAATCCATGTATTTACCCCCCCCCAGCTATGGATTACATAATAACGTAGATTATCTTAGAGGTGGGGGAAGCTCCGATGTAACATTACTCTTTATTGACTTACATCCACATTGTATCCTGCCGCAAAGAATGTTCGATGATTGTGTAACCATTGTCTCGGTATAAACTCTCCGTGATACATACATATGATATATAGTAAAACAAATAGAAATTACAAGAATATTTATTTACCTCTTCTCCAGGAGGCTAGGCACAAGGCCAGTTTTTATCTTACTCCCACAAGTAAGATGTGACCACAGGTCGGGTCGGGAAAGTGGGGTTTGAAAAGCCAGCGCCCGAGAAAGTGAGCACTCTGGCCATTAAAAATTGCCTGGGCAGCCCCGTCGGCATTCCCCGGTAGGGGCGCCCTAGGCAGTAAGCAATAAACTTACTCCTCCCTAAAGAGGGGAGGCAAAGCCTGGGAGGGTGGACCTCCTAGAACTGCACAGGACCGACCCATAGACCGGCGTAAATCAAGCCCCGAAGGCCAAGACAATACCAGTTCATGGGGTGTAGTATCCATCGGAACAGATACTACACTTTGATCTTAGCCAAAAGGAGTATAGGCAGTTTGAAAGGGCGTTATTTCGGTATTTTCCTTTCACTAAATCAGTTGCTCTATCAAGGTTTTAGAGTATAGTTTACCCTACTATCTACCCCATGTAGAGGGGGAGAGTGATGGATACCTACTTTTCCAAATACTATTAGAGAAACGGACTTTTTATAACTAATTAATCATCCATACGGCCAGTCATCTAAGTACTGGCTGGGCTGAACGTTTCTTAACCTCGGTAATTCGACGATAACTGGTGATTGAACGTAATATAATCGCAATGGAGTCTTCAATGCAAAAAATGAAAAACAAATAATAATCTTCACTTGTGTAAAATAGATTTTAATATAGTTTCTATCATTGCAGTAGGCGTTTGATTCCTTGACATATTTTAGGAGTGTTGACTCCATCGCACCCTTGGCTTTCTTGCTTAAGTGTAGTATCTGTTTTTTTCTGATCTTGCTTGGGTGAACGAGAACTCTTTCTAGACTGAA
>OY744539.1:72193543-72196043 GCA_963556195.1 Sepiola atlantica | reverse complement strand
CTGTTGAAGTAAATACTGAAAATTGATACATAAAAAATGATATCGCCTTATAAAATTGTATGTGGATACATGAAATACTACTTTAATGATGCAACGAGATATCTTTAATATTTTATATTTACTGATCAGAAAACACCTAAACACATGTATGCCTATACTTTATTTGGATGATGAATTAATAAAACATTTCTAATAATCAATATTCTGTATCAGTCCATTGTAAGTTTATTCCTCTATTTTTATATATATGTTGTTGTTGTATTCATCTATTAGCAATAGTAGCAATAATAATTCAATCGATTTAATGAAGAAGATCATTTTGAATGAAAATTTCCACTTAGATTATTTTGAGCTCTAAATGAAAACTTCCGGTTATGTTTACACGTACGGAGAAATGCACACACACATACACACACACACATACACAAAAACAAACTTAGATTACTTTTGAATAGGTTGTTTTAAAAAATAAACTCTGCATTTAACACAAAACTAACAATTGTTTCATTAAATAATTTAATGGATATATTTGTTTTTAAAACTAATTATTTGTTTTATTCTGTAATAATAATAATAATAATAATAATAATAATAATAATGATGATGATGATAATAATAACAATAACAATAAAAATAAAAATAACAATAACAATAACAATAACAATAACAATAACAAAAATAAACATAACAATAACAATAATAATCTTTAGCGTGTTTTACATATTTATTTTTCATGCTTTAATAATAAAAGCGAGAAACATGAATTAAATCTCAGGAATATATAATTGTTATGTTTTACCAATTGATGTTCATCATATAACAAGTATTTAATAGGAATTAATTTTCATTTTTATGTTCATACAAAATCAAATTCTTCGACTTTTAATATAAAAAAAGAAAATATGAAATAACCTTTTAGTTGTTTCCTGCTAAAATGTGACTATACACAATAAAATTCCACAACATGGAAATATATCAAATAGAACAATGACACCCATCATTTTATTTTTTTCCTCCAAATTACAAAAATGTGAAATAAAAACTGTTTGTTTTTTTTTCTCCAAAGAAGGCGACACCTAAATAAATTGCTGCCAGTACGACGGGTAGGTTTTAGGAAATATATATATATATATATATATATATATATATATATATATATATATATATATATATATATATAAATTTAATACTTATTTATAAATATTATAATAAGCTCCTGTAAGAAATTAAAGTCGAGCGCTCTGAGGGATGTGACAAATAGACTATCAAAAAGCTCTCATGCAAGTTCCAAATACGGTCGCCGAACCCTCTCGATTAGTTGTCTGTCTATGCCCGCTTTTAGGTACGCATAGATCTTAATTTCCTTCAACCACCTAACCGTTTCCGACGACCGCGAGGAAAGGCCGATTGCTTGAAGATTCTAAGCTGAATCTGTGAACCGAGTTCGCGCCTCTTAACCGTCTGAAATTTTTACTTTCCTGCACTGATGAGAGCAATAACCTTTAAACGCCAACGTCTGTGGGTTATTTATAATTTTATATTCATTCATGAATATTTTATTTACACACACACACACACACACATATATATATATATATATATATATATATATATATATATATATATATATATATATATAATATAAAATTCCAATGTATTTATACATATTAATCCAGGTTGTACAGGGTAAAAAATCCGGAAATCTCAATAATAAATTTTGAATTCATCACGTTCGCATGCAACATCTGATCACTATAGACGTTCGTTTTATAATTTCTAAATACTAGTCAGTAATAACGAAAAAGTAAAATAAAATAAATGTACGTAGACCTTACCCTCGCATAATAATTATTTGGTGAATAGCAAATATAGGGAATAAGAAACTCACGGAACTTATATTTACAAATTTCACCGAAAAAACAAACAAATGGACTATTAAGAAAATCGTATGATAGCAGGGGTTAGCAGCGCCGACTGTCAGCTCGACGGTTGAGTTTCAATCCCGGCGTTAGGCACTAACTGGTCTAGCCGCACTGATGAGTTGTGATACAGCGAAACAGTCTGTATGTGGATCTCTTTCTCTCTCTCTCTCTCTCTCTCTCTATATATATATATATATATATATATATATATATATATATATATATTGACAAAAGTGTCTACTGAAGTTGTATGTAGTCTGCGTTCGCGTCAAATATTAATACAACAAAGACAACGTTTTACTATGTTCATAATAAAAAGTAACAAACACAACGATACTATCGTGTGCAGAGCTGGGACGAGGAGAACACATGGAGTTCGTATTCATTCCAGAAGAACACCAGGTGTGCTTCGTTTTCAAGAAATCTGTTCACACTTCATAGAAAGCTTAAAGAAGGGAATTGTTTCCGAAAATTTTATACAGACTATCCCAATACACACAAAAAAAAAGCAAAAACAAAAACTGAAATTAGGATTTATTTTACTTGACTTCTAAAACTCGGCACGAAATTGTAAGTTG
>OY744539.1:72181043-72188543 GCA_963556195.1 Sepiola atlantica | reverse complement strand
AACTCTGATGATGAAATTTCATTCCGAAATTAATAAGATTAAAGTAAAAAAAAAAAGTAATACATTAATCTTGCATTGATAATGGCTTATATTTTCAATTTATAATACTGACCTAGCAATGCTTTAAAACTGAACGACCCATTTATTATATATATATATATATATATATATATATATATATATATATATATATATATATATATATATATATATACTAAAGTGGCTGACTTTGAATACGCTATTACATTAAATATATATGAAAATCTTTATATTTTAAGCTAAAATACATTCTACTAAACAATGTCTCTGTATATATATACATATATATATATATATATATATATATATATATATATGATAATGGCTGACTTAGAATACGCTATATATGAACATCTTTATATTTTATGCACTGTGTTGTCGAATTCGATAAGGATACAAATAATGATAATATATTAATATATAGTAAACATCCACAGGTAGCTGCTTCGCTGTATCATGGCTCTTTAGTGTGGCTAGATATGACGAGTGTTTCGAGCTGAGATTCAGAATCCGACCGTTTCGTGAGCAGTCGGTATATCTTACCGTACAACTATTACACGAAAGTAATTGAAATTATGATGTGTTTTTATACTTGCTTACACTACCGATTGTTTAGAGAGCTAAATTAGTTGACAGAAAGGCATTGCTTTACGCTAAATGGCAACTTTACTTCCTTTACTAGACAGCTCATCTCACGAATAGGGACCAAACGTCTAATCCACAGACAGTTGGCTAAACATAGGGCGTGTTTTATTTCTAGCTTAGATTCAAAACTAATATATATATATATATATATATATATATATATATATATATATATATATATATAATTACAGAAGATCATAAAAACATCGGTACCGTCGGTTTCAAATAAAAACAAAGGGGACCTATAGTTGATCCTCTATGTCGAACTCTCTTCAGCCTCTGTTTATGTATGTCTCCTCGGACATACACATACATCAAACAGAAGCTGAAAAAAGTCCGGCATAGGAAACAAACTATGGGTCTCCTTTGTTTAGATTTGAAACTGTCGGTACCGATGTTGTTCTGATCTTCTGTAATATATATATATAAATAAATATTACGCTCTTTTTTCTTTTTTTCTTTACACACACACACACACACATATATATATATATATATATATATATATATATACCCTCATATATATATATATATATATATATATATATATATATATATATATATATATATATATATATATATATATATATATACATATTGGTTGAATAAGTGCAAATTTCGATTAAGTAATTTTATTAATACTGTCGTGTATCAAAAAAAATATGTTGTGAGCACTGGTTTGCCGTTGGGCGTTGGCGTATATCTGCCCTCCTCAAGTGCTCTGATTAATAATTATAAAATAGCTAAGTACATTTTGACAGGCATGATGTACCGTTTAATATGCGGGCCAATCTTTAAAAATAACGGATGGGATATGAGGGGGATTTGTAAGATTTTGTTAGCTTCCCTAAGAAAACCTGTGGTATCACAAGTAATGGGATACTTTCTGGTATATCTCTATTTGATTGCGGAGTCTTATTTCACGTAGCGATTTACTCGCCTCTTTATGAGGGCAAAGTTTGACACAAGGTCGGTTTTTGATGTGGGGAAAATCCAGCTCCCTAAAAAAGGGCACTCTGGTTTGGAACGTAAGCGTAGTATCAGAACAGATACTATATTTTGTTTTTAGCTATTCGTGTTGTATTATTGGTTTCTGTGTCTTTGCTAGTTTGGCTGGTTGACTGCCTTCGAAGGCGGGGATTCCGCCATTTTGCTGTCTCCTCTTGCCACTAGTATACTTTCTGATTCTCCGCTTGTTTTTGAACGCTTTCTTCTCGCGTATCCTCATTGTAAGCTTCTAAGGTTATTATACTATTGTACTAGAATACAGACTTGTTGTTACTCTGTACTTATTGTTGTCTGTAGTTAGCTTGTCTTGTTTTGGTCTCTTTTACTCTCAGGTTTTGTTCTTCTGTCTTTGCTGCTCTTTTTTTGACCTAATTTCGTTGGACATATTTAACTCTTTTTCGAAAGTAGATGGAACTAGACAAACGCGAGACCAAGTAGGTTAGTGTTGGTACATTGTACACTAGTGTATACATGTGTACACTTATCCGATAATAAAAGTAAATAAATAGATATTTATATGTGCAGAGAGTAAGAAAATGAAGGTGTGTTCAAAGAGGTAGAAAATAAAGTTGCTACTACGAATTCCCAGGCTTTGCCTCCCCTCTTTGGGGAGGAGTAAGTTTATTGCTTACTGCCTGAGGCGCTCCTACCGGGGAATGCCGACGGGGCTGCCCAGGCAATTTTTAAACCCCACTTTCCCGACCCGACCTTGGGTCACATCTTACTTGTGGGAGAAAGATAAAAACTGGCCTTGTGCCTAACTCCTGAAGAGGAGTAAATCAATACTACGAATAAGCGTCGTAGATTTCAGTCACGACAAAAAATAAACACATTGCTTTACTCAACTTTATACGCTGCTGTTGTTGGTGAAGAAGAAGAACAACAAGAACAAGAACAAGAAAAAGAAGAAAAAGAAGAACAAGAACAACAACGAATCGGACTTCTGCACAGACCAGACGAAACCCGTGCCTTAGGATTGTCTGATCTGCATGAGAAACTCCTCGTTGACCTAGGTTTTATTTACTCCTCCCCAGGAGTTAGGCACAAGGCCAGTTTTATCTTACTCCCACAAGTAAGATGTGACCCAAGATCGGGTCGAGAAAGTGGGGTTTGAAAAGCCAGGGCTCGAGAGGTGAGCACTCTGCCCATTTAAAAATTGCCTGGGCAGCCCCGTCGGCATTCCCCGGTAGGGGCGCCTCAGACAGTAAGCAATAAACTTACTCCTCCCCAAAAAGGGGAGGCAAAGCCTGGGAGGGTGGACCTCCTAGAACTGCACAGGACAGGCGTGCAGTATCCATCGGAACAGATACTACACTTTGGTATTCATTATAACTGCAAGATTACAGGTTAAACCCAACACACCTAGAGCAGCAAGGCCCATCGGGTGCATACGAAGACGGGGACGGTTTGACCAAGAATACACAAACGAATGTCGGTTACAAATGAGAGGAAACACCGTTGTAATTCCCACTCTGTGGATTTACATTCTTGTGTTTGACATTTTCTTTGCTTGCCACACGCCGAGATGACGAAAGTACAACGGATATTGGTGCTGACTGTACCTGGATTTTCACCAGAGTCCTGTTAGCCGCGTAGCAGTACAAATACAGCGTTGCCACCGCCCCTACCACCAAGAAGGGTTGTGCGTTAGAGGGAGCTGCTGCTGCTAAATCAAACTATACTTACGTCATCCAATGAAAACCTTTGTTGACAAACGGCAATTTACCGGTTAAATCATTATTTACGTCTTTTATTTATTTACGTCTTTTATTTATTTACGTCTGTTATTTATTTACGTCTTTTATTTATTTACATCTTTTATATACTTACGTCTTCGGTGTATTCCCCTTTTACCATGTATCGTCTCATTCAACCTCCCATCAACCGTCTAACACATACAATGTGCAAGTAAGCAAGCCATATTATTAGAGTTCGTGTATTATATAGATTAATAAACATAGTATTAACCTTACAGGGTTGACACTATAAGTATAACTGATATACGGCCTTTGTAGAAGTTTGTTTGTTTGTGTTTTACGACCTCTAAACAATCATGAGGGTATCCAAAGTCGAGCAGGTTTTTATTTGTTTTGTTTTTTTTAATTATTGTTTTTATTGTTTCTAATATTCGGACTACTGTTCTCACTTCGGATGTTATTCTTACAACGTTTCGGTCGGTGTAACCTCCGATCTTCTTCAGGTGCGTCTCGTTGAACTTTGGAATCTTTATATCGAACTCGGGAATCTGTAAAAAGTTTGAACAGAACACGCTATGTTATCCACGTGGGTAGCTAGCTTTTATTTCGTCATCCATAACCGAGTCGAAGTGTTAAGTAATTCGTAATTGTATTCTTTGTATCGTTTATAAAGAGAATTGAACCTTCAACTTCCAAGAGACTGTGACTTAGAACTGAGTATATTTATCTCTTGTATATGTCGCGCGACGGGCCCTTGTGGACATATAGATCCCGAGTTCAAGGAGACGCAGTCGAAGAAAGTCGGATGTTTAAGTGTCGAAACGTTGTGAGAATAGCATCCAAGATGAAAAAAATAGTCCGAATGATTCAAGCAATACAGATTCTAATTATTTATTCATATATTCTTTTCAGAATCAGTCAGGTTTTATAATGATTTTTTGGGGTGAAAGTAATTTTTGAGTGTGAAATTTGACTCTATTCATAATGTGTGAGTGATTTTGTTTGTTTTTTTAGATTTTCGTATGGATTTTTTGTTTCTTTTAGGTTGTATAAGATATCATTTAGACTATTCCTTTGAAGACAGGTTTTCATGTTTTTTTGCTTGATAATGAGATAATTAACATTTCTATGCATGTTAATTGGTATTTTTATGTACTAACGAATAGCCGCTTATCAAGTTCCAAAGGCCACTCGAGGATAAGGGTTAATGAGGTTGCCAGGAGGACGGTTCGACAACACCATGGTGATTGGTAACGATAGTTGAAACTGTCCACGTTTTGATTATTTAAGAGGACGGCTCAACAAGAATTTGTTAACATTTGATTTGAAAACGACCATGTTGTAGTCAACAGGGAAGCAACCCCGTGGTAGTGTCCCACCGACGGGTAGTTCTTTAAAAGAAACTACCCTCGTGGAAGTTCCGTTAACTTTAAGGTACACAGAGAAAGAAAGGAAACTTATTTACAGTGGTTGTAGCTAGACGAGTTAGTTTTTTTTGTCAAGTGTTATTTTTTTGCAGAACTACAAGTTAGCAAAAGAAAACTAATAACAAAGCTTTACAGATTTACCAAAAGTATAAAAGAAAGTCACATTCATTGATAATTGTGCCATCGTCAGTAACAGAATCAGCAACAAACCCTGGACATGCAGCAGCGTCAACAGAAAACTGCAAGCAATCAAAATATCCCAGTCTTCTCAGCATATTTGTGTTCCAAGCAATCACCGTGAAGTCGAGTTAAGCGATATGCTCCGGCAAGCGCAACTTCCTCAACCACCTTGGTCTGTTAATGATGCGCCACACCTTTAGCCTTCTTTCGGCCTGCTATTCCTGCAGAACATCAGATTATTTTTTTATATTTGCATATTGGTTTTAAAAAATGACATTTTATTAGTTAACTATTATTTGTTGTTATTTAATGAATAAATATTTATCAGATTTTTTTTCTATTGATAAATATTCGCAATAAATTAATTGCTAAAAAAATATTTTTTCTAAATAAGAATTGAACTCATGATTATTTTGGTCTCGTGAATTAACAATAACAACCTCAATACCTTTAAGAGTCACGAGTTTTCCCCCTCAATTCCTTATAGGGTTCACATGTGAAAGCCTGATAACTTCAAAAATGTTTAGGCGTGACGTTGATTCTTATAATAATGTAGAACTGAGTTAATAACTTCGTTGGCGATTCCACGTTACACAATCCTGATAAAACCTTTGGTGAATTCTGGTAGCATTTCCGGAAACAACTACTTTCGCAGAAAATGAAGTCTCGAAAACACCAAAAGGATTTAAATTATTTACTTTTATTGCTGGCATTACGTCGACATTATCTTACTTGTATTTTATCTATGGTACGCCCCTCACCGGTCCCACAAATGGAAGCGAGCGCACATAGTGTCCTTGCGACTCGATGGCAATATTCGCTGTCGCATTTTTCGATTCACGATCGTATATTTCGAAATTGTTTATGTTTCCACACATTCTTTATTCCAATCAACAAATGACAAATGTTTATGTTTTAAGTCAACTTTTACCTCAAGATCTGTCAAACTAACACCCGAAATCGAAAAGCGCATTTCGAATCAAATTCCAATCTTAATCTAAATTTGATCAGCGTAACCGAAGCTTTCATCATCATTATAGCTGTTATGAACAATCATTATCATAAGTAGTATTATAACTTTTTTTTCTAAATTCGCAGGTGTAATTTCGTTACATGTATATATATATATATATATATATATATATATATATAGTGTGTGTAGATTTCAATTTTGTGTTGAGAATCTGAATAACAGAGCTCAATGTAATTTAAACAGAGCAAAACAGAATTATAAAAAGAAAAACACTATACACACATTAAGGTTGTACACATTATAACTTATTTCGACTCCTTAATTAGGTCTCCTCAGATGTATAAACAAACGTGGTTGTTTATACATCTGAGGAGACCTAATTAAGGGGTCGAAATAAGTTATAATGTGTACAACCTTAATGTGTGTATAGTGTTTTTCTTTTTATAATTCTATATATATATATATATATATATATATATATATATATATATATATATATATATATATAGCACTGGATAAATGGTTTATGCATCCATTGTCTATTTCTGTATTTAAGATAGAGCTTACGTCTGAAAACTTTTTAATCACATCCCATATTTTGAATAAAATCATCATTTCATTTATTGTTTGCGATTTGAAAAAAGATACTTACGTCGTCAATTCCGAGTTAAGCAGAGACTTCCGAGACTGGCGAACGTTAACGAACTTTACCGATTATATTGTATTATAAGGCATTTATTGCGAAGACGTTATGTAACAGAAAAAATTGTTCAGTTTAAGTGTATTCTATAATGCCGTTTCGGTACTTCGACACAATACGAACCGAACAATTTTTTTTACCCTAACCCTAAACTAACCCTAAACTAACCCTAAGCTAAACCTAACATAACACTAACCTAATTAAGTAAAAGTAAATGAAAAGGTATCCAAAGATATTCCAAATAAAAAGGTGCAAAAGTATAAGGGTTACGTACAAATTGGAACTTGATTGAAAAGTAGTCATCTGGAAAGTAACACCTCCGTTTTTATTTCTATATTTCGGTAAAAGTCGGAACTTACTTCGGCTTTCTCCGTTCGTAGTCGGAACTGCTTACGTCACGACCACAAATCTATGGATACCTATTCCTAAAAAGGACTGAAAAAAATGTATTTTTTTTTTGTATACAGCTTAAGTCTGAATACTTTTTTTTTAAACACACCCCGTATAAATAATATTTCTTTCTAGTTCTTAAATAATTGAATACTCCCGGGGATCTAATGTCGAAGAAAAGACATTTAAATATCTGACTTTTTTGTGATGTCTGCAGATAAAACCACTCTACGTTTAATTTACGTAACTTTTTTCTAATACATATATATATATATATATATATATATATATATATATATATATATATATATATATATATATATATATATGACATTCCTTTCTCTCCAGCCAATATAGATAAATTACAGTCGCTGCGGGACTTTTTTTGGCGGAGTCTTCATGAACGTGTGTCACTTTCATAAATATACATAAATTTAAAAC
>OY744539.1:72148543-72178543 GCA_963556195.1 Sepiola atlantica | reverse complement strand
TTGGCATTCAGCTTTCAGCTTTAAATGTTTGTTGGCATACCAGGCAATTCTAATGAATTTTAAAATTCTGTACAGCCTGGTCGTCATCGAGAGTAGAATCCACAGAAGTGAAAGTTTGTTCATCACGTGGAATTTCATCAAGCAGTTGTTGATTGATGACATGTACCATGTCATTTTTAGTAGCTAGAATTGGTCTCTCCATTAGCCATTCAGGATGCACATAGTTTTCGGCTATATTTGGATAAACTTTGCTACTAAGTTCTGTGAGTGATGAAACAATTGAGCCAATACCTTGAGTAATAACAATCGTGCCATTGTTGGTTGTTGCAAGCTTGCCATCACCTATGTTTAATAGTAGGGAGGCAAACTCACCAGCCGTTGGGTCACTATTGAGATGTACACGCATGTTTGTAAATAACGTTACAGTCTTAATGTATTTCTACAAATATGACAATTTAATGCAAGCATTAAGCTCGTCAGCGGGACTTCCACGTGGAACAATAGGAAGCGTTTGTCGGAAGTCACCAGATAATAAAAGTGTTATGCCACCCATAACAACATCACATTTCTTGAGATCACGCAATGTTTTATCTAGAGCCTCGAACGCTTGTTTATGTTCCATTGTACATTCATCCCATACGATCAAGGAACAATTCTGTAAAACTTTAGCTGGATCTGATCCTCTTTCTATTTGACAAATCAGATCAGCATCTTTTGTTAAGGATAATGGCAACTTAAATGTGAAGTGAACTGTCCTACCACCAGGAAGAGGAGTGGTTGCAATGCGCGATGATGCCACTGCCACAGCTATTTTGCCTTCTGACCTAACTTTAGCAAGAATTAACTTGGTAACAAATGTCTTTCCTGTACCTCGAGGTGCATCAAGGAATATCAGGCCACCTTGCTGATCTTCTACAGTATTAACTAAAAAGTACGAAAAATATGAATTTGCTCATTATTTAGTTGTGCGATACCATGTCGAACAATATGCTTGCTCATGAGTTTGATAACTAATTTCACTCGTCCATGCAGTAATGACCGGATGTGTATTAGATCGATTAGGTGAGGTAAGACCCAATTTTGTCAGTGTTTTACCATTCATCCTATAAGTCATATCTTCAGTATACACTAAAGCCACATTGAAGATGTCGTCTGAAATTGTTATATCAACTTCAGACTGTTGATTGGGTTTCCTAAGAAGGAAATCTTCAGTAAAAGCATTTTTGTGTGCATCCCAAAGTCGTTTTGGATGAGACACTGCACATGATGGCAAACAAATGTCTCAAATTGTTTGCAGAATCAGATATAGATGCTTCCTGTAGTGTAGCATCCCAGTGGTTATCATCTTCAAGTAGTCCATGTGCACTACATGCATCCCTGAATGTAGTCATAACTTGACCATTGATCGTTTTTAAGTCATTAAAGCTCTGTGAACCTCTAACATTGTGTAGAAGCAGTCTCAAACAGAAGCAGTAAATTGATTTGGATGCACGGTATATACCCTGCCCAAAACTTCTGTTTTTTTAACGCACGGATAGCCTGGAACTGGCTTACCCTGTAATCGTTGCTTGAAGACCTTAGTTTTTGTGTCCGAGGTATAATAAAGTGGAACGTCCGAGTACAAAGGTGTACGTGCAAAAAAATCTGTTTGACACAATTTGAAGAAAGCTGTTAGAGTGGTTGAAGGTGGATTTGCAACTCTATCTGCCGCAGTACTTTCAGTAAAGTATATCCGCTGTCCATTTTGTAGATGAACTGATAGGTGAATAACTGGGGGATGATATACATGTATGTGAAAGTTAAGTATTCTCCAAATGGTTTCATTGGTTGATATGTAACGTCCCATTTTGTATCTCTTAACTTCATCATGAGCATTACTTTCAATTGTGAAGGTATCTTGATCACTACCTTTATTTACATATTTACAAATGTATTTTATTGATTTCATGCTGTTGCAATATTCAACATTGATATGTGCATCAAAAATCTTACAAAGCAGTGTATTAGATGGTACAACCCATCGGTTGTATACAGGAACTGTTATGTTGCCAGGTAGGGTAACTGTTGTCTCAAAACCTCCAGCTAAAGGAGATAGTCGTCGATATTGTGGGTAGCCATTAGTATCCGATTGAGTTTCACTCAAGAAGTGTCTGGGATATCTCTTACTGCAGTGTCCATCTTTGAGACAGAGTGAACATCTGTTTATGTTTCCACATGGTCCATGAATCATATGGTGCCTAATGATATCATGTAAAAGCGAATCTGCCACTGGATCCGGAATTTCCTCACTGATAACTGAATCTATGTCAGAGGACCTCAATTTTTGTTGCACCTCCATTATGCTCCATCGCCATCTGAAATTGTTGGATATATACATTTTCTCTGTGAAGCATGCTTTGCAATGCAAGAACAATATCTAATTTAGTGTTTGAGAAAGAGTTATATCTAATCGGCCCATACAGTTGCTCGCCAGAAGGTGAATCGTAACATAAAACGGGCCGCACTTTTCACGGCCACCATCGTCCGCCACCAGAAATTTGGCTCATGTGACTCAATCGCAGTCATTTAAAAATAGAGAATAGTCTTTATTATCAAAAATAATCATATAATAGACAATTCCCCCCCTCCCTATACATGTTTTTTTATTTCGGTTTAATTTTATTTGTTTTACTTTTCGAAATAGTAGAATTAACGTTGATGGATTTTTCTTCTGTCGATTAAAATATATTGTACAATTCAGTGTTTTATTCCCCCCCCCTCGAATACAATATTTATGTTTTCGGTTTATTTATATTTTGTTACTTTTCAAAACAGATCCACCACATCAACCTATCAATCCCGCCACACTCCGCTGCTAGGCATTTGAAAATGGAATTTCTATACAAAGATAATGGGGGGGGGTGATTTTAATGGGGCTCTGTAGGCCTCTTTAATTAATCGCTGAGATTTCAATCCCCCCCCCCAACATTGGAGTAAAAAAAAATGTATCTATTCTGTTTGTGTATGTTTTGTTAATTTTCTCAAAGTATTTAACGTTGAGGGAACTTTTCACAAGGAAGCAATTGTTAGAGTAATGTATTTATGAATAATTTATAAAAATAATAATATTTATTTTTATTGTATGATATAAAGTGTATCAAAATAGTGAACAATTATTTTGAAAATAAAAATTATCATTTAAATGAATAGCCATTAAAAGAATGGGAAAAATACGTGCGAGGGAAGAAGTAGGGAATGTCATGTGGCTAATCTATAACCGTTGTTATTGTTTTCGAATGTATTACGTTGGGTCAAATTCTGTAGAAGTAAAATTTGTTGTTTTTATTTTAGTAAGTAAAAATCGTAATAGTTTTATTATATTGTTTTATCTTATTTTTTATAGTTGAAATTTTTCATTTTTGTTATTATGTAATCGGTGTCCTTTAAGTGTAATAATGAGGAAAACGTAAAGGAAGAATGTATCTATTCGGTTTGTTTATGTTTTGTTTAGTTTCTCAAAGTATTTAACGTTGAGGTAAGTTTTCCCAAAGAAGCAATTGTGTTTTATTTTAGTTAGTAATAATTTATAAAAATAATATTTGTTTTTTTTATTGTACGAATTAAAAGTTTCACAAAATAGTCAACAATTATTTTTGGAAATGAAAAGTTATCATTTAAATGAATAGACAGTAAAAGAATGGGAAGAATCCGTGCGAAGCAAGAATTACGGAATGTCATTTGACTAATCTGTAACCGTTTTTTTTTCTTAACGTAATCCGTTGGTTTGTTTTTTTGTCGTAACGTATTACGGTGGGTCAAAAATCTGTATTAGTAAATGTATTTGTTTTTAGTTTAGTAAGGAACACGTAATTTGTGTATATTATTTTTTAGATATGAAATGTAAATTATTTGTTATTATGTAATCGGTGGCGTTTATGTAAAATAATGTGAAAAACGTAAAGAATAAATGTATCTAAGCGGTTTGTTTATGTTTTGTTTATTTTCTCTAAGTATTTAACGTTGAGGAAAGTTTTCCCAAAAAAGCAATTGTTATTGTATTTTATTTAGTAATAATTTATAAAAGTAATAATTGTTTTTTTATTGTACGAATTAAAAATTTCTCAAAATAGTCAACAGTTATTTTTGAAAATGAAAAGTTATCATTTAAATGAATAGACAGTAAAAGAATGGGAAGAATCCGTGCGAAGCAAGAATTACGGAATGTCATTTGACTAATCTGTAACCGTTTTTTTTTCTTAACGTAATCCGTTGGTTTGTTTTTTTGTCGTAACGTCTTACGGTGGGTCAAAAATCTGTATAAGTAAATGTATTTGTTTTTTTTTAGTAAGGAACACGTAATTTGTGTATATTATTTTTTAGATATGAAATGTAATTTATTTGTTATTATGTAATCGGTGGCGTTTATGTAAAATAATGTGAAAAACGTAAAGAATAAATGTATCTAATCGGTTTGTTTATGTTTTGTTTATTTTCTCTAAGTATTTAACGGTGAGGGAAGTTTTCCCATAAAACCAATTGTTATTGTATTTTATTTAGTAATAATTTATAAAAGTAATAATTGTTTTTTTATTGTACGAATTTAACATTTCTCAAAATAGTCAACAGTTATTGTTTAAATATTAAGGTATAATTTAAATGAATAGCCATTAAAAGAATGGGGAAAATCCGTGTGAAGAAAGAATTACGGAATGTTATTCGACTAGTCTGTAAGTGTTTTTTTTTTCCTAACGTATGAGTATGAGATTGCGTAATCGTATTTAATGGAAGTGACGTAGGCACATGTATTGAAGGGAGCGTCTGTTATATTTTCTGTGCAACGTATGCTACTGTGTTGTAATGTGAAGACGGACGTAACATAAATAATAAGGTGTAAAGTATCCGTTGTGTAGTTGTACCCGGTGTAGACTGGTAGCGTGGGAGTAGTTAAATGTTAGAGAGAAATGTTCTTGCTACTACCTGTATGGTATCTGTTTTGGGGAGAGTGACTGATGGAGGAACGAAAGTAGTAATTTGCCCGAGGTGGATGTAAGAGTGTAGAGTTTGCTAAGAACACGCTCGAGCAAATACGCGTGATGTTGTAGTGATTGTAGTAACCTATTAAGTTCGAGTTTACTTTCCTATTCGACGCGAAGGTACAGGGGAAAAAACGTCTTTACTTTATATATAAGATATGTCCATTAATACAGTACGAATTAATTTTCATGAGAAGGCTTTCATGCAAGACATTCTCAAATGATTTTAATATACCAAGTACTACGGCCCTCCCATCTCCAGTGTATGGTATATGCGTTCAGAGATGACTCTTAGAAATTCCACAGTAGAGTGGGCTTGCCTAAATCCACATTGTTGGTCAGAAAAAAGTTTAGCATTAATTAGGTGGTGAACTAACGCTAGATTGCTTAGTGATTCAAAGATTTTAGCGAAGAGTGGGAAAAGACTAATGAAGCGATACTTTTGAGGCTCAGTTCTTTAACTAGAATTCTTAAACATGGCGCTATCTATGAAAAGAGAGAAATGTCATTTATGCTGGTTTATCTAGACGGTCACGGGTCGTCTACTAGACGAACCGTATAGACCTCTTGTGATTAGTTTAATACTAAACCTGAGATTATTTTGCTGACTTGTTTGCATATTGAATATATTAGATGGCGAGGGGAAGGGCGAATAGACAAAAATGTGTTAACGGGGAGTAAGAGAATGTCGTAAGTAAATAAATTACGTAAATAATAGGTCAACACATAAACGGTCGTTGGTCTGGTTTGTCATCATGGCGGCAATACTTTTGATTGGATAACGTTAATATAATTTTTGTTAACAATATCAGCATTTGTGACGGTGAAACAGTTTGTTTATTTGTTTTCGTAACGGACCTCTCTGAGTCATGTTTGTTTAATTCCACACATTTCCATTAAATTGAAACATTATTATTCAACTCTTTGGATGTACTTTTCAAATATTTCGATTAAGAGTGCAAATGGATGCATTAATGAACAACTTACCAACGGTGATTCAACGGGTCACGGATCGTCAAGTAACCCGGTTGAATAGAAAATACCATTCCGTTATGTCCGACAAATCTGAAATCGGGAATTTCGACCGGTGTTAATCCCTCAAAAATAATCCTCAGTATATTTTTGGCTGCTCCGACAATTTTTTCGGCAATATTCTCTATTGGATATCTCATTTAATTTGTCAGGCTATATGAAAATGTGTTTGTTATATATTTAAATTTTCTTCAGAAATATTTTTATTTATAAAAAAAAACACTTTATTATATGTTAATTATTGTTTGTTACTTTTTAATATAATTATATTTTTTAATAGTTAATAGTTGAACTATTTAAAAAGTATTTTCAAAATAAAAAAAATAAAAAATAAAATTATTAAAAACAGTGTGATTTTATTATGTGTTAATAATGAAATTAATTGTTTTTGAAAAATTTTATTTTATAAATAAAAACGGGTAAAAATATAATGGAGGATTTAGTGGGGATTAGCAACGGTCGATATTTCCCATTATAGATTTGGCGGCGATGACGGTAACAAACCAGTATTATTATCTTTAGTCGGTGTGGGGGAGGGGGCATTATTTAAGACTTAGAATGCAAGTTGCTACACTGAGAATAGCACGAGTTAGCTGCAACATTGTCCATCCCATGTGCTAGAATAAGAAGAGAAAATCTACGTAGTGTAAGCTTAATGAGGCAGGTTACCGATAAATATACTTGATTCTTCTGAAGGACGTTTTAATTGTGCACACATATAAAGAAACAAGATTCGATCAGTGAACATCAAAGAAATAAAAGGATTCACCAGTATTAGAATCTTTTTTAATCTTTTAGGAATCTTCTTGGAATCTTCTTGGAATCTTTTAGGAATGATTCTTTCGGTCGAAACATTATTTTCAATAAAAAGAAATAACAGAATTAAAATTGTAATAACAATCAGTCAAATTCAACCAGGGGTTGGTATCTGTTCCGATAGATACTACACCCCATAGACCGGTATTGACTTGGTCTTCGGGTCTGGATTTACGCCGGTCCATCGGTTGTCCGTCCTGTGCAGTTCTATGAGGTGCACCCTCCCAGGCTTTGCCTTCTCACCCTTTGAGAAGGGGTTAGTTTATTGCTAATCGTCTGAGGCGCCCCTACCGGGGAATACCGACGAGGCTGCCCAGGCAATTTTTAAATGGCCAGAGTGCTCAAATTCTCGAGCGCTGGTTTTTCCCCCCACTTTCCCGACCGTGTGTCACATCTTACCTTGTGGGAGGAAGATAAATAGAAACAATCAGTCAAATTATCAAGCCCCGGGCGGTTTTCCCACTTTTTTTCCTTTCACTCGCTCAAAAGTGTTCTTCATTTCCGGTCTATGATGAATAAACTCACTGGTTAGTCTATCTACCAATGAAGTTGAAATGATTTATTTAATCCCTGAACTTTCAATAAATATTAAAAAGTTAAATATTAAAGTTTAAATTATATTACTAAAATCATTGGCTCTATCGGTGCTAAATTCTAGTATATATTTTATATTAAATTGTTTTAATGCCAATACGTAGTTAAAGCAAAATAAATTGTTTTGGACTATTAAAATAATTTCCAGTGCTATTGATAATGTTGATCCATTCATTTATTTATTATTATCGATTATGCTTGAATTCATGTTTTGAAACATGACGTAAATCATAAATTTATGACGTCAAAGCTATAATTATTTTGTTACGGTAATGTTTTAAGCTTATTTCATGAGAAAGTTCAAATAACTAAGTCGGTAAAATCTCAGACTAAAGATCTCAAGGTTTCGATTGCGATTTCCGGTTATGGCATTCGCTTTATTTGTTAGGATTATTTACTATGAATCAAATATTTTCTATTTCTAAAAGTAGTTAAGATCTCTGATATTTCGAAATGAGACAAATTCTGCAATGTATTTTTTACGTTTAAAAAAATTGTGACTGACGGAAAAATTGTGAGTGACAGATGGACAAAATCTCTATTTATATTAGATGAAGATTCTAAATTGTTTTGATTTTCTATTTGAATTTACCTCTTAATTTTCCTGGTCAACGCACGACCTTTCGCCCTCGTCCTTTATCACACTAATGTATTACCGGCCTTTATTCGCGTACAGACGGAAGTGACGTTATACGACTTCCGCCGGTACGTGAATTAAGCTCGTAAACATATCAGCGTTCGAAAGGATGTGTTTGGTTTGTGGCCGAAAAGAAATAACAAAACATGGAAGTAGTTAATAATAAACTGTTGACTTTTTGGTACAGAGATCATGATTATATGTTCTATAGTCCCTCTACTCTAAAACCCTGTTGAACTTTCCAGAAGGCTCCGGGAAGATCCAGAGAATAATTATATTCTATTTTTCTAAATATAGAAGGTGTTTGAAAAATAAGAAGTTTTTTTTGTATATTTGAAGATAACATAGGGTCTACCGAAATAATACAGTATTAGGACTTAATATGACTATTTGATATGATAGTTTGGGAAGTTTAAGAAATGAGACCTCGCAACATTAGTTATTTGAATAAGTTTTACAAAATTTGAGATTGTTTATTAAATTCCGTGAAGTTTCTGTTTTAAGTCATGGTCGACGAATAACTGGTATTTATAATTGGTTAGATTCTATTTTGAGTTATTTTTTCGTGATGTATCTATTTATGTATTATTAAAATGTTATGATGTTTTTTGGAGTTTAGTTGTTCGTGCGCAAAAAAACATCAGATGTGATTGTTTGACAAAACAGGAATCATCAGAAGACACATTATTAAGGCGGTAGGTTTTACGATGTCAATACCAGAGTTAAAATTCCACGTAAGTCTAAAGATTTTTAAAAATGAATACGTGTTTCATAAATTTAAATAAATATATAATAGCATAAAAACTATTACACAACTATTTACTTTTTAAACTACGTGACCTGTTATGCATAATCAGCAAGAAAGTAGACATAAAAGTATACGACATTAGTTTAAAGCGATTTTATTGCTTACAAACATAATTTGAAATATTTATTTGCCAATAAAAACAACATAGTTAATACATTCATCAAGTTACTAACTCTCTTGTGTAAATACTAGGTAGTGGTGAAGTGGGTCAAGAATGATTATCTCTATTTTCTCCCAACTTAGTTTTTTCCCCCAGAGTCTGATGCTTCCATTATGGATTGCATCAGGCATTGTCTTTATGACATGGTCATTGAAAACTGTACCATTCTTTCTGCTCTGCACTCTGATGAGGGAAGTGTAGATGCCAAGGTATGCACTTTTCACTACCTTTTCTATGGAAGTCGCTCCAGACAAGGCATGAAGCCACTTGATGTGAGGAGCTAACAAGAACAAATATGATTATCGCAAATACAGTAGATGCCTATTTGCCTTAGTCTTGAAAAAAACAAGTTTATAGGTAGGAGGAAAAACGTCAACAGGAAGAGAGTTTCACACGCCTGCAGTTATTGGAAAGACGCTACGGGAATAGGAAGCTGTATTACACTGAGGTATCAAAACAGCGAATTGATGGAGACCACTAGACCAACAAGTGAAACGAGCTGGAACAAAAGAAGCAGGAAATAGATCACATAATTATGAAGAACGCATGCCATAATAGTATTTAAAGAAAAGACTGAGACAAGCAACATCAAATTAAATATACGTTTCTGCACCTTATCAATAACCCTCAAATGGAACAGAGATTTACAAGCCCAATTATGAAAGCAGTGCTCCATACATTATCTGATTGCAAATTTGTAGAGATAGAGAATAGACTCAGGTGTTAGAAAGTGTTTGGGACGATAGAGAGAATCGACTTTACAAGAAGCAGAAAGAGCAATGGATCTAATGTATGAACTCCAGGAAAGATTTGATGAGAGAGAAAGACCAAGAGAGTTCGGAGTCGATTTCTCCTCAAGAGGAGAGCCATCCATGAGAATCTCAGGAAGGAAAGGGGCACGCCTACGATTGAAAGACACGAGCTGATTCTTAACTGGAGTAAATGAAACCAGGTATTTCGTAACCCAATCCACAACTGAACCCAGTTCAACTTCTAGATCAGCTGCATATTTCGACCGATCCAAGGGGGACTGACGAGAAGCAACACCAGAATAAAACGTTTCGATACTTTCCGTTTATGTCACCTCAGAATTTTAGTGTATGATATTCTTGAAATGAGGAAGTATAATTGCAAAGCCCTTTTAAAATTTTTTGATGGGAACAAGATTTTTCTTAGAATTAAGTGACTCGAGTCAAATGAGCATTTTATATATTTATCGAATCTTAGCAGGAGAGTGGTCAATAAAAGCTGCATTATGATTCCCATTTCAACCCAAAACTCTTCCAATACATTGTTTTTGTTGGGTATTGGGAAGCAATGTTCTAGGTATGGCTGTGCCTAAACATTGTATTAGTTTATTTTAGGTTTCTTTTACATTTGTAACTTAATGATATGAGTTAGTAGATATGTGACACATGTGACGAGTATGTGTACCCTATCTATTACCATGTGATACTGATCTTTAACAGGGGTTTTATTTTTTCAAATGTATACAAGAGTAAAGTAACTTCATCTAATACACATGTGTTGATGAAAAATACTTAATGCTTTTCTTTACGGCGATTTTTTAACGATTAATATATGTGGACCATTTTACCTCGGTAATCTTTTTTCAAGTTACGTAAAGTACCTCATAAAACTTGGGCATTTTGGGTACTATAGGAAAGATTATAATTCATTATCTTTATTTGACTGAGTGCTGAGACTCCATTTGCTACCCTGAACACATTTTTCCTACATGCATGTCGTTTTGTGGGATGTTATCAGATTTCAAATAAAGAAACCGCAAAAAAGTGGCCTATTTAAACCCGGTTTTCTCTAGTGTATTTCTTTTCACAAAATTAAGCAAACCCTTTCTAGCTAGATAGATATGGACATTAACATACCCAGTTACTGTACTAACTCCGCTCAAAAAGCGGGTATGAACTAGTATGAAAAAAATGTATCTATTAATTGTATCAGTAATACAATGATACGGGGATGATCGCGAAAGATATCCTGTTTCCACTATGAATTACGATAGATATTTTGATGCAGAACTCCGGAGTTCTGCAGAGAAATCCAAAACCTCTACAAAGAACGCAATGTGTGGTTTGATAATTGAAGCGTGTCTTTCCTGGCAATCGTATGCAGCGTCCCTGAGTAAATCGTAATGTGTAAACCGGCCTGTGTGGATATAGCTACAACTAAAACAAAAGCATGTAGCTTCAGACTCAGATACGCCCTTAGATGGAATAGTGCAGCCACATCTGGGGAGGTGCGACTTTGAGCACTCTTTCTCGTCTTGACAGAGTACAAAATCGATTTCGTCATCTAGTGTGAGGGAGGGTTTTATTCTACGGCCGCTTTCCCACAGAAGAGACGTTCTTAGTCTTTCTCTACTCTAACGTTATTCTCATGAAAAGTGCTCAGCTGAGGTCTAATCTTTGTAAGACATGATCAGCAAGAACCCGTCTTTCCTTTCGCCCTCTGTGTGCTTAGCGCTAGGCGAAATTTCCATGAATAGAGTTTTTTTAAAATAAATTCTTATTTATTTGAACACATTACCATGTGTTGGATAATGGCCCTGTTGAAGTCAACGTATGTGTGCGAGATCGTTTTGTTTGGCTTGCGCGATTTAGTGCGGGTGGAAAATAAACTGGTTCTCACAGTTGAGGCTCACAAACGTTGACAGGGCCACCACGTTGACGATACCTCAGGTCAATGGTCAAGGTGCACCTGCGCATAGGGGCTTTGTGACGTCACGGGCTTTTGTGTGGAAAGGTGTTTTTTGCCAGTCTGGGTTTTAGAAGCAAGCCGAACAGACGATTTCTCTATGTAGTCTTCTAATGATTAGGGGAATTAAATTCCCTAAGAGAATACAGGCATGAGATTCCTTCTCCCCTCTCCTCGAATGGCGAAGGACTTAAGCTAGGAGGTAACTACGATAAACTAGTAATTTGGTCTCTCCCTCGATGTTAGTGAAACATCTCGAGCGGCGACGGTAACTGACGCCTGAAATAAACAAATAAAAATTTAAAAGATTGTTTGCCTGCCTTGAATCGTGGTATGAAGGTTTTTGTTGTAGACGACATCGAGACGACATCGAGACGAAACCCGCGACGAGGAAGAGAAGTCACGAGAAATTAAAGGTATGCAACACATGGAACTGCTTCACTATGGACTACAAACTGGTCGTTTTCAAATCAAATGTCAACAAAGACTTATTATAAATCGTCCCCAGTGGTAATCAAACTTTAATTATTCCATTGATCATTTTCAATCGTCTCATAATAGTCTTCATATTTCAACTCACAGTCATTAACTTTTATCCTCGAATGAATTTTGGTCTTAGTAAATAATAACTCATTTGTGGTTTTTTTAATGTACATAGAATATAAGTTTCTAAAAGAAGTTCTTTAGAAATGTGGTTCTAGTACAGCTTTTGAACCATACAAAACCGACTTTTTGTTCAGCACTTTCCGGCCGGTTACATAAACAGCCGGACGACGGTTAAAAAGGCTCGAGAAGCAGACGATATGATCCCGCAGAGAAGGAGGGTTTTCTGGTGACAGAACCCAACAGGAACGTCGAAACCCTCCTTCACACGTCTGCGATAACTTTTTAAAAAATTGCAAAATTTCCTAAAATGATTAAAGAAAAATTCTCGCAATAAAAAGCTTGTACATCTTTTGAACAGGATAAAACCCGAACTACTTTTTTAAACTCCAACCCTAACTTTACCCTTACTGTAAAAAAATATGTAAAAATCGTTGTTTTTTGCAATCTTAAGTTTATTCATAAAAAAACACAATTTATCTTTTTAACTGTTTTTGTAAAAAAAGAAAATATTTCATGGATTTTTTTTCGTCAAAAAATTAATAAATTGTTATATAAGTAAACATACGGTGAGTGTTTTTCTTCATTATTTGTTTCTGTTAAAAATCCGCCTCGTTTAGACTTTGACGCCGGTTTGTTTTACTTCGGCATCTCCCGGCTGTTTGCGTATTTCTGCGTCGGCAAAAGTCGATTTTGTTTGGTTTAAAAGCTGCAACAGTACCAGTACTAGAAACATACCATAGTTACCTGTGTTTATATCATCAGTAATCGTTTCATCAGTAATCGGTGTGATCCGTTATGGGCTTCACAATAACCGGACTTTAACATCCGCCCCAAGTTTTATCTTTTGGATTATCTCAAAGATAATGTCTATCAAATAACTCCACAGATTATCCCTGAATTGAAACAGGGCCACCACATCTAAACTAAGCGCAATGACAAGGGAGTACAGTGTCAGAGTTATTGACAATTTTGTACGTCGTATACAGGTGTGTTATCAGAGAACAGTTATTAAACAAAGACTGTTGGACATTCATGACTGAATGTTAATGGATAAGTCAGGCCCAGACTGAAGCTTATTTTTACCAAATATAGTTGGATTGCATAAAAGTTTGCAAGTTTTATCAACGATTCCATCTCTGACACTTGTTTGGGTCACAATATACAAGGTAATATTAAATAGCGTGAGTTATACAACTCCTACCCACAATAGGAATATGTGACACAAGGTCGGAAAGTGGGATTTGAAAAGCCAGCTTCCGAGAAGGTGAGCACTCTGGCCATTAAAAATTACCTGGGCAGCCCGTCGGCATTCCCCGATAGGTGCACCTCAGGCAGTTAGCAATAAAATTACTCCTCCCCAAAGAGGGGAGGCAAAGCCTGGGAGGGTGGACCTCTAAGAACTGCACAGGACAGACCCATAGACCGGCGTAAATCAAGCCCTGAAGGCCAAGACGATACCGGTGTATGGAATGCAGTATCCATCGGAACAGATACTACACTTTGATCTTATTTGGATCACAATATACAAGGTAATATTAAATAGCCTGAGTGCTTTGGTCAACACCTCTTGGTGTTTGTATTATTTTTTTCTTTATAGCAATTAACATGTAGTTTTTAATTAGGGATATATGTGATGAAAATATTTCAAGTGATAGTATTAATCACTTGAAATATAATAATAAACATTGTGTCTCTATTTTAATATATATCTATTTAAATAGCTATGTATTTGTCTGTAACACTAAATACCGTCGACATGGTCGTTAACAAGTTGTTGGTAGGGTTAGGCAAACGAAGAGGTGTTGTAGGGGATGACTAGTGGCTTCAACAGGAGGGAGCAAATTACCACACTTCAAATGGCTCGTTGGAATGGCTACAGGGACATTTTGGTGATTGTTTCATCAGAATGGTGCGTTATTCTGCATGGATTTCACACTCACCGGTACTTTATCCCGACCCTTTTTATCGGTGACGTTATCTCAGAGTAATGTCTATCAAAACAATGCCCAGACTATTTGTTACATTGCGAAATTACCCTTTTGTGCTGTGTGCACCCGGGTTTCGTCTTCGTTGTTCGGCGTATCTCAAGCTTCATCACTGTTGTTAAACTCACCGTTGATAGAGAGCCCACGCGGGTGCTCACCTGGTTTTAACACGTGACAAGACAGAACTAGAAACGTTTGTACGAGAGGAGAACAAAGAAATTACTCGGGGAGAAATTTATCATTTGGGGATGGCACAGTGGCTTAGTTGGAATCGTCGCGGACTGAGAACCTGGGTGTGCCAGGTTCAAATCCAAGTGATTCCACTGAAAACGCTTCCATCAAACCCACATGACACTTGAGGGGGATAAATAGGAATCACATTAACACTTGTCCACGGGTGGCCTCGGCCTTGATAAAGTGGTGGTTTCTGTTTCTTTAAATGAAAAAAAATTATTATGCAACCGTCAGGCAATTTTGTACAACTGCGCCCCTGCCTTGTAAGCAGCGGACCTGTCGTTTTTCACGTCCGCCTCTTTTTGTAGTACAGGAACAAGAGATAAAAAATAAATCTCGAACGGACGTGACGTAATTGCGGACTTCCGCTTTTACTCTCCCCCCTCCGGTCATGATCTCGCTATCTAAGTATTCCTTACGAGTTTGTCAGCGTTATTAACAATTTTGCGCATCGTATACATATGTGCACATTTGTAGGATACCATTAAACTGTGATAAAATAGTCAACAGTTTTTTATCGCTGTTGAATGATAAGCACATATGGATACAGCGTAATCAAATTATCAATAAATATGGCACATTCCTCTTTCTGATTTTGCCTGTGGTGGCCGACTACAGACTAAGAATAGTCTGAGCATTGTTTTGAAAGACATCATCTTTGAGATAAGCAAACTCATATAAATCTGGTGGATTAGGGTTCGGTGGGTGTGACGTCTATTAAGAATCATATCTCTTATTGATAGGACTATTACCAAAATATCCCCGCATTGAATAGCGATTACACAAACATTCTTTGACTTTGATGTCTGAAACTTGGTAGAAAAGTCAGGCATTGACTGAAGATTATTTGTCCCAAATATGGTTGGATTTCAGAAAAGATTGTGCATTTTATTAAGTTCTCCTGGGGTGGCATTTTTAGAGGGGCATATATATATATATATATATATATATATATATATATATATATATATATATATATATATATAGTCTCGGAAGTTTCTCAACCATTAAAACTATATCAAAAATAAAAAAATAAAAAATAAAAAAAATAAACTCATAGTCCCAAGTCTTTCAGTGGAAAAAAACACTCATGTAAGTCAATTTATTTTTTACAGTTATATATATATATATATATATATATATATATATATATATATATAAATGCTAAAGTGTTTTACATTTATCCGAACTATATTTATATTCAAACACCTGACGCTTATTTAATTCAATTATGCATTAAAAAATGTTCAAATACATCATATGTACCTAACGGGAAACGGCCAAAACACTCATTCGGCTGCTTAATTTGCATAACAATTTCATAAACACTCTCTAATAAATTACTATTCTGCACAATTTATTTCTATTTTATATCTCCAATGTTTATATATATATATATATATATATATATATATATATATATATATATATATATATTCAAATGTGTTTTACATATTAATATTATTATAAGTAGTAGTAGTAGTAGTAGTAGTAGTAGTAACATTAATTACAACGATTTAATGAAAAACTTTAAACATTCAAAATGATTATTTATAAATTCGAACATAACTTTAGATCACGCATGCGTATGTTTACACGAACCAAGAACTTAGATGAACTTTGAAAAATGTATTTTTAAAAATAAACTCTGCATTGAACGCAATAACTTAAAAGTGTTTCTTTTAATAATTAAACATATACTTTATATTTAAAACTAATTTTGTTGTTGACAATGACGACCACAATGAATATGATTATGATGATAACAATCATTACATTTGCAATAATGAAGTGAAAAGAAAAGTCCGCCATCTTTTCTCATTTTTTTAAATCACAAAAAATAAAAACAAAATTCATTTTTTTTTAAACTTCATTCATTTTGTTTGTGTCTTCTCAATGAATGAATTCGAAAGTTTTTACCATTTATTGAAACTATATTTACACTTTCTTTTAATACCTAAATACATACTTTATTGTTAAAACTAAATTTGTTTTTGTTGTTGTTGACGATGACTACGACGATGTTTACGCTGCTGCTGATGATGATGATGATTATGGCAATGTAATTGTTGTTATCATCATAATCAAAAAAATAGATTCCTAGTTCATTTAAATTGTGATTAAGTTCTTTTTTTGTCTTTTATAATAAAGACGAAAAACACAAAGTAACTATTTTTAAAATACTCAGGAATGTATAATTCTTTTATTTGAATAATTGACGATTGTCAAGAATAACCAACAAAACGAAAAGGGGTACAAAAACAAGTAACTAACAAATAACTGTTACCGAAGGCAATAAAATTTACTTTTCTACCTACCTATAATTTTGTGTCTTTAAGTATTTCAGAGCATTTTTATTTCAATTCAAATTTAGGTCAAATATATTACGTTAGACTGAAAAACAAAGATGGCTAACAGTCGTTTGCCGATTGTCTACGAAATCTTAGGATTTAGTTTATAACTTTTCTTTTTTCGCTTTGGTAGAAAAATAAATTTTTAAACGTTGTGGGCAGTTATTTGTTTGCTAGTTCTTTTTTTTCACCCCAAACAACGAAAAACTCAGTAAGCAAACTTCGGGTATATACACTAACTCCATCTTGAAAATGAAACTGTAACGCTATCAGATTCGAACGAATTATTAAATTACTTTAAAACACAAAAAGAAAATATGCAGATAGTCAGAAAAGTTATTTTATTGCCTTTGGTAACAGTTATTTGTTGCTTATTTACCTTTTTTACCCCTTATTTCTGTTGGTTATTCTTAACAATCGCCTCGATTTTTCGTTTATTTGTTTCATCATGATGAATACATTTTTATGCTTGTACAAAATCAATTATCAACATTGGAATATATCAAATAACACTATGACAATAACCTTTTTCGTTGTTTTTCTCCAAATTACCAAAATGGCAAAAGAGCATTGTTTCTTTGTTTTTTCTGTAGATAACGCTAGAGGTAGATTAATTACTGTCTGGGGGTGGGGACTGGCAGTTTTTTTGCTAATATATACATATCTATGTATATATATATATATATATATATATATATATATATATATATATATATATATATATATATATATATCTATATATCATTGATATATACAGACCATATTTATTTTTAAACATAATAAAATTAAAAGATAAGAAAATGACCGGTTTCGAACCTCGCTCAACAGAGCTAGACCGAGGTTAAGCTTAAGAGAAAAAATGCTATGGGTATTATAGCGAGAGAAAATGGGGTCGAAAAAAATGAATCAGATAGAAACTACATTAAGTCCGAGAAGATTTACTTATTGTTTACAAAAGTGAAGGTCTCAGAGACTTAATGTAAATAGTTTCTAATAAGTCACACTCTCTCTTTCATCTGAACATTCTAGAAACTATTTACATTATCTCTTTTTCCGCACCTTCTCAACAACAGCTGCACTCCGAGCAGTTTTGGTGCTGCCAGAACGCTGGTTACTCTCCGCTGATGTGCGGCTATTTTTGAATCGGTTGAACCACTCCTTAATTTGTGTTACATTCAGCGCATCTTCTCCAAACACCTGCTGAATTTAACACGAAGGCGGAGATAACCACCATTCCCAAAGAAGACTTCCAGATCTGTTTCCGGCAGTAGATGGATCGGCGGGCTAAGTGTGTGCAAGCACAAGGGGCCTACTTTGAAGTGTATCAATGTCCCAACACCGTCACGTATTTGAAATATTTTTCTGGCCTAAAGTCGGATACTTTTTAGACATACCTCGTATTATATCTACTGTCTATATTGGCAACACTGATGTCTCAGTTTTCAGTATACTGTGAAAATCTAGAATGGAAAGATACAATCAGTTTCATCTATTATCCAATCAAAATATGTGTTGTAAGTAGTCCTTATAACAAACCCACATTTCTATATTGTATAAATGAATGCTCTAATTATCCTATGAAGTGAAGTAAATCTTTGAAAGTAATTTCGTTCAGATATAATATTGTATTTAGCAAATAGTTTTGGCAATGAATTAAAGAATAAATGTGGGCACTAATGGGTTAAAAACAAAGCCTTATATCAAGAACAATCCCAACTTTTCTCAAGTAAAATGTTATTTGTAATTTGATGGTAGGGTCGGGACCACAGTTATCTTTCCTTTATAGAAATTGTTATTCACTTTGATAAAGGAAACCTAAGAACCCTTAATGAGAGAGGCAGACCCCAAATTCCGTGTTGAACACGTGACCTTGTGATAACTCTCGTACCACGATAAGGTCGAGAATAAAAACAAGATTTCTTTTGCATTCGTTTGCCATACGCGTTAGAGACAACATCGGCTTCGGGTGTATCCAGTGTATCTCGGCCTTTTGGCTAAGATCAAAGTGTAGTATCTGTTCCGATGGATACTGCACGCCTGTCCTGTGCAGTTCTAGGAGGTCCACCCTCCCAGGCTTCGCCTCCCCTCTTTGGGGAGGAGTAAGTTTATTGCTTACTGTCTGAGGCGCCCCTACCGGGGAATGCCGACGGGGCTGCCCAGGCAATTTTTAAATGGCCAGAGTGCTCACCTCTCGAGCGCTGGCTTTTAACCCCACTTGCTCGACCCGATCTTCGGTCACATCTTACTTGTGGGAGTAAGATAAAACTGGCCTTGTGCCTAACTCCGCGAGGAGTAAATAAACATCGGCTTCGGGGCACTTACCCTAATAGAAAAAACACCACGCGCAAATATAAGTCTTTTTAGATTAATGACTTATTCATTCGCATTATGTGGGAATAATGTAAACTCAACTGTTACTTAATTATTACCTCATTTCGTTATTTTTCAGACTACCATATGGTATCCATTAAAACATAACATACAAAACTTCCGACCACCTGTTTGGAAATAAATTCCAAACTCGTGGTCACTACAAATTGTCAAAACAGAATATTAAATAATCTTACATCTTCAGTGGTATTAGTTTTGTATTAGTATTTTTTACAATAATATGTGGGGTCTGTGTTCGCACCGGATAGCAAGGATGATGTTTTAATACATATTTTATTTTAATCATAACTTAAAAATTCAAAAGTATAGAAAAAACAGAAATACGCATAAAACGGTAATATGAGGTTCAGGGATAGGAGTAAGATTATTCTAGAGTCCTTATTTATTAATTTTTTTTATTTTGTAATCTATTTTGTTTTCCGAGTTAATTTAAGTTAATTTCTATTGTTTTTTTTTCTTTTCACATCCTGTCAAGTTAAGAAAAATTAACAGTTTTGGCACCTTTTTGTTTTTTGTTTTTTTTAGATTTCTACCAACGAGGTATTGAAAATCGTGTTGATCGTTTAGTAGAATTTTTAAACAACAAGAGCGAACACATCATGGATTAATTAGTTGTTATTTTGGTGCTTATACAGATGAGTGCACATATGAAAAACGCATTTCCAAATAAAAACTATTGTTTACCCTTGCGTGTCAGGCAAAACTAAGTATCCCTACCAAAAATTAGGAAGAATTATCAAGTAAAATTTTAATTAAAAATAAACATCAGTTTTATCGTATTTTGCCAACCGCCATTCATTTATTACTTGTTTATATGACAGACTGGGTTATGTCCCCAAGATTTACGTGTTTTTCGCTCTAATCAATGACCGATCCATAAAATACGATAAACCTAGTTTTTATTTTTATTTAAAATTCTACTCGATAGATTTTGCTAATTTTTTATGTAGATACCTATTTTTTTTACTGATACATAAGTATATATAGACCGGTCTTGGATCTTTTGCTCCAGCGGAGAAATTCGTTCTCTACATTGTTATTTATTGTTACTGGACCCTGTTAGGGAGAGTCGATGAAGGAGTATTTTTTTCTCTCTCTTTTTTTGCAACCCTGACTTCTGGTAAATTTGGACCGGTGAATTATTAATTTTCTTTCACACTTTCGGAAAATACGACTAAGAAGTTATAAGCGTGACGTAAGCATGACGTATGTAAAGCGAAAACGAACAGAAAAAGACGAAAGAAAGTACGCCGTTCCGAATGTTACCCCCCCCCCTTCCATGTTAGGAATGACTTCTAAAACTTGTCCATTTTTTTTAGAAGCAGACGACTTCAATGATATCAAATTGTAAACTAACACTAGAAACGACGACCTTTTTACGCAATGGAGTTCATACAATTAGATCCGTTGCTCTTTCTGCTTCTCGTAAAGATATATATATTTTGTCTGATATATCAAAGAGTTTTCCGGTTAATTTATTTGGAACTGCGATTTTCACCTGTGTAACTGCGTTTTACATATGTGCCTTCATCGATATAATCACCGTTATTTTTATTAACATTTTTAAATTTAAAAAGAAAAAGTGGGAGATGTAATTGCCAACCCAATATTTTGCATCCACTATTATTACGATAGATGTTCGCAGCTGGTAATGATGTGTTTTCTGCAGAGAAATCCAAGATGTCTACCAAGAATGCAATGGCTGGGCTTGCAATCCGATATTATCCAAATGTGGGATACGTCTTTACTGACTAGCTCCTACTCAAAGAGAATACAGGCGAAGCATTTGCCGTATGTGGGTGTGCTCTGTTCGCCTTTTGTTTGTTTCTCTATTGAAGCGTGATTTTACTGGCAATCATATGCAGCGTCTCTAAGTAAATTTTAATGTGTAAACCGGCCTGTTTTGATATCGCTAAAACTCAAAGAAACGACTATACACAGAAAAGAAGTCTGGAAACAATCCTTTACAAACATAACGGAGTTTCCGATTTCGAAAACGCCTTAGACTAGGCTACGCATGCGCACACACTTATGCGGCTACGCTTCCGGTATAAAAAAAAATGGTAAATAATAGTACCAGACTTATGGTACATTTTTTAGGTGCAGTTAGTCGTAAACTTACGGCAGTAATTGATTACGACCAACATTTATGAGTATGTCTAAAGGAAACTGGTAGCTTCCAAGAGAGTTCGATAAACATTAAGTACGCATAATGAAAACGAAAGTTTAGCACGTCTAAAACATTCAAATCGATATAGGTATTTCTGAGATATTTTTTTACAAATATTACGTGGATTACTCTATCCACTAGTGATGGGACGATTCCAATATTTTCCCGATTCCGATACAATTACCGATTCTGTTCTAAATTACCGATTCTGATCCAATTACCTATTCCGATACTTTTCAAATCTCTAAATATTAAGCAATGAAGTTGTCGTTTTTTGGGGATAGGGGTCGGATTACCGTAAAAACTCAGAAGCGAAGATTAAGGTAAATTATTAATTTCTTTAAATAAACTAATATTTTTGGTTTAGTTAAGTTATGAATACGATTGGATTGAGAGAATGCAGAATTTAATTACATTTGTATCAACATAACGTTGTTTTATACAAATATCTTTGCTTAGTGTGAAATATTAGTGGATACGTTTTCTAGCATAAATATTAGCTAAAATATATCTACTTTTTGGCGTTATGTTTTAAAACGGAGTACGTTAAGGGTTCTGGAAGGGTTTAAAGGTTAAACGTTTGTACGCTATAGCGAGAAAATAAAGCAATTATATTTAGTCGAATATGACAGAGACGGTAACAGGCGGAATCAGCGAGAGTTTATTAAAAGCGGCTAATAACATAGACTAGATAACATAATTAAATTTGAGCTAATAATGTAGACGAGTAAACATAATTAAATTTGGACTAATAAATTGACTAGTACACATTATAACATTTGGGCCAATACCATTGACTAGTTAACATAATTAAATATGGGCCAACAACATTGACTAATAGCATTAGTAAATTTAGGCTAATAACATTGACTAGTAAACATAATTGAATTTGGGCCAATAACATTGACTAGTAAACATAATTAGATTTGGACAAGTAACATTGACTAGTAAACATGATAAATTTGGGCAAATAACATAGACTATTAAACATAATAACATTGACTATAAATAATTAAATTTGGGTCAATAACATTGACTAGTAAACATGATTAAATTTGGACAAAAATCATTGTCTAGTAAACATGATTTAATTTAAGCTAATAACATAGACAAGTAAACATAATAAGATTTGGACCCATAACAATGACGAGTAAAACTTAATTAAATTTAACTAATAACATTGACTAGTAAACATAATTAAATTTGGACTAATAACATTGACTAATAAACATCAGTAATTTGAACCAATAACATTGATTTGTGACCTTGATTAAATTTGGGCCAAAAACATAGACTAAAAACATGATTAAATTTGGACCAATAACATTGATTTGTGACCATGATTAAATTTGGGCCAATAACATAGACAAGTTAACATAATTTAATTTGCACCATTAACATAGACAAGCAAACATAATTAAATTTGTACCAATAACATAGACTAAAAAACATGATTAAATTTGGGCCAATAACTTAGACTAGCCAAAATAATTAAATTTGGACCAATAACATATACTAGTAAACATAATTAAATTTGGGCATATCCCATAGACGAGTAAACCTGATGAAATTTGGACCAATAACATTGACTAGTAAACATAATTAAGTTTGGACCAATAATATAAACTAATAAACATGATCAAATGTGTGCCAATAACATAGACTAATAAACATTATTATATGTGGGCTAATAATAGTGAAAAAAAAGTTTAGTTCAAATCAAGTATCGATTTGTCAGATACACTGCTATTTAGGTCTGACTTAAGTTTATAGATTAAATTCACATATAAAACCGGACATTAAATTCATAAAGTTTTAATAATTCTGACTAAAAAATCTTTAAAACTTAAAATCTCTTTCCAACACGCCCACAGCATACATAAATATTCAAGATGTTGTGAGTATACATAAAAATATTAGTTAGTTACTCCTTTTTTTAATGATTTTCTCATCATTAAAGATGCTTACTCAAAGCTAATGATTATTTGTATGAACATTAAATATTAATATTTATATAAAATAAAATTGGTGTGTAAGTAATGAGTACTAGTTACAGGAACATTAAACTACATCCGGTGTTGAGGTGTTAATTTGGGGTCGTTGGGTCGTGTAGGCACTTCCTCAGTTAGCATTACCTACACGTCAGCACTGACAATAAGTGGTAGCATCCATGAGGATCACATATATGATTTAAATATAATCTCTATCCTGTATGACAGGAAACTTCATCTGTTGATACACATATGATTTAATAATGAAGAAAGAGAGAGAGTTAGAATGTGGGGGGGGAGAGTTTGAACGCCTATAGACACTATCCTCGAGTGTCTTTGCGCTCTCTGTAAATAGGGTTTGTCAGGATAACCTGACCATGAGGATACTTCGCCCTTCTAGTAAACTCTAACCAAATAATAAAATAACATAGTATTCGAAGCCCAAATAAGATCTCCTTAGAATGCTTCCACATTGGCTCATGCGAGGAATGGTGCACCATCTCCGAGTGATGCTATTGCAAATAACAACACTAAGTTGGATACTTCATCAGGCCAGATGCATTCTGGTGCTAGAATCCAGCATAACCAAGCAAAGACTAAAAGAAAGATAAACTCTAACATAGTTTATTGGTCTATTTTGAGAGCGAAAAACAATGATTATTATTCACTTCTTTACTTACTTGAGAAGAACCTTAAATAAACATCGGATAGCTATGTATCTCATGAAGAAATCAAGTCTTAGATTCAAGAAAGGCCTCCTGAATCTCTGAGAGTCGACTTCCGAATGAAGTCAGTATACGTAAATAAAGTTGACATTATATGTCACTCGCATAATATCAAAACATGGAAAAGAAACATCGATTTCTTCGTATAGAAATGACTAAAAATGTGTGACTGGTTGCCCCTACGTGATGTCGCTTTCTAGTGGAGCTTATAGGCTTCATTTTATTGACCTATTTTTCAATATATTTTCTACTCTCTTTCATAGTCCAGTAGTTACGACTGAGAGGTTTAGGGTTCGATCTCACACAATTTTTTTTTTAACATTTTAAAACTTTTGCTTACGAGGAAGGGGGTAAAAAAGGAATATGGGCCATATTTTTTTTATTTCAACGTTATTATTTAGTAATTTGAAAAGAAATCAATGTAATAGGTAGTACTTTAACTATTGTGAATATCATTATTTATCTTCGAACACGCAGACACCCTTGATTATATTTGTGTGTTTCATTAGTGCTAGGAGGCATACTAATTTTTCTTTTTTCTTTTTTTTTTCTTTCTTCACAAACAATGGAATTTCCATGCAAAAATAACAGGGGAATTTTATTTAATTGGACTCTCTAGGCCTCTGTCATTATAAAAGTGCCCATTATCATAGATAGAGCGAGTGTCTGGGAAATACCAGTATTATGGGATGGACAGGAAGACTCCTACAACCGCGTCTCCTTCCTTCCTTCATACCTTTCTTCTTCATTTCAACCTCCAACAATTGAAAAGCGACAATTATTCTAAACATTGAAATTGTCCGATGTGACCTATTTGCGTTCTGTCGGATGTTGAATTAATTATTTTATATTTCTCCCGGCTAACGCCGGGGGACAGGAAAAAAACTATAAGACAGTCTCGCCTAACAAGGTTGTTCTACAACGAAAGCTTGCAAAAAAAAAAATTATATAAATGAATTTTTCATTTAAAATTGCACGATTGTTGATTTTTAAAATATTTCACTTTAATACATTCTAATTAGGTCGTTTTGAAGTCTATTAAGGGATAGAGCGCTATCGCGCATCCCTTGATTAAATTCCTGAAACAGTTTTTCATGGTAAACAACTGATGATCCCTTAAATAATGTTAGAAGCAAACTAATATAATAACTGTAAAAATTAAATTGACTGACATGAGTGATTTTCCACTGAACGACTTGGGACTTTAGGTTTTTTTTAATATATAGTTTTAATGGTTGAGACACTTCTGAGACTATATATATATATATATATATATATATATATATATATATATATATATATATATGTGTGTGTGTGTTTGTGTGTGTGTAACAATAATAAATAATAGATCAATTAAGCTAGATGATGTCAAAAATGCAATCATTTCACACATAGTCTCATAGTTTTCACTTCGCTTAGTTCGCTTTGATCAAATCCGCACAAAACATCCAACAAACATAATTGATAGAAGCGGCTTTGATTGTACAATCAAACATCATATCAAGTAACAACCAGGTTTCTTTCAATTCACTCCACTCTCGCCCAGAATATAATAATGGAAAATTTCTTTACCCATGGACAATGGTTAAGATGCTTTTGAGTTATGGACTTTTCCTCTTACCTAGATTGCCACACACACGTTTTAGTCTCCCATTTCTACTTCAAACCGCATCCTACACTTTACTCGCTTCCTATATAGCTTATTTGCCCTACTCCTCTTCATCTGTCACATTAAATCTAACCCATGACCCCCAACTGACACTCCTTCTAGCCGCCTCTCATTTCGTTTTCATGCTCATATTTCATCTCTTATTCTGCCGTTCTTTTCCGCTACAACTTCTACATTTCTCTCCTATTACCTTCTCATCCTTCCATCCTCCTACCACTTGGTCTTTTCTGTGTATATGTTTACCTCCTACCCGTTTCCACCTTCGCCATATTGACTCTTCTATCCTACCACCAATGTATTCCTGTATAAATACTTTGGTTTAGCCTGTAACATGCCTTTTCTCACTGGGAAGCGTTTATACATATTGTAGGCGAAACATCGATTTTTCCACACACATTTCTGTGTTGATTTTTATATGTTTTATATAGATGTTTTTATTTCATTCTCATTTCCTTGTTTTTTTAATTTTGCCTATGTATTCTATCAGAATTTCTTTTTGTTTTAGGGGAGAGAGGGGGCTAGGGGGCGGTTTCAGGGGCACTCTACCTAAATAGTAAAGTTTACAAAACAAAACGTATCCACATTACTCACTGTGTTTCCTAGAATATGTATTCTATAATTGATAAATGATAAGTTCAACCACCACTGACTGTAAAAGTTCAACGTCCTAGCTGCCTCGGCCGGCTTGCTTGTTGTTATAATGTCGGAGAAATTTACCGTACCTACTTAATTACGCTAATCGGATTCAGCAGAGGATTCGATTCTATTTAGAGAAGAATCTTGACAGTACGAAAAATAACGAAAATTCTTCTTTTTATTATCGATTTGATCGCAGCGGGGCAAATACCACGCAGACAGTTACACATATTTTCTAATGAAGAACAAGACGGGTTTATAAGACATTTTGTGTAACCATATATCAAAAAACATATATAAACATATATAAAAAACAACATATTAGCGTTGGGGCCCAACGCTAACATGTTTTTTTTATATACTGCTTATGTATATGCGATAACAATCGCAAGATTACCTAATTTGCATATTGGTTTTGAAAAAGGACATTTTGTTAATTAATTATTATTTGTTATTTTTTTATTCAATAATTGTTTGGAGTTTAATGTAACAAATATTTCTGTTTCTCAATATTGTTTTATTTCTTGAACAAATATTTAGCATTTGTGTTGACATATTTCGGTCTTTAGAGGGACCGACATGATTTTCAACAAGTTGTGATTTATTTCTTGATTGCAAGTGAAAAAGAAAGTTGATCTCTTTTTTCTTTACGTGTCTTTACGGCCACATTTAAAAGATAAATATATTTGTATCGAAATTACTAAAATTTTAATCTTTGTATATATATATATATATATATATATATATATATATATATATATATATATATATATATATATATGTAAACATAAGAACTACTTTGTTTCGTTTTTAAACCAAAGTTATGAATCGCATGTTTATTATTTAAAATTAATGTTTCAAGTTACGGCATAATCACGTTGACACACCGGTTCTCCTTATATCACCGAAGTAAAGCGATGTTGAGCCTGGTCAGTACAGTGTGGGTGACCATTTGGAAGTAATAGGCGCTGTATGTCATCTTCTCTAACAGGGATGTGCATGCTGACTGTGAACCGCTTGCGAATGTGTATTCCCCATAAACGTTCACTTTTAGTGGAAGGCGGAATGCTGGGCAAATACCACTAAAAGTGGTATTAATGGTTATTCGAATTATTCAAAATTTCAATAAGCGAACTTTGCGAGCAAAAGTGAGTCGACAAAGCCAGCTTGTTGAAGTTTAGATCTAGGTTTAAACCCAATGAAACTCTTTGTTTGATATCAAATTACATGGAGACAGGATAACACACTCGGTCTTTTTAAATGTGGACCGCAAATAAACTTGAGTCTCTGCCTGACTTTTCCACCACGTTTCAGTACTTAATATTCAACAGTCATCAGTTTTATTGCTGTTAAATGATAAGCACACTTGAATACGACATTTACCATTTTCAATAACTCGGACACATCCCATTCTTAGCACCGACCGTCTTCAGTTCAGGAATAGTCTTGGATTTGTTTTGATAGAAATTATCTTTGAGATTACCAGGCAGGTATACATTTGTGAGGTTTGGCTCAGATGAGTGGAACCCAGTTTTAAAAAAACATATACTACTGATAAATATCCCCTATATTTAACCGTAATAAAACAAAGACTGTTGGAGATACATGAATGAAACTCAATGGACAAGTCAGGTATACACTGAAGCTTATTTGTACCAGATATAGTTGGATTGCCGAAATGATTGTGAATTTTATTAACGATTCAATGGGTGGCACAGTTTTATGGAAGAATCATCCTGAATGTATGGTCAAGGTGTGCCATGGTCTGGCGAGATTTTGTATTGCGTCTCCCGATGTGTTGCTCAACATACAATCAACTGCTTGTTCTAAAACTCAATAGGGTAAGCTTTAAAAACCTATTTTTAGAGCATTTAACAGTCGGACCAGTCTCGCCTGGCACAAAGACATTAAAAAAATACCTTTCTGATCTGTCCCGTGTTCTGCATGACCGTTGGGGCGCCAAAGATAACCTGGTAAACAACCTTCTCCAACCCTCCCAATTTTCTGCCTTCCTGGGCGGCTACTCCGTTCCAGCCCGGTTCACTTTTGGATGTTGTCCTCCCACCCCTGTATTTATCCATCCTTCCTTCTTTGTCCCTGTACAGTTCCCTGTTGGATTGATTTTGCGAGACCTGATGATAGTGTGACATTGCCGTACCCCATCATTTTTCTATTATTTACAGTTGTTAGTAGATCATGATATGGCCTGACTGCTTGCATGAGTTTGTTCATCACTTTCTCATTTGTAATGTGGTCCCTGTATGATATGTTGAGAATAATTAGGAATCATTTAATCTCTGTGGCCTGTATCCTTCTCTTCAGGTCTGTACAACTCACTCACATAAAAAATTACAGAGATGACCAGGGAACGGATCAATATGATTTGTGAGCTGGACGTAATGTTTCTGCTATTATATTTTTACAGTCTGCCAACTTACTTAAATCAATCTGTCCAGAGTAGAACAAGAGTACTTAAGGCCCCGAGTATTCCTAAGCAGGCAACCCATACGAATCAGGCTTAATGATGCCTAAAATGTGACCCGACGACAACGAAAGTATATCCGTAATGTAATTGGGCGTTTTGATGGCTGTTGATCATGCAAGAAGGTTAATCTGCTCGATGACAGGCCTAAATTGTTCATCCTGTCGGGTGTATAGACATCCTCCTCCTTAACTTGATAGGGGAAGCGGTTGAGTCGCTGATGGCTCGAACATGCGACAAGGAGGACTGTGTTACGCTTTTACTTCCGAGCCACCTACCGGCAGTGAAGGGAAATAAATATTCCACTAAATAACCTGCTTAATTATTAAGTAAAAATCAATTATCGTTTTTAAATGTTGTTTTTTAAGAAAATAAGTGAGCAGTAAAAATGTCAAAAACAAAAGAGATGATTAAAAATAATGATCAATTAAGGCAAACTCGCAAATATCCCATTTCTCTACACTACCTTTCTCTTATATATAATTATATATATATATATATATAAATATATATATATATATAATTATATATATATATATATATTTAATCCTTACTTTCCTCCTCCTCCTCTCTCTCTCTCTTTCTGTCTCTATCTATCTATCTCACACACATATAATAATCAAGGGAGGCGCGATAGCGCTCTATCCCTTAATAGACTTTAAAAACAACCTATGCTAGAAATCTCATTTCTTTGCTCAGTCATAACTCAAAAACCAATAAATCAAATTAGTTAAAACTTTGCACAAAATTTTCATTTGATAGGTTCTATAAGTGTGTAGAATTTCAGCATCATTAGTCAAGGCAACCCAGAGATCCAGAAAGTCCAGGAGTGATTTTGTGCTATCCGTCTGTACGTACGTACGTGTGTGCAACCCTTTATCTCATCAACTATTTGATGGATTCAGCTGATTTTTGGCAGAGATAGAGGTTCTAGGGTATAGTTGATGGCATTTTAATTTCAGTTTACCATATACCTTAGTTTTCCA
>OY744539.1:72113543-72143543 GCA_963556195.1 Sepiola atlantica | reverse complement strand
TTCTGTGCTTAATAATATATATATATATATATATATATATATATATATATATATATATATATATATATATATTTATATATACATATACACAAATTAAAAAAAAATGTTCCAGATTTAATTAAAAAAACACTTTAATGGAAAGAATTATTTCTGCCCATTCCGAAAACCTATATTTTCTGGATAAACAAAATATCAAAATATTTTCAAAAAGGCTTCATCAGTCTACATGTTATCCGCCATAATCAAGTAAAAGAGAAAAGCGAAATACAACTGTCAACATTTGAAAGTTATTCATTTTACTTACTTTTCACTTTGTATTCATAATTTTTCTCAGACCAAAGCTTAATTATCCTTTAATTCTGTTGATTTGTATGTAAAAGTTCAAAACAGATACATTATAAAAATTAAAATTGTTTTCACTTTTTCCTTTCAAATGTCAACCGAAAATAATACATATAAAATGTATATTTAAAAGGAAGGAATAATTAGACGGCCCCGTTGAAGTGCACCAGCACAGAAACGCAAGTTGATTTGCGTAGGGTACTGTAATGTTTATATATATATATATATATATATATATATATATATATATATATATATATATATATATATATATATATATACATATATATATATATATATATATATATATTCTAGAGATGAAAGATGAGAATAAAAAATTGTAAAGATACAATATTTATTAGAATATCAAACGTTCAGAGCAAGGAGCTTCAATTCCATGGATTAAGGATATTAAGCTCCTTGCTTTGAACTTTAGATGTTATTTATCTACCTCCCACAAGGTAAGATGTGACACAAGGTCGGGAAAGTGGGATTAGATAAGCCAGCGCTCGAGAGGTGAGCACTCTTGCCATTTAAAAATTGCCTGGGCAGCCCCGTCGGCATTCGCCGGTAGAGGCGCCTCAGACAGTAAGCAATAAACTTACTCCTCCCCAAAGAGGGGAGGAAAAGCCTGGGAGGGTGCACAGGACCGGCAACCCCCAATAGACTGGCGTAAATTCAGACCAAAAGACCTGGATAATACCGGTTTTATTAGGCGGGGTAAAAAACCCTGGTTGAAAATTTTATGTTCTAATAAATATTGTATCTTTACAATTTTTATTCTCATCTTTCATGTCTAGAATTGATTGCTCAATTCAACATATTGAGCTTTATATTATCACGATCTTTAATTTAATTCAACATTTAAATATATATATATATATATATATATATATATATATTTCATTATTTTTTTTGGGGGGTACAAAACTTTATTAATGCAATAATGAAGGGAAGACGTGTTGAATTTTTCATAATTAAAAGATTTAGGGGATCAGAAAAAAAAAATTGCCAGTCGACTAGTTTCGCCCACACTTTACAAGGCTTGTTTCCCCCTTCATAACATAACGCTAATTTCATTTTAAATATAAAAGGTTTTCATTTTTTTAAATCCCACGATATCAGCCTTGTAAAGTGTGGGCGAAACTAGTCGACTGGCAATTTGTTTTTTTTTGTTTTTTCATCCCCTAAATCTTTTAATTATGAAAAATCCAACACGTCTTATATTCATTATTGCATTAATATATATATATATATATATATATATATATATATATATATATATATATGATAATTTAGATATTTTTCCCCAAATAAATCCACGATTCCAAGATGCTATCTTTCAAATGATGGTCGTGTCTTTTTTCTCTTTACCCCTGTGAGGTTTGACGAGTATTATCCTAAAACCAATATAAGGAAGAGACGAGCGTCATTTTTGTTCGCAGTTAAAAGCGTTCTTCTTTAGCGTCAAGAATTCCAGCCACGCCTTGTCTGTCCCGTTTATGTGTATTTAACGCCGACTGCAGATATTTCACGCTGTTTCGCCTTACTCTCTCGTGCTGCTTTCCAACTATTTAAAGACATAAAACACAAAGCACGCCCGCCCTACCATCTCCGCTACAAAGACAGGAAGAAAAATAACGAAAACTATTCTTTTCTTGTCAATTTGATCGCAGCGGGGTAAATACCACGCAGACAGTAACCCATATTGTCTAATTAAGAACAAGACGGATTTATAAGACCCTTTGTGTCACCAGACTCTAAAGCTTACATCAATTCATGTCGGTTTTAGAATGTTAACATTAAAATGGAAGTAAATTTCGGACGGATTTGATTAGCTGTTTCACAACAACCAATCTTTTTCATGATAAAAGTGAACGTACGTGTGTCTGGCTCTCGTTAATAATCACGTATGCACATTTATTTTCATGAGCAAAGACAAGAAGGGGATTAATCTTAATCTTACTAATAACTGATAATAATAAATAAAGGAAAGAATAATCACGTATAAAAATTTAATTTTATGAGGCAAAATGTGAATAACTGATAATACAAAAAGAAAATAGTTTCGTTTGCTTATAGTATTGATTTACTCCTCTCCAGGAGTTAGGCACAAGGCCAGTTTTTATCTTACTCCCACAAGTAAGATGTGACCCAAGGTCGGGTCGGGAAAGTGGGGTTTAAAAATTGCCTGGGCAGCCCCGTCGGCATTCCCCGGTAGGGGCGCCTCAGGCAGTAAGCAATAAACTTACCCCTTCCCAAAGAGGGGAGGCGAAGCCTGGGAGGGTGGACCTCCTGGAACTGCACAGGACAGACCCATAGACCGGCGTAAATCAAGCCCCGAAGGCCAAGACAATACCAGTCTATGGGGTGTAGTATCCATCGGAACAGATACTACACTTTGATCTTAGCCAAATATTTCGTTTGCTTATAGTAGACACAAAAGAATATTTGATTTGTTCTAAATATTTTCATGATTAAAATAGGAATTAATAAACGGGCACACCGATCTGTTGATTTAGGAGAGAGAGGGGAGAGATTATTTCATTTTTTTTAGTAAACGTATTTCTCGTATTCGTTATTTATATGAGATTTAATTTTTATTATTTTTTTTGTGTTTCTGTGAGTTTTACCTTGATCAGTTGATCCGATTTTTACAGTAAATGTATCTCGTGTGTAACAACAGTTGGAAATAATCCACTGTTATCGATAGAAATAAATTACTGACTATATACCCGGGTAACGCTTGGTAGCCCTACTACTAATAAAGTAAGGTCAGTGTATTCTAACGTTTAAAAAATAGAAAGCGTACCAGAGACCGTTATCTCTAATGAGGTCGGCTTTGCAAAGAGAGTATGATGCTGAAAAAAGAAACGAACCTACGTGAAAACACTAGAAAAAACATTATTGACAGTATCACCCACCTAGCGCTTCCGGTAGGAGCTTATATTAAAAATGAAAAATTAGTGTTCAATCAATAATAATCAAATTGTCACGTCGGTTCTCGTTAGAATAGCGAAGTTAGCAGACGTTGAGTCTGATCACTACCAGATGAGTAACCATTTGAAAATATCAAGTGCTGTATGTGAGAGGATCCCGACACCTCCATACAAAAAACTATAATAATAATAATAACGTCGTTTAAATCATTTCGTCTGAGCGAGATACACATGTGATTGACGACCGCTTGTGAATTTACTATTCGCTAGACACTTCCTCCTGCGTTCCAAATCAGGACAGGACAATAATAATCTGACGATTTGAAAAAAAATTCTTTAATGAAACAGGAGATACGTCCTCGGAAGGGAGTATATTACATTAGACTCGTATGGCAAACTGAACCCCTCTTAAAAATGTAACATGTGCTTCATTAAAATTAATATGAATAGTTTGTTAGTTAGCGGTTAAACCTACAGTTGTCTTAAGATTAAAAAGTATTTTTTTAAGTGGGGACTATTCCTCTTGAAATATCTGTAACATTACATCTCCACACAACAGCTGATTGCATTTTCGTTGGCACGTTGTAAGTAGTTACCTAAATGGATAGTGATGTCTCGCAGCCGTGGTGGCATCAGTGGTCGTCCTAGTGAAGATATAGCAGCAGACACAGGGTAGTTTCCTTTGTTCTGATGATAGTAACCGTCTTCTTTTTCCCTGTAGTGTTAACGAGCGTCTGTGTGCGTTTACTTGCACAGACTGTAATCGTCCACTCGTTGTCCTGGTCCAAAATCGTTGCTCGATTCCGACACCGGTCGCGGTGTTGATTGCGTGGCCTCTGGCCATGCTGCAACAGAAGAATTCTTCATCCAGATTAAATTACAACAAGTAACAAAGGTTTATTTGGGAGGTTACAACTGGCAGAAGACACAAATAAAAGAGACATTATACCCAGAACTTAGACACCCACCTACCCACCGTAAAAGTAGTTTCTCTTTAACCTCTGTCTTAACAGCATCGTACATAATAATCCCAAATAGTAAATTATTATTTTTATTGAACCAAAAAAATACAAACCATTCGAATAATTGAATTTGCTGCCAGGAATGTTTTCATATTACTGATTGTGTAAAACAAATGACTTGCATAACCCGACTCGTCTCGTCTTCGTTGTCCCGGGCATTTAAAATAAAAACATTACGAGTCGTCGTCTCCTAAAACGGCGTTGGTGTCCGTTATCACTGAGGCAGTGTTCTAATCATCTCGTTTTCCCCGATATATAGCGCAAAACACTCTTTTACGGATCCGTTTATCATTTCATTCATTACAGAAACTTAGACTTTGAAATACCTATTCTTCTGAGACTTGGACGGTAAAACCATAAGATGAACGCAGGGTCTGTGTATTGGAAAATGATTGTCTCAAAAATGAGTCGGAAAAACCCATATGCTCGTTGTAAGATAAGTCAAATTAACGAAACCCTTCGTTTCGAAATTACATTCATCGAGGTTATTAAGATGTGACCCAAGGTCGGGTCGGGAAAGTGGGGTTTCACAGTAGACGCACCATTTTTTATATCTACTGCTTATGTATTTGTATATTGTTTTTTAAAAGGAGCATTTTATTAATTAACGTCGTCAGGGGATGTCCTGGTTTGGTGTTTGGTTTTACGACATATCAACCCTTTTTGGGTTATTTAATGCCGAATCCGGTCATTTTGGTAAAAGTTTTAATGCTTCAAATATTTATTTATCGTGTTTGGTTTGGTTTGGTTTGGTTGTTTTGTAGAGGAAAATTGTTGTTTTTGTTTTTTTGCTCTGCAGAACACGATCAAGTTGTGCAAAGGGAGAGGAAAAAAACAATAACATCAATGTTTGGTGCATTTTAAGTCAAGAAGCCGGTATTTTCAGACAGCCTGATTTGGTAGCACCAAGGAGGGGTGTCCTGGAAGCAATGTATACCGAGCATTCAAGGAACATGTTTGAGGTAAAAAAAGAAAAACTCGTAGTAGGCCTCCAAAGCGCATAACTGATCATACCCGCAACGATACAGAGCTGTATTTGCTAACAGCGGAAAGATTGGTAAAAGACCGAACAAAAATGGAAGGATCGTGTATCCAGAAATTGTGCGAAAATCCTTTGAGGAGTATGCAATTAAATCAAGTAAGTCACTTTAATTAACTCAAATGTATAAACAAATAAAACTACTATATTTCTTTATCTTTCTATGTTTAGAGAGTACAGAGAGATATAAATACGAAGCTGTAATTGGTGGAATTATATCATGTGACATTTAGAGAGGAAAGCAGAGGGGATAGAGTAGTTTTTAAATAGCCTGTTAAGTAAAGAGTTGGCGAAATGTGTTGTTGAGCGAATCCGACTCCTGCACGGATCCGCGATAATGTCTAATGATTGTATGGTCTACATGAAGTCTTCCACGTTGGCAATTCGTAAAATCTGCAATATCTCATGTCTGTATATCCGACACCAAAAACAGAAACGACTAGTCTTTGCATACGAAGTCAGGGAAGGTTGGCTCATAACTCACACAGGTATAGCGGTTACACATTCGCAGATGCAATGCTGTTATACTCACTCCATATAGTTGAAGTTCCCCGCTCAACACGTCCTTGCTTGCCACACGCAGAGGAAAGACGCCAGGAGGACGATGGATATTGATGTTTATTCTTACTGGAGATATTTCACCTGTTCTCTGGGTAGCTCTGATATAACCACTTTAGGACCGTAAGAAGTATTGGACTTTCAGGAGATAGCGAGATGCTTAGCTAGTATAGAGATGACAATTTAGGACTTCTTGGATAGGGAATCAATGAAAACATATTCCAGAAACGTATTACCCAACCAATGATTGCTTTTAAAACTAAAATAATCAATTACTACAATGAAGTACATATTTAAAATCAACAACCCCAAATAAGTTATAACACCTTTTTTATGATTGTCTCCCCTTTTTTGTAAATCGGGGGCAGTGCTCGCTTCGAATATTACGATAGAGTACGAGTACAGTTTGGCCGTTCCTCGTATACATTACAAGCCAACTTGTTCCTATTCCATTTGTTCACTTACATAATAAACTCTTTTTTATATATTTGTATGTGGGTCGTTCGACTTATCAACTACCTTGGAATAATATTGTACGGTATTTCGGGTGACCATGGCGAGTGAGTATAAACCATTATACACCCGTACCGTCGTCGTCGTCGGGAACCCGACCACTTGATCGTCTGTTGAGAATTTTAAGAAGATTGACTAATCAGAAGGCAACAGTCACAGAGAAACGGTTTAATTGCGTGATCGCGTGAGAGAGAAAAAAAGATTATATATATAAAATATTTGTTATTGTTTATTATCTATGTACGTATACGTTTCGTCCCTTTTCAATCAGGACTCATCAGCATAGAGATATGACAATTCACTACCGGTCGTACGATTCGAAACCCTGGATTACAAGTATTTTCAACTCGTTAACCGCGCGGCCAATATTTGAATAGTCGATAAACAATGATAATTTTAACACATTTAAAAGCGGCACGATATCCAGGCATTTTACTTCTATTAAATAAGGAATGATGCATATAAAGCAAGTGGCGCCATGCTGTGTTTTACTACCATTTAAAGTGCTCTACTTATTTTACGAGGAGCTACAAATATAAAATATTTGTTATTGTTTATTATCTATGTACGTATACGTTTCGTCCCTTTTCAACCAGGACTCATCAGCATAGAGATATCACTATTCACTATATATATATATATATATATATATATATATATAGAGAGAGAGAGAGAGAGAGAGAGATAGATAGATAGATAGATAGATAGATAGATAGATAGATAGATAGATAGATAGATAGATAGATAGATAGATAGATAGATAGATAGTGAAAAAACAAAATAAAGATATAGAATATATCCTTAAAATATAACCACTCCAGAAAGTGTAAAGCTTGATATATGAGATTGAGCAATAATATAAATAAGTTAGTGATGAGAATAAAATTAGAATTTTGTAGAATACAATATCTATTCAATCATTAATTGTTCAAAACAATGGATTCATGAAGAAAATAATTTTATTATTCCTTGGTTTAAGGAAGGTATGATAAAATATGTTTCTTTATAGGTCCCTTGTTTTGAACAATTGATGATTTAATAGCTATTGTTTTCTACACAATTCAATTTTTATTCTCATAACTAACTTTTATATATATATATATAGTCTCGGAAGTTTCTCAACCATAAAAACTAAAAAAAAAAATTTTAAACAAAAAAAAACACTTAAGTCCCAAGTCGTTCAGTGGAAAATCACTCATGTAAGTCAATTTAGTTTTTACAGTTATTATATTAGTTTGCTTCTAACATTATTTAAGGGATCATCAGTTGTTTACCATCTAAAACTGTTTCGGGAATTTAAAAACAAGTCAGTATTTAATTTAATGGCTTCCCAGCAGAGTTTATCAGACCCCACTTCCCATAAAAGGCAAAAACGTAAACGTTCCGTATACTAAATCTAAGTTTTGTTCCGTATAAATATTTTGCTTACTTATATTAGTTATTAAAAAAATAATAATAAATAAATAAATAAATTAAAATATATATATATATATATATATATAAATAAATAAATAAAAAATAAAAATTCCTCCTCACCTGTGTTGTTCGTTTGTCTAATAAAATGTATCTGTTACTTACAAAAATGTTGCTGCATTTTAAAGTGTTTAGACGAATCCATTACACTACTTTTTAGGTGATTAATGTATTTTTTAGTTTTAGTTTTATATTAAAAATATAAAAAATTATCAACATATCAAAATATTTTTAAAAAATAAAATAATAAATTTTAAAAAAAAATAAATATATATATATATATATATATATATATATATATATATATATATAAGACGTATGTGCCGTACACACATTAGGTTATGTCAATGGGGCTGAAATAGGAATTGCCAACTTTCACGTCTTCTCTGCTTGAACGGTCTCTAGAAAACAAGAATCTCTCCCCCAGAAATCATGTGATTTCGCTTACTTCCATATTACTGAAGGCAAGCTGACGTCGAAGGTGTAATTCAAACTTTTCCATTCAAATAACAGCTTTCATTAAAAAATTGGCGACGAGGATTCGCAAAGTATTCACACACATTACAAAATGACTACGAGATTTCGAAAAGATAAAAAAACTGCTAAAATTCAAGGCAAAAAAACTGGGCATAAGGATTCGAAACCAAACTGCCACATTTTGAATGAAATATTTCTTATCTTTGAAACTTTTGGAAAATAGCAATTCAATTTAAAACAATGATTTCCAAAAAATAATAGAAAGATTCTGCTCGAAAAATCGTTTTCAAATCTTAAAGTGCGAACCACCCAGTTAGATTATCCCCCTAGGAAGTCGCAGTTACTTAGCGACGCCCTATAACGCGCAATTTCAGTAATTATCATTATTATTAGTAGTCTTTCCTCTTCTTCCTTTATCTTCTTCTTCTTCTTCTTCTTCTTCTTCTTCTTCTTCTTCTTCTGCTTCTTGTCATCTTTCTCCTATACTTTCTTTTACTGATAATTATCATGATCATCGTCATCATCATCGCCAGCATTGGTCATATTATTATTATTATTAGTAGTATTAGTATTAGTATTAGTAGTAGTAGTAGTAGTAGTAGTAGTAGTTGTGTTATTTTTTATGAACTTCCCTGAATCAGCAAAACGCAGAACTCCCAACTGACAGGTTTCTTCCTCGCTTCAAAGATTACGGCAAATCTGATACTCGCCGCTCGTCAGAATTCTAAAGAATCTTAATGTAAAAGTGTTAGCCTGTTCTTTGTTCGTCGCATATCAGGTAGCTGATGTTTCTCCCATAGAAAGAACACAATCTATACAAACACTGTCTTTTTGCATGCGACTTCGCGCCTCTAGAGTGGCTTGTTTCATGCCGATCGGTCGGTCGGTCACACGAGTCTTTTTCTTTCTCAATAAATCTGGATATTTTAACAACTACCCGATCATACTTGGTGTGCCAAAATATATGTGCTGAGAATTGGGGTTGAATTGACTCAAGAGTTTGTCTTGTTTAGTTGACAAATGAAAATGTTATTTTGTTTAAAAGGATGCGTTTGAAATACCAACATGTTTGAGCGTTTTTTGTAATTATCCCCGCGAATGAGGAGGTTATATTTTAAATCAAGTTTGTAACTATGTTCGTTTGTGTACAGCCTAGAATCCACATATCTTGACAAATCGTCGCCAAACTTGGTAAAAAATATAGGTCATGTCTAAGGTCAAGATCAATGAAAATGTGAATGTCACACTTTTAGCGATAACTTCAATTCTATTTATCGAAGAAACTTGCCACTAAGCCCATATTGTCTATAATAAAGACCCACAGCTTATGTGACGTTGACACTAACCTTTGACTTAGACATGGAAACATTTGGTTGAGCTCGAAATTTTGACGGAATTTCAACTTCTGATTTTTCAAAAGTTGATCTATGAGATCTCGTGATCTTTCATAACAATAATCACGATGCGTCAAACTTGCAGCATCATCAGATAAATAATTCATAAACTACTAGCGTCACCATTGCATAATTTTGAGAATACTTAATGCAATAGGGAGAAGTAAGGCCCAGAGTCTATGTGGACGAATCTAGAATGAGTTTTAGGGGCTGAAAAACTAATTGTGTCTTAATGTGTAGAATTACTACTTATATATATATATATATATATATATATATATATATATATATATATATATATATATATATATATATATATACATATATACATATATATATACATACATATATATACATATATATATACAAATATGTATACATATATGTATACATATATATATATATATATATATATATTTACATACATATATATATACATACATATATATACATATATATACATACATATATATATACATATATATATATACATGCATATATATACATATATATATATACATATATATATATATATATATACATATATATATATACATACATATATACATACATATATGTGTATACATATATATATACATACGTATATATATACATATATATATACATATACATATATATACATATATATATACATATACATATATATACATATATATACATATATATACACACATATATATACATATATACACATATATATACATATATATATATACATATACATATATACATATATATATATATATATATATATATATATATATATATATATATATATATATATATATATATATATATTGTATTTCCGTATGGGTTCTCGGGTTCAACATACAGATTTCCAAGCTCAAAAAGAAAAGATGAACCTGACTTGGCAGAGGAAGATGTGTTGCAAGAGATCAACAATGGTTTTGACAGGATAGGATGATGCTAAATGACTCGTTGGAATGGCCGCGGATATACTTTGTTGATAAGCTTAGTAGTAGGGTCTGTTATTCTGGACTTTTACCCCACAAGTTTATCTGTGAAGTTATCTCAAAGATAATGTCTATCAAAACAATTCACGGACTATTCCTGAACGAAGATGACCATCACAACGAAAATCAGGGCGGTTTTTACTGAGGAGTTTGTCAGAGTAATTGACAATTTGGTGTGTTGAATCCTTTCAACACAAAGGTGCATCTTCGGAACATATGGATGAACTGCAATAGACAAAAAATGTTAAACATTAATGTGTGAAATTTGGTGGGCAAGTCAAACATAAACAAAATGGAATTATTGCTTCACAATTTAATCTTTATTCTTTATTTCTAATAATAATACTATCAAATATGATTGGATTGCAATAAATATTGTGAATTTTATTAACGATTCTCGGTAACATTTCAGACGGGGATCACCATTTATTTGCCAAAAAATTATATTTGTAAGTATGTAAGCCTCTTTTAGACAAACAAAATCATTCCCAGAACATCCGGCTAAATCGATTTACAGTAATCATAGTCGTTTAACTCCATGCATACTTTTGTGCTGGGCTCATATAGATTTTTTTTTCAGTTGCAAGACTAACAGACACACGGACAACAGACGGCGCCCAAAACATACGTCCTTCCAAGAACCATCAGAGACCACCAAAAGTTAATTATATGTCACAAAGAAAATAAAGCAAACGTTTAGATAGTATTTCACTGTGTACATATTAAGATAATTTCAAATACAGATGTCATTAATTCATCAGCAAAATATGGTAAACATACTAATTTCAAAGATCAAGCTGATCGCAGCAAAATGTGGTGATGTAAATATTACTAGTTTGTTGACCTTAATGTGTATACGTTACAGCAATAACATGTATTTATTTTAAACTATTTCTCCTCATGTTTAACATTGGCGCATTTTCGGAATATTCTGGTACTCTTGCGTTTTCTATTTCATGAAACACTGTTGACAAAATCACTCAGACGCCGATGTTAATTAATTAGAAAGTTTATTAATCAAAAAGGAACAATCACAGGGAGACGGGTTACTTGCGTTTATGCGTGCATGTGCGATATATATATATATATATATATATATATATATATATATATATATATATATATATATATATACACACTTTAAAATTCAGCAACATTTTTGTAAGTAACGGATTAATTTTGTTAGACAGACGAACAACACAGGTAAGGAGGACTTTTTTCTTTTTTTAATAACTAATATAAGTTAGCAAAACATTTATACGGAACAAAACTTAGGTTTAGTATACGGAACGTTCATGTTTTTGTCTTTTAAGGGAAGTGGGGTCTGATCAACTCTGCTGGGAAGCCATGAAATTAAATACTGTCTTGTTTTTAAATTCCCGAAACAGTTTTTCATGGTAAACAACTGATGATCCCTTAAATAATGTTAGAAACAAACTAATATATATAACTGAAAAAGTTAAATTGACTCACATGTGTGATTTTCCACTGAACGACTTGGGACTTAAGTGTTTTTAATTTTATTTTTATTTTTTTAATATAGTTTTAATGGTTGAGAAACTTCCAAGACTATATATATATATATATATATATATATATATATATATCTCATGCAAAAATCATCTGTTATCCCCAGGAAAAAGGCCCTTGATTACTAAGAATTTTTAGTAGTAAAATAAAAAAAATCGATATATGCTATACCTATATTCAACTATTGATCTTTATTCATTTATGAATCTGTGGTAATCAATATAAAATTATTTACATAAAATATGTATTCAAAAAGTAATCGAAAGAACTAAGATTAATTAATTGAATAACATAATTTATTGATTTTATTACGAGAAGAAATGTCACAAAACATTTTTATTTATAAGTTTGGACTTCGTGTTTGTACATCATATTTAAATGTTTGTAAACATTTTTATACTTTCATAAAAAGATCATTTTTAATCAAAGGTTCGCGGGGCCACAGAAAACACCTTCGCGGGCTGGGTTTGCCCCATGGACTTTAGGTTTCATTAACCTAAACCTTTTGTCACATCGGGGCCCCGTGGTTTTTTATTGTAAGATATTCACGACAAGATCAGGTCCCTCTGCCAAACCAAAAAGAAGTGCCCTTTCTTCCTCCATCTTCCTAGCGTCAGTGGGAATTTCCGTGAACAGAGTTTCTTTCCAAGAACTTCCAATCTGTGGAACACATTACTATGAAACTGCTCCCCTGCAAACTACAGCATGGCCGTTTTCAAATCAAAAACACTTGTCATAAACCGCCTTTAGAAATAATCAAACCTTGTGTATTCCATAATTCTTTTTCAATCCTCTCATAATATTCTGCATTATTAACCATTATCTTCAAGTGGATTTTTCCATTGATAACTGGTGACTCATAAGTAAAACATTGGAAGAGTGAGAAATAGAGAGGAAAAAAGAGAAGCGGAAAGGGAGAGAAAGTAAAAATACAAGGGAAGGAAAAATAGAGAGAAAAGGGGAAATTTAATCATATATACTAAAACTATTGGTGCTTGTATAATAAAAAGCCGAAAAAAAGTGTTTCTTGTCCTTTAGTGTTGGAGAGGTAAATAAGGGGCAGGTAACTCTTACAACGAATTTTAAACACGATTTTCCAGTAATCAAAACTGATGACTTTAATTGGCGTTGCACATGTGGCTACTGTGCAAGGAGAACGTCGATTAGACATAAAAGGGTTAGGGTTAGGGTTAGGGTTAGGGTTAGGGTTTAGGGTTAGGCTTAGGGTTAGGAGTTAGGGTTAGGGTTAGGGTTAGGGGTTAGGGTTATGGTTTAGGGTTAGGGTTAGGGTTAGGGTTTAGGGTTAAGGTTAGGGTTAGGGTTTAGGGTTTAGGGTTAGGGTTTAGGGTTACGGTTAGGGTGAGTGTTTAGGGTTAGGGTTTAGGGTTAGGGTTAGGGTTAGGGTTAGGGTTTAGGGTTTAGGGTAAGGGTTTAGGGTTAGGGTTAGGGTTAGGGTTAGGGTTTAGAGTTAGGGTTAGAAAAATATTGTTCGAAAGCTAGAGCTGTTGTGAAGAGTTACCTGTCTCTTATTTACCTCTCCAACACTAAAAGACAAGAAAAAACTTTTTTCGGCTTTTTATTATAGAAGCACCAAACTATTCAATTCTAACGCCCGGAGTGGCGGCATATATTTACTAGTGTTAGTACGTTGTAGAGCTTTCCCACTAACAAGCAGATTCCTTGATTCGCCCTTCCTCACCTCTTCCGTACAGAGTTGGCTGTTTAACCAGAGAATGTGCAATCGGGGTCCTACGTGTGCTATTACCAGCTGATTTGTTTGTTTGTTTTGTTTTACGGCATATCAACCTTTTCCAGGTCATGTAATGCCGAATCAAGTAGTATTTTTTTAAATACTTTGCAAAGTAAACAAAATTCTTTAAAAAAGATTTTTTTTTAATAAAATTAATAAATAAATAAAATAGTATTTTGAAAACATTCGTTAAACGTTTTTCCTTTTTTAACGGCATATCATCCTTTCTCAGTTCATTTAATGTCAACTCAAGCTGGATTTATATGTCTCTAGGTAATTATATCTTTTTATATGGATCAACAGCTTTTAAGAAGTTCAGTATTGTCTCTACTTTATTTTTCTTAAACAGTTCCTTCATTGTACCTTCGAACAACCCAGCCTATCGTGGTGGTGGACCTTAGATTCCTCAAATACGTGTATTTAAGCGCTTTAGTACTTAAAATAGTTTATCACTAAGAAGCAGATATATAGATAGATTGGCCCTTTTCTCTATCTTTTCCATATGAGGTTGGGTGTTTAACAATCTCTTTTGATTTCAACAGTGCAGGTGCAGTTTTAAGATTTTTTTGTGTATGATTAAACACATTCTCTGCGGTTCTTATGAAAATATCAGAATGTGTCCAAGAATTTGCTTGAGGATTTCGAACCGATGCCGATTCACATCAGAAAAGAGTGAACAATGGGAGCACATACAAAAGGCGTGTTTTTTATCATTAATTATACGTAGATATTATCTGAGTGAGAACCTGTCAGACCAACCGACAATATTGCTTGATGGCGTCAGATTCAGCGATAAATGGGGAATGGATGGAGCGAGAGACGACAAAAAAAATGATTAGCCGAAAATAAACGAAACAGGCCAGGCTTACTGCACAGTCAAAAACACATTCTGGTTCTGAGATTTTAAATAACAAGAACTGAACATGCATATGAGGGACGAATTGTTTTTGTTCGTGATGTCCTTTTATATTTTTGTTTGTTATTTTTATTTTATATCTATTTAATTTGAATCAATTTATTTTTATTTATCTTTGTACTTTTGACATAATAGTGATAATTCAAGCATAAGTAAATGTACGAAACAAATATTAATTTACAAGACCCTCCGGACAGAGTAAATTTGCACCACTTTTATGTCCCGTTACGACGATTAAAATCAATGTATAATGCTATAGACTTTTTGTCTAGATTTTTTTCCCCAATTTTGATCCAAATCCATTACATGATTTGATTTTTGAAAATGTCTACAAGCATAAGATTTCTAGAGATCAAATTTAAATGCAGTTGAACCTTGCTTAATTGGTGTCTAATGACTATGGATCAAATTTAATGCAAATCTTATATGTTTTAATTTTTAAACCAGAGGTTGTGCCCAAATTAAACTTCTTAAAACCTCTTTAAAATGCTAAAGAAAACCCCTGAAATTTGGGGAATATTTAATTGATGTGTAACTTATGTCCTCTTATGACGATTAAAATCAATATATAATGCTATAGACTTTATGTCTAGAATAGGTTTTCCAATTTTTATCCAAATTAATTACATGATTTGATTCTTGAAAATGTCTACAAGCTAAGGCTAAAGTTTAAGAGTTCCAGAGATGAAATTTAAATGCAGTTGAACCTTGCTTTATTAGTGTCTGATGACTATGGATCAAATTTAATGCAAATCTTATATGTTTTAATTTCTAAATCAGAGGTTGTGTCCAAATTAAACTTCCTTAAACCTCTTTAAGATGCGAGAGAAAAACCTGAAATTTGGGGAATATTTAATTAATGTCTAACACTTATGGTTAAATCTTCAAAAACAGTCTAGGTGTCTGAATTCTCACGAAGGCATCCCACTGCCTTCTTGCCCCTTTTGCATGAAACTAAATTTTACGTCTAGCAGCTGTATTCCAAAACTGATAATGATCGGTTAATTAATTCAGGAATAAATCATGTGCATAAAAATATATAAACATGGGAAATGAAAAAAGAAAAATCAAGAGATATTTTTTATATATTCATCAACGTTTAGTATTTATTGTAAGACTTCCTTAGAATGACAATTTATAGAAAAATGTCATGCAAGTACATCGAAATATTGGGTTGACATGAGCGCTAGACGAGGTTCCAGGCTGCGAGGTCAGTAGTGGCAAAGAGTGAAATGAATATGGAAAGCTTTGGGTGGGTACCATTAAGGCAGCAGTGAAAAAGGGGAGGGTGAGAGTGTTAGTGAATTTGCCTTAGGAAGGGAGAGAGGAAAGAGGGGCAAGGTTTTTTGTTGTGAAGTGTGGCATGGATTTTGAAGGGCTGGGGAAAGACGAGGGACTCTGTGTGTTTGGTATGTAGGTGGTATCGTAGTTTTAGAAAAAGATTTGAAGAAATGAAGATAACTTGAAAATGGGTGTGGGGTTATGCCTAAATTTATATGTATATATATATATGTGTGTGTGTGTGTGTGTGTGTGTGTGTGTGTGTGTGTGCGTGTGTGTGTAAAAATAAAAATGGAATAAAGGATAAGCAATTCAACAACTGACAAAAATAAACTCAAAAACTCATGTTGTATAGTTCTACCGAAATATTTCGGTCGTTTAAAATACAGCCATTATCAATCGGTTGGTGAACTTTAATTAAAAACGGAAAAGTTTTCAAATTTATACAAAGAATTCGATTGGAAGAAATAGTCACATGCAACAAACAACAGAAAGGGAGAAGGAAAGCGAGAATGTTAAAAAAGAGAAAGAAGACGAAGAAGAAGAAGAAAGAGAGAAAAAAATGTATATATATAACCATGCCTTTATTCACATTTTCAAAGAATTCAAAAACTTGACGGACCGTTTCGTCGACACATGAATAGCTGATAATATGGAGCTATATATCCTGGATTTTTCCATAAGTGCGACTCTTCAGAAGTCCAAAAATAGTGTCCAGAAACATCTGAATAACAAGAAAAAGCACAAAAAACATAACAACACTCACATTGTTACAGGATTGATAAATGCAGTATATAAAAAAGAGCCTATGGTTCTATTTAATAATTTTTACGCCATCTTTAATACCAACAGAGCTAAAATAAGTACATTTTACTCACATATCAGGTCGTAATAGTCCTAAGAGTATAGAAAGAATTGAACAAAACAATCGTAAAAGGAAATTACAAAACATCTAAATAAATAAATATATAAATTAAAAGTAGAAAGTGTGAAGAAAAAGGAAAAAGTAAATTTTACAAGAATACGAAAAACATGAGGTGTTACTAAGTTAAAATGTAATTAAAAGCCAAGGGAGAGCATCCCTCAAATGTTTAGGAGTTACTTCCCTTTATAGTTATGCCATACTAAATTCTCATTCTAATGTTCTATACAATTAATTAACATTTTATATAGCTATATATAAAACAATACAAATGCCTAATTCAATTAAAGAATTTAATATCTATTTTTTTTTAAATATCCACTTAACAAAAACTCAGAAAAAAAACTTTTTAAAAACAGTAAAGAGCATAAGACCATCCAAATAATTCAATTATCTTAAATATGTATGAACATTTATTGATTTCAGACCAAACTATTATTTACTTTTAGTATTGGTATTATTTTTAAAATTATGTATTTATTTGTACTCCGCTATGTATAAATATTCTGTAATATTTAACTGTCAATTATTACGAAAACGATTTGTGTCTTTAATTACTTTTATTAAAGAGATTGTAAAATTTGTGTCCTTGCATTTAACCTGACGAATTCTTCCAGGGACGAAATACAAACTTTTCTGTATAGTTTACTTGTTAGACATATATATTATATATATATATGGAAGATATTGGACTATTTCTTCTATATGTACCAGTGTTTTGGTTTGTCGATGCCATTGTGTTCTTCCCCTTCCTATGCTGCTAACATATCAACCAGTGGCTCTTTCTGTCAGTAGATGTTTCTCTACGACGAGCTTTTAAATTTTTTATTTGACTTTCTGTAAGACGTTTTGCTAAAGGCGCTGATGAAGACACGTTTTGGATTAGCTTTATTAATTTATAAAATAAAATAAAATAAAGTATTTCCAAAATGTTTTGGAAACGATCGTACGCTATACTGGGCTTGATGTTCTAATTCTTGAAATAATTGTAATGTTTTAATTCATTGAATGTTTATATATATATATATATATATATATATATATATATATATATGGAAAAATCAAGTTCTCGAAAATTGGAATAAAGCCGAATAAACGACGACAGATCTTGAACACACAAAGAGCTGAATATCATTTTGCATTAAGCTTTCTAACAATAATAACTAATTAAAATAACTTATGTTAAAGCTAAAAATGCTAAAGATGAGCATCTTGTCATTATTTATTACTGTTATATATATATATATATATAATATTTTCTTTATATTAATAAGTTAAGTGTGCGTACATATATGTATATATATATATATATAAAAATATTAATTTTAAGTAAATAATATTAAATTAATTCTACCCAGCGTTTAGAGCTTTCGCTCTCATCAGTGTAGGAAATGATAATATATATATATATATATATATATATATATATATATATATATATAAATCCTAAGGTTTATTTTATTTATCACTCCTATGTTACCATCAAATCGGGTTCTGTTATTTAAATCCATAGTACAACATACCTTTTGAAATATCATATATATATATATATATATATATATATATATATATATATATATATATATAGTACAGATAAATGCTTCAAAGACAGTTCTTTGAGTGCCTTAATTGCATAACTATTTTTAAACAGTTCATAATAACTTTATGTTCGTTGGGATTCATTTGTAATTTTATTGTCCTATATTTACTTTATATATGCAGTAGTTTCGTCGGTATTTACAGTAATTAATTAATGTGATTTTACAACTAAATGGATAAATTATTAAAAACCTGTTTTAAAATTAAACTAACATCGCTCGCTTGAGGAATAAGCGAGAAGAGAAAGTAAGGAGGAGGTGTCTGGCTCGCTTGCTTTCTCGATGGCGTGTGCGTCCGCTTAATTGCGCTCTCGCTCTTTCTCTCTCTCTCTCTCTTTCTCTCTCTCTCTCTCTCTCTCTTTCTCGATTTCTCTCTTTTTCTCTTTCTCGTATGCGACCCCTATTTTCTTTTTTATGTTTTTAAAATGCAATGATTGTTTTGATCTCGTGGGCAAAATATTTCGTATTTGTGTTTAAACGATCTATTGGCAGCCTTTTAAGGGCCTGACTTGATTTTCAACAAGTTGTCATCTGTTTCTCAATTGTAAGTTTAAAAAAGATAAACCACTCAATACGCACACACATGCACACCATCGCTCAGGTGAATTGCTTGTTCTTTCTTTTTTATTCTATTATGTAGATTAAATCGCATCGTTCGCTGCTCAAGTGAGAAAAGATGTAGTCTTTGAAGCCATTCTTTGTAGGTAAGCGTGGATAGTCCCGTCACCATCCTGGTTGCGAACCACTTTACACGCTCTAGGTGTACTAAGGTATGCTCCATACCAGGGTTATGTAAAGGAGACGACAAGCGTCTGCTGTTAGACTAAGGCAGGATCTTCAAATCAGGTAGAGGGCCCGCCTGGCTTTGCCTGCCATACCGATACAGTAACGTGTTGGTTGAAAGAAGTTGTCTACAACTGTACCAAGGTCCTTTGACTTAACTAGGGTGTTGAGATATACTATAATGATACAGGGTAGATATGCTATAAAAATAAAATAAAATGGATATATAATTTCATTTCATATGCACGTCATTCGATTTTAGCCATAGATGGAACCTTGACAATTACTAACACTCCTTGTTAAAGAGCGTTTGTGTATACATATTTTAAAGGGAAATCAAAGAATACATACAATTATAATATAATAGGATATCGAACACCTTTTCTCAAAACAAAATTCTTTAAACATCAACCCATAGTTGGAACACAAACCTTAACATGATAGCCGATCGAAGGGAAGATATCGTGTTAACACGTACATTTGCTTGGAGAAGATGAACCTCGGTGGATACATTAAACATATTAATCAAATGCAAAATATATACACATATACGCAACAAATATTAAAAAGTAACAAATATAAAAACATTATTTGAAAACATAGCTTTGTCTTAAATAATAATTTTGGTTAAGGAAACTAACTTGTAAAAACATATTTTTTTAATCCAGTATTACTGAAATAACATCTGACCAGCAAAAAATACCAATAAACCTGAATAAAAGGTTTATTCATCTTGTTACAACCAGACAATTTGAAAAACTGTCTTCCAAAGGATGGCCCAAATAATATTTTAAATAAACTAAAAAATCATACCAAAGTATGCCAAAATTTAGATACCAAACAAAATCACTCGCACATTATAAAAAGTCACATCCAACACACTCTAAAAACACCCTCGCAATAAAGAAACATTGTAAAAACTTGTTGACCTGTGAGTAATTACCCCAAACTCTTCAAACTGACAGCCAGATATATAGACCGGAAGTAAAAACTTTAATGATAAATTGACTTAAAAGGGTAAAAACAAACTAAAGGTTTTATGTTCTTACTTACTGATGCGTGTATAAACCATTATACACGCGTATCGTCGTCGGGAAGCCAGGTTCTTGCCTGTCTGTGGATATAATCACTCGGATACCGATGCTTAGTTTGTAATAACGGTTTATTACGAAGAGAAGAACAGTCACATAAAACATCAGAGAGACAAGTTACTTTCATACGCGTGAGAGAGAAAGGCAGACAGATAGATAGACGGATAGCTCATTCCGCTGCACTAAGTTACATTGTGCCCCCCACCAAGTAAGGACGGCACTCCGGAGACGTATTTCCTAATTTAACTCTCGCTAGCCAAGAGACAGAAAATCCCCCCTCCCGGAAATCATGTGGTTTTGCGACTTCCGTCTGGGTTTACTTCTGAACCGAAAAAATGTCACTCACACTTTTTCGTTATAACACGGCACATGTTATGTAACAAAAAAGGAGACAGCGCTTATGGTACATATTACGTAATAAAACTTTGCGAGGCGGAAGAGGTAAGCTACGAATAAAACAAAACATTTATAATAACCAAAACGAAAGAAAAAATATCTTACCCGAAAAAGTTTTGAGTTAATCAGAAATGGAATGTTGAAAGCAAAACAAAAATTTAAGATGGATATTTTGTTTTGAATTTCGGGCTTGTTTGGTGTTTAAATCAATTTTGGAACTTAGTGAAGTCTAATACTTGCAGATATTGGATATCATTTGTTTGGCTTTAGAAAAATTGCTGCGTTCTTTGTAGGAATTAATTACGCAGAAGGGGTGGGTGTTATCGAACGATGGTGGCATCGCCTTACATTCGGTCATGGGAGAACAGGCCGTCACAGACTATTGGGCGGGAGACAGCTGGCAAAGATTCCCGCCTGAGAGACCGGCGAGATGGAAATTGGCGACATGTCTTTTTTCTTTTTTTTTTCTTTTCGCGGTCTAATTTGAAACTGTTATGCCGTGTTTATATTTTATCGAATCAATTGTGGTAATTTACGGAGTAATAATGTTTAAAAAGTTATGGGCTCACAAGTCACTTCAACTTTGAGCAAAATACTAACTTTCGTTTAATCAATCACTGGAAGAGTACCCGTCCCAGGTCGGGTATAAACAATATGTCACAGACATGCAAGAAATAAATAGACACATTTATTATCTAAATGGATAAATGCGAAAGTTTTGTCCACACCTTCGAAGTATATAAACATAAAAACGTAATATTTTGAAACACTGTATAAACCGAAAGAAAGATATGTTTATGCTTAATTCGTATACTTAAAACACTTCCTAACAAATAACTATTCTGTGTTAGTCATTTGTAATTCCTGTTGTCCTATTTTCTTATATATGCACTAATTTTGTGGTTCTTCTTCTTATTATTATTATTATTATTATTTTTATTATTATTATTATTATTATTATTATTATCTCACTACACGTTCTCACACAGGTCATCATCAGTGATTACTCACTGACAATAACTGATGGTGTTCCCTGGAGTCTGAGTGACAACAAATCTCGCCAGATGTTCAGTGCTCTTCAACTTTTTTCGATAACCATTGCATATGATTTTGCGTTATCGTAACAGCCGTTTATCATTGATCTATCGCTGGAAACGAACATTGTTTTCTCTATGAGTTAGGAGGCAATAAGCATCCACAAGGGCAGAGTACTCTCCGCACCTTTCCAGCCGACCTCTGGTTAGTGCACTCCCCTTTCGGTCTTTTCGTCCTTCTTGGTCCTTCACAACTATTTTGTGTGGTATCAGCCGCGGCTGATGCCATCACGTGTGTGTGTGAAATGTATTGCAGTTTCAGTGCCCTTGGTTTCATGTGATGATGTTGTTTCTATTTTTTTGTTTATTTCCATTGTAACTTTCGTGTGACTGATTAGCGTTTGTAGTTTATGTGAGTTGGTTTTTACGTTCGAGGAGTTTCCTTAAGATTTTAGCTGCGTTCATCATCGCCATCCGTTGTAAAGTCTAAATCTTCCCGTCTATTCAAATTTCCACCCGTCTTTTTATTTTCAGTTTATTCGGGTATGTTTCTAGTGTTCCTAGATTATTGGTATTATATTGACTTTTTATGTCCCATATCCCTTTCAGTTCTCTGGCAAGTTCTGTGTATTTGCTTAGTTTTTCTGTTTTCTTTGATATTCACCCTGTAGAAGGCTGGGGCGGCAAAATCTAAGATTTGGCAGTTTTTTTTTTTCTTGTTGATCATTATAACATCCGGTTTCTTAATAATGCGCTAACACTGTGTTAGTAAATCGTAATTTTTATTGTCATATTTTTTTATATGTACACAATACTTTTGTCCGTATTATTATTAATTAATTTAATTGTTTAATGAAACCTTACAAAAAACTTTGTTAGATTTTTGTTAATTTTCTCGAGAGGAAATTTTTATTGTCCTATTTTCTTCGTCCAGATGGACTGGCTTTATAAATATAACTACCAACCCCATTAAATTAAACGATTTCTAGATAGCTCAGACTTAATCACCTCCGTCTCACACGCCTATATAATAGACTCATAAAAATTATTAGATAAAGACAACATGATTTAACTAAATACAAAAACCCAACACGAATGTATGTTGCACTTATAATTAATACATTACGTTTGCTGATAAAAATATCCCATTCTTCAACATCCAACCACCACATAGAAATTAATCCACTTAAATATACTTGTAAAACTATAAATAAATAAACAAATGAAAAATTAAATTGAATTAAACGCCTAATAAAATATAATAACACAGTTAAAAAGATACAAAACTATGAATAAATAAACAAATGAAAAATTAAATTGTATTAAACACATAATAAAATATAATAAAACACTTAAAAAGATACAAAACTAAAAATAAACAAATGAAAAATTCAATTGAATTAAACACCTAATAAAATATTATCACACACTTAAAAAGATACAAAACTATAAATAAATAAACTAAGTAAAAATTAAATTGAATTAAACACCTGATAAAATATAATAAAACACTAAAAAAGATACAAAACTATAAATAAATAAACAAACTAAAAATTAAATTGAATAAAACACCTAATAAAATATAATACAACTCTTAAAAAGATACAAAACTACTAATAAATAAACAAATAAAAAATTAAATTGAATAAAACGCCTAATAAAATATATTAAAACACTTAAAAAGATACAAAACTATAAATAAATAAACAAATGAACAATTAAATTGAATAAAACGCCTAATAAAATATAATAAAACACTAAAAAAGATACAAAACTATAAATAAATAAACGAACGAAAAATTAAATTGAATAAAACACCTCATAAAATATAATAAAACTCTTAAAAAGATACAAAACTACAAATAAATAAACAAATGAAAAATTAAATTGAATAAAACACCTAATAAAATATAATCAAACACTTAAAAAGATACAAACAATAAACAAATAAAAAATTAAATTGTATTAAACACCCAATAAAATATAATAAAACACTTATAAAGATACAAAACTATAAATAAATAAGCAAATGACAAATTAAATTTAATTAAACACCTGATAAAATATAATAAAACACTTACAAAGATACAAAGCTATGAATAAATAAACAAATGAACAATTAAATTGAATAAAACACATAATAAAATATAATAAAAACTTAAAAAGATACAAAACTATGAATACATAAACAAATGATAAATTAAATTGAATTAAACACCTGATAAAATATAATAAAACACTTGAAAAGATATAAAACTATAAATAAATAAACAAATAAAAAATTAAATTGAATTAAAAACCTGATAAAATATAATAACACACTTAAAAAGATACAAAACAATAAATAAACAAATAAAAAATTAAATTGAATAAAACATATAATAAAATATAATAAAACACTTAAAAAAATGCTCAACTATAAATTAATAAACAAAAATTAATAAAATAAAAACTTAATAAATCTCACCCAGAACCTAATCAATAAACTACGCCACACAGTTACTCCTAAAAATAAACACACCTTTGAAGCGGTAAATCAGGCAACATCCATCATCAATGATTAAATTATTTTAAATAAAACATAATTACAATTATGACCCATATATTAATATTGAGACGCTGGAAATTTTTATAGACTACGGATGATTTTTCTTAATCAAACTTTTTAAAATACAATCTTTAAAATACAACCTTTACAAAAATACAAACTATGAATCGATAAATTAATAAAATATAATAAAATAAAACACTTAATAAATTCAACCGAACTAAAAATAAAACTCTGTTTTCTGTACATTCTTCAAAAAGGGTGCTTAAGCAAGGCACCGGCTAACGGTGAATCCAAACGCCATTCCCCTTTGTTGTTTACATTTCGGTACGCTGACGATTCCTTATGGGCGATAGACGTTTTTTTTTAATTTAAAATGCCAATCCATCTGGATGAAACGGTGGTGCGACTCTGAAATGTGTAACGTATAGTTTTTTAAATAAATTATTTTTATTTATATATATATATATATATATATATATATATATATATATATATATATTTGTGTGTATTTAGGCAGCAAGTTTTCATTTAGGCAAACGTTGTTGAATAGCACGGAGTGTTTCTGCTTTGTGATCTTTTTTTAAATTTTTTCCATCTTCTGAATGGTCAACTTCGTACCTCGATCAAACTGGTGTATGAAGTTTCCGTAGTTTTGTTGTTCCATCTTCCTTGCGAGTACTTTCGATTTGATATCCTCAAATCATCTTCAGGCGTGTTAGTGTGAAAAAAGAATATGTATTTATAGAATGTAAAGAGAGGAAAAGAGTATGTCTTTACTTTTTATTTATTTATTCATTTTTTTTTTTTTATTAATTTATTTATTTATATTTATATTTTATTTATTTATTTTTTTAATTTCATTTTTATTTTTTAATTCATACAACTTAAAAAAAAGGAGCGTCTAAAGTATTGAAAAGTTACAAGGGCGTGATTATGTTCGAAGGGGTGTGAAGTTAGAGTTTGATCTCTTAAGCGCAAAAAAAAAAAAAATTCGACCATGTTTTAAGAGCGTTTAAAATTCAAACGTGTAGTTGTTTAATGGTTAGGAATTTAATAACGTTGATTACTAAGCTAGACACTTCAAAATGTTGTGACTAGTCTCATAAACAATGTCATTGGTTGTAGGGCGTTTCGTTTTTATGTAAAGGGCCTCAAGAATCTTCAGCCTTTTAATGTTGGTATCGTGGTGTAATATATTTGTATTATTGACTAAGATTTCTCTGTATTGAGAAGGGAGACAGTCATGCTTTTTTAAGTGTTGGAAAATGGAGCTAGTTTCGGAAAGATGCAAGGCGAGTCTTCGAGACAATGTTGTAGTAGTTAAACCAATGTAAGACCTAGTTTTATTATTGTTGTTGTCGGAGATGCACTCTCCCATTGGGCATTTAAACTGGTATATCACATTGGTCTTTCCTAGTGTATTTTTTTGTCTGAGAAGTGTTATTTTTAACTACATGGTTCGATGTTTTAACTTTTTTATAATAAATGATGAATCTTATTTTATTATCAGGACTGGCGGGAGATATGTAGCGATGTATTATATTTTTAAGAACCTTTTCATCTAATTTAACATTCGGATGCATTTGGTTGCAATAGAAGAGATTTATGTAGTAGGAATTATTTGGTTGATTATTATTACTATTGTCCAAGTTTCTAAGCATTAATTTTATCTGCTCGTCCACAATATGATTGGGAAAATGATTATTTATTAAGACCTGTTTAATGTTTTTTAATTCGTTAAGGAATATTTTTTGGCTAGAAGAGATTAATTTTGCACGGTTTACTAGGGTTTTAATCATTGCAATCTTATATCGGTATGAGCATTCGCTTTTAAAACTTAAAATGCATGAGTTAATAGAGGTGGGTTTTTATAGGGAGACGTGATGAATGTGTCTGTGTAAGAGTCGATGAGAACGTCTAAAAACGGTATTTTATTATTAACGTTAAGTTCGTGGTTGAATGTAAGTTCCGAGTTATTTTGGAAAGTGTCTTGTAGTTTTTTAATTTCGTTTTGATTGTCTGCTAAAATGAGGATATTATCAACGTAGCGTGCATAAATGGAAGGTTTAGGAATTATAGTGAATACTTTATTTTCGAGGTCAGCCTAAATATATATATATATATATATATATATATATATATATAAATACAAATAATTTATTTAAAAACTATACGATACACATTTCAGAGTGTATTTATATATATATATATATATATATATATATATGATTATTTCTATTTACACAGACATGTACAAAATCTGCGACACTGGCATGTCAATGCTATCGATTAACAGTTATTATAAACTGAGATCTCATCAGGCAGAGTTAAAATCCGATCTTAACCTCAGATCATATTGAAGAGAATGAAGGGGAGAGAAAAAAGAAGAAGAAAAGAAATTTAAAGTTTCAAAATGTAGGGAGTCACGTGGTTTTGGACCGTTAAAAATCAAAAAAGTTAAAATCTAAAATCTAAAAACAATAATCAAAAATCTAAAAATTAAACAAAACAAAATAAAACAAATAAAGTGAAAGGAGAGACATATAATGAAAAGGGTAGGATGAAGATAGATAGATAGATACATACATACATAGATACATAGATAGATAGATAGAAAAAATGAAGACGTGTGTTGATTCAGACAGAGAGTAGAGAGGGGAAGGGGGAAGATGCACATGCATGTTAAAGTGTATAAAAATCGACAGTTAATTTCAGCTCAGGCGAACAAGCGTATTGTCAAATCAACAGTAATTATGTGTGTAAGTGTGTAGGCGTGCGTGCGTGCCCCCAAATTCGCCGTAATTGGTAGTATGGGCGTGCAGACGCGTGTAATGGGGGGAGGTAAGGGGTTATTAATCAATTGTGATATATATATATATATATATATATATATATATATATATATATATATATATATATATATCACACCTGATCACAAATTTAGGACCACTTGAAAATCTTTTTAAAATAATTTTTTTAGGATAGATTAAAATCTATCCTAAAAATTTTTTTCTACCACTTAAGGTTACCAATACTACAATCTAAAAGGTTATGGAAACAAAATGCTACATTTCAAAGATTTTATTCAGAAATTTACATTTTTATAAAATGAGTCATTTTACACTTGATCAAAATTATAAATTGTTAGATCTATGGTAATTCCAATGTGTTTAGTTCAGTAAGAGATTAGCAATCGCTGCGTAAAGGTGTCACCATGGCTAAAGCAAGCAAACTTGCCGAAGTTGAGCTTGCTCGAATTTTAGATTTCCATAAGCAAGGTTTGTCACAGCGGGCGATCGCAGCTAAGGTAAATCGAAGTAAAACTGTGATTTGCAACTTTCTAAAGAACAGTGAGAATTATGGAAAACCAAAATCCACTAGTAGGCCCGAAAAAATTTCTCATGTATTGAGTAGGAGAATAAGACGGTTTGTTGTGAACGACAGTGGACTTTTTTCTCGTCAAATTAAGGCAGTCACAGATGCTGATTGCAGTCCAGTAACCACCAGACGACACTTATGACAAAAAGGCATTTTAAATAAAAAGCGTACACAAATTCCACGTCACAAGGTGGACCACTTAAGGTGTGGTCGTAATTACCAAACATGGGACGTTGAGAAGTGGAAGAAAGACCTGTTTTCTGATGAGAAAAAAATTCAATCTAGATGGTCCTAATGGCTTCCAACGATATTGGCATGACAAAAACATACCTCCTTTAATTTTCTCCACACGACATAGTGGTGGAGGGTTCCTAATGGTAGGGGATGCATTTTCTTATAGAGGAATGATAGAGCTCCAGGTGGTGCAGGTTCGTCAGACAGCGGCTAGTTATGTTAGCATGCTACAAAAAGTCTCGTTGATGACGGAGGGCCATTGTTTGTGTAGGGATAGATCGTTATTCCAATATGGTAATGATGAAATCCACGCTGCACGACGTACCTTGACTTTTCTACAAGAAAATGGGGTCCATCTCTTGGGATATCCTGCATGCTCATTGAAAATGTTTGAGGATGGATGACAAGAGATGTTTACCGAAATGGCAAACAATATTCAACAAAAAATGAACTTCGTGAAGCCATTTTCAGAAGCTGGAGCAACATCTCCCGCACCTTAATGGAAACGCTTATTTCTAGCATGCCCCAGAGAATTGTTGAAGTTATCCAAACCAGTGGAGGTAGAACCAATTATTACATTTGCTTGTTGAATGTTTTCATACACTTTTCGTACAATTTCGTAGAATTTTTGTCTTGGTCTTATTATTTTGATCAAGTGTAAAATGCCTCATTTTATAAAAATGTAAATTTCTAAATAAAATGTTTGGAATGTAGCTTTTGTTTCCATAATCGTTTAGATTGTAGTATTGGTAACCTTAAGTGGGAGGAGTTTAAAATCTATCCTTAAAAAAAGGTTTATTTTAAAAGATTTTCAAGTGGTCTTAAATTTGTGATCAAGAGTGTATATATATATATATATATATATATATATATATGCCACACCTCACCACGACAAAAACCTCAGCCCCCCCTCTCCTCTCTCCCACCCCAAAGCAAATTCACTAATACCCTCACCCCTCCCTTTTTTCACTGCTGCCTTAATGTACCCACTCAAAGCTTTCCATAATCATTTCACTCTTTGCTACTGACTGACTTCTCGAAGCCTGGACCCTCGTCCAGCGCTCTTAGTAGCCACGGCTACTACTTTTCCTTATCAACCCATCATGTCAACCCAATATTTCGATGTACTTGCATGACATTTTTCTTTAAATTATCATCCTGAGGAAGTCTTACAATAAAGACGAAACATTGATGAATATATAAAAAATATCTCTTGTTTTTTCCTTTTTCATTGCCCATTACGTCGGATTACTCTCATCCTTCCTTTCTCATATATATATATATATATATATATATATATATATATATATATATATATATATATATATATATATATATGAATGCGAAAGTTACGCCTATTTCTTTGCACAAACGGTAAAGTAAAAACACGCTATTTCAAGATAATTAAACTGTACACAATAGACGCACCAACTTATTATATGCGCAAGGTCAACTAATTTGCATATTAGTTTTGTAAAAGCACATTTTAATAATTAACTGTTATTTGTTATTGTTTTTAATTCAATGATTATTTAGATTTTAACATAACAAATGTTTCTGTTTCTCAATAATGCTTTATTTTCTCGAAAAATATTAAGCATATCTATTCAAATGTTCTTGACTTTAAAGAGACTGACTTTATTTCAAACAAGGTGCGATCTATTCCTAAATTGCAAGTGAAAACACAAATTGATTTCTTCTTTCTATTCCCTTCATTACGGTGACATTTAAAAGATGAATAAATTTATATCGAAATTACCAAAATGTTGATGCTTATCGTTCTA
>OY744539.1:72103543-72111043 GCA_963556195.1 Sepiola atlantica | reverse complement strand
CTAGACCTGTTTATGGTAAAGAAAATACTGTAATAGGCATTCTCTTGAGGTCACCAAGGAATAAATTAATGCATTGGGGTTAAAAGTATTTTTTTATCATTGTTAATAGTTGTTGTTACAAAAACAACACTTTAATTAGGTCAAACGGTCAGTCAGCTTTCTTTTTCTTTTTTCTTTCCTTCTTCTGTTCTTATTTCATCCTTCCTATTATATAGAATTCGTTTCTAGAGAATGAGGGATGGGGAGATGTAGAGTGGGGGGGGGGGCATTCAAAGGGAGAAGTAAGAGGGAAGGTATAGAGAGATAGAAGAAGATGCTACACACTTTTTAAAACGCTTCTAGTTGTGTTATTCCCGTTCCCGGGCAACGTCGGGTAGCACTTCTAGTAGTACTCCATGAAAGAAAGTCACACAACTCCTCAAGACTATAATGTCTACTGATGCGAGACGTAAGTATACAAGAACCGGATATTCTTAAGATGCGTCCATTCAATATGTGTGTTTAGCGATGTTTATGCTATTTCAAATCTTAGTGTTACAGACAAAAGAAAATCGTATTATTTGGGTTATTCGGACTACTATTCTCATCTTAAATGTTATTCTCACAATATTTTGGCCCATGTAACCACGAACCTTCTTAAAGTGCATCTTGTTGAACTCGGGAATCTTTACATCGAACTCGGCAATCTTTACGGAATTTCGAACTGCACCTTTGGACACGTGGCACAACGGATAAAGGTGTTAAGTTAAAAATCAGTTCTAAGTGACAGTCTTTTTTTCGTACGCAAATAGAAGCATTTGATTGGTTGAAAAAAAAGGAATAGGTAGAGTACACATTACTAAGGCAGTAGTTATTACGATGTCAATACCCGAGTTGGAATCTTACGTAAATCTAAAGGATTTTTAACTGGATACGGGTTTTATAAATTTAAAGAAATTAACATAACATAAGATTTTTTTTTTTTATTAAATAAATATTTTTAAAACTATGTGACATTTTTAGATAATCTGCAAAAGAGTAAATATAAAGGGTATTCGGCATTTGTTCAAAGCGAATTATTTTTGTTTTTAAAACATCATTTCTAATGTTTTTTTGCCAACAAAAACAATACGTAAATACATTCATCATAGTTACTTACTCTCTCATCCAAATACGAAGTAGCGTATTTTTTCCGCAAAATTTCACAAATATTTATTTATGCAATCTATAAAGCAGTAGAAACTAGATAAAGATGGAAATGTACATGGCCAGGTATTGTATCCCATACCGCTCAAGAAGCGGGCATCAACTAGTATGTTATGAAAATATTGCGGGTGAAAATTCTTATTCTGAAAATACAACGATTATGAAATATCAATGGTTAAATACCCTACGGTTAGTAATCACGGTAGGAAATTGCCTAGACCTTCTTGGGTACGGCTTCAGTTTAAACGACATATGCCGGTGGCATTTTGTGGTGCAATGGTTATCGGCTACAATTGTGGAGTCGGCGTTCCGTGTTCGAGATCTGTCGTTTGCCATTGTCTCACTTTCACTGATATTTTAAACAAATGTATGCATTTATCACCATTTTTCCCCGAACTATTAGTGTAATACTAGACTCAAGACTTAGTAAAGCCAACTAGTTTAGGAGAAGGAAAACACCGAAATAATATCTGCAACAGTACTTGAATGGTGGAGCGATTATATCTGTGTTTTCCTTCTTTATTTTTACTTTCGAGGTCACCGCTTATCTAGAGCAAGAGCCACTCCAGAATAAGGGTTTATCAGATGGGAATGAATGCTAGCCAAAAGATGGCGGACACTATGGAAGTACTAAAATTGATTAATGGTATGAACTGCGTTTGATAATTATTGAGGCGGTCCATGACAGTAATTTGCTGACATTGGATTTTAAGACGACCATGTTTTAATAAGCAGGGAAGCAGTCCCATGGTAATGTGTTCCACAAACGGAAAAGAAGATCTGTCTATGGGCATCCCCCTTGACGCTAGGCACATGGTAAGCGAAAGGAAAGTATTTTTGCTATAAATGTCTTACATGGAGGAAGCTAAGACTGGACTCAGTCGAGCACATTCCATAGAAATAACGGTTGAGTAGAGAGAGACTAGCAAGGTCTCTTGTGAAAAAAGGAGGTGTTAGAAAAAAAAGGAAGCATCCCCAATTAGATTCTGAAGGCGATTTTGTATTGTGTCAAGGTAGGAAAGTTTAGTTTGGAGGTGACTTGTCTGGAAGAACGTCAGGGTGAAGAAAGTTTGGACTCATCTGACTTGAATTGAATATTGAATAAGAAAAGTGACATCTTCCATGAAAAACACCAAACATCTCCACTAGAATATGGATCAACTTTATTCGAAGGAAACACTGAAATATAAAGATAGTTGCGAGGTCAGCAAGAAATTTAAATAGATGTAATATAGTTTCAGATCTTGAGTGTATTCCAATGATGATGATGGGGGGGAGAGAACATAGAAGTCTGTCTAAGGCGGAGTCTAAACTCAAACTGTTGTATTTCACGCACATCCATCTGTCGGCGGAAATCATAAAGCTTCCAGTGCGCATGTCAGTGGTGTGCTAATTGCCTGTGTATGAATACGCCGACCGAACTACCACTCGACATAACGCAAGATATTGCGCGTACATATAAACAAAAGAGTGCTCTGTGCGGCATTTCCCCAGATGTGGCAACGGTATTCTATCTTTGAGCGCATCTGACTCTTTTCTAGGTAGACGATTGCATCTTGAGTTAGGTACTTTCTGGTGCGTTAGAATGATCTCCACAATTGCGCGCTCTACAATAATCACATTTATCTTTTGTGTTCGCCTGATAATCAGACGCTAATTCCTTGTTCTCATTGAGAAAGTCCATAATAAAAGGTGAAAGAGAAACACGTATAAGACATATGAAAATGAACGGGTAACGGAAATAAAGAAAGGGCTAAGCATATCGAAAAGAAATTTTCTTAAAGAAACAAAAATATTTTGAAAGAATTGCAAAATGCTATTTTGGAATATCAAAAAAATGTGCGACATCTTGATTGAGACTGATCCACTCCGGCTGAGTTTCCTACAATGTGAGGTGTGGCCTTCCGGGCTCGGTAGGGATCGCTTATTTCGGAAGTGGAGTTAGAGAACGAGCATTTCCACACCACAGAGACACACACAGACATATATATATATATATATATATATATATATATATATATATATATATATATATATATATATATAAAGTGCTTTAAAAAAAAAAGAACGAATATAATTTGAATATATATATATATATATATATATATTTCCGGCCCCGGCTTTTGGCAAAAAAAAAAACACACTCCAACGAGTGGTAGTATTTATTTTATTCTGAAGATGAGGGATACCCTCGAAAATTAAAAAAAATAATAATAAAAAGGACACACTCCAACTTAACACCACGGTAAACGATACACTGGTAAAAAAAAAAAAAAAAAAAATTTGAAAATTATTGACTTTTCAATATTGTCACTTTGTTTTGTTTTTACGATTCCACGTGTCGTATGTGTCACTTTAACAACGCATTGTTATCGCCTCCAAAATATTATTCTTATATTATATTATATTATTAAATAATGTTGGCCTATATATATATATATATATATATATATATATATATATATATATAGGCCAACATTATTTAATAACACGGAGTGTTTTTGCTTGATAAGACTTTTTTTTCAACTTTACATAAAAACAAACATCCCATAATCAATTAAGTGAATTACGAAACTAGTCACAACATGTTAAAGCGTCTAGCATAATAACTAGTATTACCGAAATCTTAGCAGTTAAGCAATCATAATTTTGAATTTTCAACGCGCTTAGCATGAATCCACGGTCGCATGACAACATCTCAATATTACAGACGCTCATTTAAAAGTCGTCACTTACTAGCCGTTAAAAAAAACTCAACAGTAAATACATAGTTGTAAACATACCCAGACTAAAACCGCGTGATGATGATTTGACGAATAAACTCGAAAGTACTCGCGAATAAAATAAAAATAAAACAAGTAACCCGTAAAGTAAAAGTTTTATTTAGCTAAATTACTTCGTGTTTTTTAATAATGCTTGCTTAAATGAAAATATGCTCCTCACCCACACACACACTATATATATATATATATATATATATATATATATATATATATATATATATATATATATATATATATATACTTAACGTAATGCGATTTTGTTCTGTGATACCATCCAGGGTTCCTGAATTTAAATCGTAAACAACTTCCTGGAACAATGCGAAAAACGTTCTATGCGCGTTTCTCCGCCGTTTTTTTTAATTCTATTCTTCCACCAGCTTTTTTTTTCATTTGTTTTTGACACCTAGAGGATGATTCGACGAATAATCGAAAACGTTCGTGAAACCTGTGAACCATATGGAACATTTATTTGTTTTTTTTTCTTTTAATACAAAAAAGACTATCAGATATTGAAAAAATAAAAAAAGATATAATTAAGCAGACAAATTCTGTTATTTTTAACAATGTTTGCATATATATATATATATATATATATATATATATATATATATATATATATATATATATATATATATATATATATATATATATATATTTTCGCTTTCTACAATTCATTGGACATCTTTTCAACGGAAAATTACCACCCGGACAAACCACATATCTTTTTTACGGAACTTCTCTTTCACTGCATTTTTTAAATAATATTTTTCATATATTTTTCAAATATTTGAACTTTGGTTTTTTCGAAAGCCAACTTATCTATCTGTATTTCCTCTCTGATGATAGGATCTCGATCTTTGAAAAGCCTTGGCTTAAGGAAAGAATAATAAACACTAGTTTATTACTGAATACACCTTGCATTGAACAATTGAAATTTTAAATAAATTTGGACAATCGTCGTATATTTATCACTCTTTTTCTTATATATATACATATATATATATATATATATATATATATATATATATATATATATATATATATATTTATATATATATATATATATTTATATATATATATATATATATATATAAATATATTTAAATATATATATATATATATATATATATTTATATATATATATATATATATATATATATATAAATATATTTAAATATATATATATATTTATATATATATTTATATATATATATATATTTATATATATATATTTATATATATATTTATATATATATATATATATATATTTATATATATATTTATATATATATATATATATATATATGTGTGGGGGGGGGTTTACTATTTTTCATTAAGACGGCGGATTGGGGTCGTATGTTTTTCTACTAACGATTTTCTATCTTTTTTTTGCTGCAAAGTAAGTTTATATTCGTTAAGATGTCCAACGAAAACTGTTCAGAAGTGCTTTTGACTTCCATAAGCCATGTTCAGGGGGTAACAGATTATAAGATAGATGATATTAAGAAAAGTTAAGACTTTTATTAGTTGGTGTCACGTGATGTTTGAAAAGTTAGAAAACCCCACCTCCAATTCAGAACCGGGTTTTTTATAATATTGACATCAACATATCGAATAATGATCTCTTTATCTAATATATAAAGAAAAGTTGACCGGATATAAAAAGTTGGGCATACATAGCATTTAAACAGACAAATCCAATTTTGCTTCTGAATAGTCAGTTTTCATTTATTATTGTTATGCAAAGTTATCGTTAATATAATATCGTATACCGCTGCATTTTTATTTAGAAAATGACTGTTAATACGAAACATTTTAAATAATTACCCAAAAATCAAACTCAAATTTTAAATTGAAGAGTTGTGTACCTTACAACGTAAACTGTATTTCTTTTTCTGTATCAGTTCAAATATTTGCAAACAAATAAAATGTAATAATAATTCTCAATTCTTTGGATAAAAAATAACGGAGACTTCCAAAGTTCAGGATGTGTTGATCTCAGTCATCATCACGGTGTAGAGGATGTATTGTGGGTATTGTTCAATTTAAAATCATATATATATATATATATATATATACAGTAAAACATGTTTATTTATACAAACATTATTAGTTACATGTGTGCATACATGTTTCGGTTGTACTCTTCATTGAGAGTCAACCTCTTCAGACCAAAAACGAGGTGTCTGAAGAGGTTGACTCTCTATGAAGAGTACAACCGAAACATGTGTGCACATATGTAACCAATAATGTTTGTATAGATAAAAAAATTATACTAAAGAGCAGCTCTACTTGTTATTGAGCACTTTTTATAAACACTGGACTTTCAACAGATTAACATCTACAGAAACTAATATAATACATATACAATATATATATATATATATATATATATATATATATATATATATGTATATATATATATATAACACCATACACCAGTAACAGTCGACTTCTTACTGATAAAACTGCGATTTGTACCTATATTCACGTCAAAACAGATACCTTGTCAACTGAGACGTAATGGGGCTAATGCGAATTTGGGATAAGAATTATTGGGGCATCCTAAGTGGAGAGTTGTGCAGCGAGATGTTTGTTCACATTACATTTAAATTTCTACATGTTAGTAAAGTCGGGAAAAGAAAGCAGCGGTGGAGTTTCAAACGCAATCAGGTCGAAGAAAGAAGCTTTTAGAGTAGAAAGCATGTTGGCATCTGGTGAGCTCTATAGTGAAGGGGTGAAATTTTGCTTATAGTCGGGTTGATCGGAGGCATTTTCATTGAGGAATCCCCAGTGCAGCAAGTATGTACGTCGATGAGGCATAAGAGCAGTTATTCAGAGCACATTCCATTGAAGTACTTGTAAAACAATCACAGGGATGCAACATTGTGGCGATGTGAGCAGGGGCTGAAGCTTGGTAGACAGTGTGCGACCTATTAGATTAGAAGCTTTTTTTTAACCTTTCTAATTTTATATTGTCATCAGTTCGAAATCGTATAGCGAAAACAATTCCTGTGCGAATGAAGTATTACTTAAAAAATAAGAATGAACGCGTTCGAAATTTTTATCTGCTAATACAAATCTTTCAGCTGTAAAGCGGCAAATCGATTTAACAAATATTGAATGAATTCGTTTTTATTTAATTTTTTTTTAAAACTTTTATAATTCCAATAAAAATACTTATTTAAATAATTACACATTTAAAAAATATATTCTTCACTGTTATATTCTTAATTTGATTTATTTATTTTTGTTTTGAAACGAAGAAAATCTATTTTTAATGAATTGCGTTTGTTTAATCTCCTAGTATTTTCCTCCATTCTACGGACCTAACTAATAATTACCCCTAGTGACCCTAGTTTAATGGTTTATTTAGATTGTGTGACAAATTTAACCGTTATGGAAACTTATTTGAATGTTCTAACTGTTAACATATTGATTTCTATAACACGCAGCAAATTAACATTGACTATATATATATATATATATATATATATATATATATATATATATATATATATATATACATATA
>OY744539.1:72003543-72098543 GCA_963556195.1 Sepiola atlantica | reverse complement strand
TATGCATACAACATAGACACGCATAATAGTTATGCAATACATATACGTACAATATATACATACATACAATATATATATATATATACAATATATCTATCTAACTATATATATATATATAATTTATTACCTCATATATATATATATATATATATATATATGTATACATATATATATATATATATATATATATATATATATATATATATATATATATATATATATATATATATATGTATATGTAGGAGGTAATAAATTATGAGAGAAATATAATATACTGATAGGGATAATCGTATAAGAATTCTCGTTTGGAGCTATTAAATCTAATTATGTCAACCTTGCAAGTAAGGAAAAAATGTGTTTTTTTGGAAATTCTAATTTTTAAACTTTATTTAAATGCTATTTAAATCTTTGAATTGTTATAATATATATATATATATATATATATATATATATATATATATATATATATATATATAAAATATGTATGTATCTATATTACAATATTTACAGACAACATACGTATATATATACATACAATATATATACAACATATGCAATATATCTATATAAAAAATATATATACAATATTTATAGACAACATATGTGTATACATACAATATATATATATATATATATATATATATATATATATATATATACATATATATATATATACATATATATATATATCCCTTTTCTATTTTCTTATCTTTCAGTTTTTGCTGGAGATGCGACATCCTACCGGATGCCAGACATTCATCGGCTATTTCAGACACTCCAGCCTAGAGATCTTTTTAAGATTCTAACCGTCCATTTAAGTGCAATTGTTTGTATTTCTCTTGCACTCGGTTCACCGGGTATACTCGCCAGATAGCTTTTGAATTTTTTTTTCATTAGTCCTGTTGCTCCTATAATTACTGGTATGATGGAGATTTTCTTAAGATTTCGTAACCGGTTCCCTTTCAGTTCTGTTTAATCCTTCATCATTAGGGACACTGACTTCAACTATGTTTGCTACTTTCTTCCTTTTGTTCCATATCACGATGTTAGGTTTAACAGCTCCGGTTTCTTAGATGTATAGCTGTAGGGATTGTTTAGTCATAGTGGATGGTGTATAAATTATTTCCACATATATATGTGTGTTTGTGTAAGTCTACGTGTGTGTGTTGAACATATTTGAAACTTTTGTTAAATCCAAAGAAAGTTAAAAGCGGCTCATCGATGAGTTCCGGATTATTTTCATCACGGCTAACGGTTATGATCTAAACTGAACATTTCAGATTGTTATTTTTGGCAGCAAAAAAAAAATGCGAAGATTTGCGTACAAGACAATTACGTCTAAAAAAGGTTTCTTTGCATTTTGACAAAAAAATGCGATAAGGATTGATCATTTGTATTATTGGAATTATTCAGACTACTATTCTTGTCTTGGTTGTTATTGACACAACGTTTCAGCCAATGTAACCTCCGATCTTTTTCAGGTGCAGCTTTTCGAACTTGGAAATCGAACTAAAATATCAATTTTCTTCAGGTATATATTTTAGAGCTTGGAAATCGGACTCTAAACCACTACGGAATTTCGAACGAAACCCTACATTTAATTAAGGCGATATTGTTCTTGTTCTGTCATCCATGACCGGATTAAAGTGGTAAATTTCATGTTATTCTTAGTTATTATAGTTTGTAATACGACTTGATGCTTCAAGCTTTAGAAAACTGTCACTTATTGTTAAATATTACACTACGGGTTCAGTTTTAAAAATCCGTAGGAGTTCTTCGAGTTCGACATGAAGATTTTCCGGTTCGATACGATATACCTGAAACTTACATCGGCCAAAACGTTGTGAAAATAACAAAGATTTAAATAGTTCAATGTAAATAATACAACAATATGTTTCTTATTTTATTCCATTGTTTATTTATTTATAATTAATATTTATGTTTTGTTTTTTTTACAAAAATTATGGTAAAATGTTTCAATAATTTTCTTTTATCCGGTTAGGAAAATTGTTAACATGTGTTCAAATTTAAGGATTTTTGTTTATTGTTTTTTCGTACAAATTCCATCAAATCTAAGGTAATAAATGCGAAAGTTGAGCCCATCTCGCGCACTAACGGTTACGTCAAAACGCCCTGAATAGACAACCGGTAATACAACTCTTTTTTGTGTGTGGTATTCGCCCAGCTTCGGGCATTCTGCCTTCCACTGAAAGTTTATGGGGAAGACAAATTCACATGCGATCTCCAGTCAGCATGTATATATAGGTTAATGGAGATGAAATACAGCGCCTAGTATTTCCAAATGGACCCCCATCTTGTATTCGCCAGACTCAATGTCGCTTAACTTCAGTGATCTAATGGGAACCTGTATATCAACGCGATTATGCCATATTTACAGTTAATGTAAGTTGGGAATCCATCAAAGATCACATCATAAAGCTCGATGGAGTAAAACTTGTTCGCTTCCGGCCGAACAGTGTTCAAAGGGAGTAATACATTGGGTCAAAGTAAGCCCCACTCTCCCCAATGGTTCACTTCGACGTGTGCAGCTGTTATGCATAGGCAGCAAGCATTCGGTCGATTTAACCGCCACAAGTCATCTACGAATAGACAAAAGAGTTTAATATCTGCAGCTAAAACTAGATATGATGAGATGACCAGAAAATGCATTAAGTCGCAGAAATTAGGAACTCGTAATTTCTGAAAAAGCTATAATAGTGTGGTAAACAATGGGCAATCAAGAATCTCCTCACTATCCAACCACCATGATATCTCTGGCATGGTAACGGATAAGGCTGAACGGTTTGCACAGCCGTTTGTCTTAAACATAACCTTAGACTCCACAAACCACCCCTTTCCATATTTCCCACTACGCACAGAAGCCACACTTGATTATCTTTAATCTCCACTTCCCATACCCTAGATATTATAAAAAAACCTTGACACCTTCAAAGCATGTTTGCCTGATCTGATCCCTGCTTTAGTTATAATAAAAATGCTCTGTTGAGCTAGCCCCTGTTCTCTCTAAACTCTATAAATAATCTGCCGAATCTTGCTTCGCTGACAGATGGAAAACTGGATGGTAAGATTTAATGCAGCAAAGACAAATCTCCTTTCCTTCAATGACTACAAGAATCCTCTTCACCCACCGATTCCCATGGCAAATAAAATCCTACCTAAGAGTCCAACGATTAAACTTCTCAGCCTATTCACATGTAACATGAATTGGAACAAATACATTGAAGACATTGCCAAGGCTGCAAAGACTGTGGGCTCCATCTACCGTGCTAGTAAACCTCTCACACCTGACATTATCCTATATCTCTACAAAGCCACCATCCACTCATGTATGGAGTATTGTTGCCTCATCTGGACTGGTGCACAATCCACTAGTCTGTCCTTCTTAAACAAGGTTAAAAAAGAGTCGCTAACTTAATAAGTCCATCACTATGCATCAAGTTCCAGCCCATGCCCCATCGCCACAATGTTGCATCCTTGTGCCTTTTTACAAGTACTTCAATGGATTGTGCTCCGATGAACTTGCTGCTCTCGTGCACCCTCGACGTAAATACACTAGACCAACCCGACAATCAGATAAGTCCCATCCATTCACTGTGGGGGTCCCCAGATGTCGGAGAGCCTTCTACTCTAATAGCTTCTTTCCTCGTGGGGCCGGCCTCTGGAACTTCCTCCCTGCTCCCTGTGTCCCCGACTGTACCGACATGTTTAAATCTAAAACTAATGTAAACAGACATCTCGCTGCACAGCTCCCAATTAAGGATGACCCCCAAAACTCTCACCCTAATTTTGAATAGCTCCTTACGTATACAGTGGCGGCTTGCCTTGTTTGAGATGAACTATGATAAAAAATGAAAGATATGCGGCCATCAAGGACAACTTGGATCCTTTTTTTGTCTAAGAAGTATCTGATTAAATTTAATATGCTTCCAGTAACACCATACGACTTAATTTTCATGAGAATACCTTCATGCAAGTCCTTGTACATTGCTTTGGATATATCAAGCGTTACCGACCTAGTTTAACCTGCCTTATCCTATGTATGCCATATTCGTTTAGAGATTACCGTTAGGATATCCGCAGTATAACGGCATTGTCTAAATCCATACTGCTGGTCGGAAAGAAGTTTACAAATTACGAGGTGGCAGACTATCGCTAGATTGATTAATGACTCAAAGATTTTAGCGATGAACGGAAGGAGACTGATGGGCGATAATTTTGTGGGTCAATACTTTCACCAGAATTCGTGAAGACTTGTACCACAGACGGAATTTTCCAGCTATCAGGAAAGCAAGATTCAGCGAGGCATTTGTTATAGAGTTTGGAGAGGGCAGGGGCCAGTTGAAAAGAGCAGTTCTTTATTTCTATTTCTGGTATAAGATCAGGCCCACATGCTTTGAAGGTGTCAAGTTTTTATGATGTCCCTGACCTGAGATGGGTTGATGACCAGGTTATCAAAAAACATGATATTTATGCGGGTGTGCCTAATGGCTCGATCCTTGGGCATTTATGATTCCTGATATTCATAAACGATCTCCCTGATGAAATTGCGTCAGAGATGGGCAAATTTGCAGATGACACCACGCTCTATTATCGACATGTGGACAAAACGAAAACGCACAGATCCAAAGCAATGACTTTAACTATTAGAAAATGACCTCCGGTTTGTAGTGGAGTAGGCCAGAAATGGATGGTAACATTTAAGGCTACTAAAACAAACCACCTCTTCTTTAACAATTATATGAAACCTCTCCTAACATTGATTACCATGGCTAATAGCACTCTACGTTAGAGTTCAACAGTCAAACTCTTCGGCCTAATATTCACAAGTAAACGTAGAAGATACGGACAAGTCTCCTTTTACCGAGCTAGAAAACTAATCTCATCTGCCAGTATCCTATATCTCTATAAAGCCACTTTTCCCGATGAATGAGGTGTTGTTACCACATCTGGGATGATGCACCGACCACAAGTCTCCCCCCCCCCTAAACAGGATCCAAAAAGAGTCTCTAATCTAATAGGTCCAACATGTTTACCAAGCCCCAGCTCTGGTCCCATCGCCGCAATGTTGCATCCGTGTTCTTGTTTTACAAGTGCTTCATTTAAATGTTCATTGACGAATATGCTGACCTTGTGCCTCCTCAACGTAAACACCTCCGAACAACCCGACAACCAGCAAAATCACACCTCTTCACTGTTGCGGTCCCCAAGTCATCGAATCTTTTTCTACTATAATACCTTCTTTCCCCGAACTGCTAGCCTTTGGAATTCCTCTCCTAATCTTTCTCTATTTCCCTGACTGTATAAACATGCAGAAATTTAAACGTAATGTGAACAACATTTCGCTGCTGCACAACTCCCCACTTAGGATGCCCTTATTAATATGGACTCTTATTCGCAGGAGTCCCTTATGTCTCAATGGCAATTTGCCTTGTTTGGGGTGAATAAAAGTTTTTAAAAACGAAGAATTTAACTGTACAAAATACACGGAGCTTTTTTTTTATCTACTGCTTATGTATATGCAATATCAGTCGCAAAGTTAACTAATTTGCATATTGACATTTTCTTAACTAACTATTATTTGTTTTAACTTTAACATAACAAATACTTCTATTACGCAATATTGTTTTATTTTTTAGACAAATATTTAGCATTGTTGTTGAAATGTTCTTTTCTTTAGAGGGGCCGACTTGATGTTCAATAAGTTGCGATCTATTTCTAAATGGCAACTGAAAGGCCAAATTGATTTCTTCTTTCTTATTATATGAAATTAACAAACTTATAAGTGAAATACTTAATATCTTTTTATTTACCTCCCCAGGAGGTTAGGCACAAGGCCAGGTTCATCTTACTCCCACAAGGTAAGATGTGACCCAAGCTCGGGTCGGGAAAGTGGGACTTGAAAAGCCAGCGCCCGAGAAGGTGAGCACTCTGGCCATTAAAAAAAAAATAAAAAATTAAAAAAAATACTTAATATCTTTTCTTGGCCTTTTGGCTAAGATCAAAGTGTAGTATCTGTTCCGATGGATACTGCACCCCATAGACTGGTATTGTCTTGTCCTTCGGGGCTTGATTTACGCCGGTCTATGGGTCTGTCCTGTGCAGTTCTAGGAGGTCCACCCTCCCAGGCTTCGCCTCCCCTCTTTGGGGAGGAGTAAGTTTATTGCTTACTGCCTGAGGCACCCTTACCGAGGAATGCCGACGGGGCTGCCCAGGCAATTTTTAAACCCACTTTCTCGACCCGACCTTGGGTCACATCTTACTTGTGGGAGTAAGATATAAACTGGCCTTGTGCCTAACTCCTGGAGAGGAGTAAATCAATACTTAATATTTTTTATTAATTGTTCAAATATCTCAAGTACCGAACTTTGCGAAAAGATAGCGAGCCGACAAAGCCAGCGAGTTTGATATAAACCAGTTCGTTTAAAAGGATTTCTAGCTTAAAATGTGGCATCTGTCTGGTCTGGTTGGTGTTCAGGTAACTGAACCCGTTCTCTATTGTAAAAACTTATCTCTTCTCATTTGTGCTCTGCACTGCGCAACCTTTAAAACTATCCGTTCGCAGACTTCACCATATGCCGATCGAATTGCACAGTCGAATCCTTGGCATTGACTAATATTTATTTACATTGTTTTCTTTGGCCTATTTCCCTCGTCACCGTTGACATTTATAGTTCGATAAGGTTTCGACCGATGTTCTCACCAGCTTTCTTCAGATTTATCGTTAATTCAAGCTGAGGTTTTTCCCGTACTTTAATACGATCTCACTAAGTCAATACCTCCGTCAAAACGACATAAAAATTATGCTTCGTCAGTGTTATCACTTATATTCATATGAAATAACGTCTCAAACGGATAAGAAACTTCTAAAACTAGAAAGTTTTAAAAAGAAAAAAGAGAGTAAAAAACGCATCAATCAAAAAACATCTCATTCTGGAAATAGAGTGGCAAATTTCGTTCCAGGTTATTTAAAGAATTAATTTGTTGCCTGACTTCATATTTGCTTTTTTCTTTTTCTTTAAACACTAAGCGTGTGACGGGAGAAAATATAATTCCTTTATATCTATATAAATATGTTTAAAATTATAATAAATATGTGCAATTATTATCCACATACATATATAGGGTGGGCCAAAATAAGGGTCCTATCTTTAAATTTGAATAACTTGAATTTGAATAACTTCCACAAAATAAAAGTTAAACTCACCAAACTTTATGTGTGTATAGACTGACCCTTCCGAGATTTTTTGAAATAAACAAAACAAATTTTAGCCGAAAAACACTTCTTAAAACTTACAAAAACTAAAGTATTGTTTTTTACACTGTTTTGAGTTTTTTAAGCAAAAATAATGTTTTCTAAATGAGGGTACGTTCCTTAGGGCTAATACGGCTCATGCTTGCTTCGGAAGGGGTCCTTTACTTATTCTAAAAAAAAAAAAAAAATCAATAAATAAAAAAGTTATGACTTTTTAAAAATAGGACCCTTATTTTTGCCCACCCTGTATATTTCATCCTTTTCAAAAATGGTCAGTGTGGAGATAACAATTATGTTTCTCGCACGGTTCGAACCCAGACACAAGTCACCTTTTAACTCAACCCTTTCGTCCATGCGGCCAACATAACAGCTGAGCGGAAAGAAGAGAATTAAAACTTATGTATGTCTTTACAAGCAAACATATAGTAAACTGCCACACAGTTTTCGACATCTCCAATGGACGGAACAGCATTAAGCATTAATTGGCAGCTTTTTTAAAAATTATCTTAAATGACCCAGCCGTAAGGTAGCTATTAAATAAAATTATGATAAATATTTTAAATTATTATCCACATACATCTGTAAGATAATGAAAAGTGGCAAAAATGAATCGTGGACGAGTCCATTGTGGGTGGGACGTCGAGAAATAATAAAAAAGGCGACTTGATAACTGTTAAAAAGGAGAAGGTTCCGCAGTGCGAAGAGACTCGAAAGACGGCGGTTTCAAAAACGTGAAGAGCCGAAACGCCTGGTGATCGGAGTATCGAAGTACCGGAAGAATGGGAGTTTACCGACGTTTGTGGCACCGATGAAGCTTTATTGGCTATGGTACCCAAGCCCGTCTTGCTGTTAGACTTTTGGGTCCGCTGACTAAAAATGCGGCTGATAACCAAGTTGGTACTGTGAATGAATCCCCTGACGTGTACTTCACTAAAGTGCTTGTAGAACAATTGCTGAAGTTCACGCTTGGATAGACAATGCAGAGCAAATTGCTTTCCAATCGGATGTATATACGAACGAGTTTCTAGCGGAAACCAAGTCAGTGACCTCAGCAAGAAAAATACTTTCATGAGACAAAAGTATGTCAAAAGATTGTTTAATATGTGTGCGTAGCCGGCGTAAACCATCCGGTAATGGCAAATAAAGAAAACCAAGGTTTTTTTCATATACGTTCTGTTCTTTGTCACTCTTGTTGGATCTTACCGGGTACCCTGAAAGAACGGGTAATGCAACACATATATGTTTCATCCTTTTCGGGAATTTTCAGCGTGGAGACAACTGTTCTGTTGGTCGCACGGTTCGAACCCTAGTCTGAACTCTTTAGTCCATTTAGCCAATCTGACAGCTATGGGGAAAGAAGAGAATTAAAATATATTAATGTCTTTACATGCGAACATATAGTATATAAATATATAGATATAAATAAATTTTAATAACTATATTTTATATAAATATATATAATTATGAGAAATTGTGTAGAAACCAAATACGATGTTAGAAGATGTTTTTCAATAAATGAAAACCATATTATAAATCAGATATGTCGGCCATATCAAGACTTTTTCAATGAAATATAGACATTTTTTTTTTTCATTTTTTTTTATTGTCGAGATATAACGACGTCTCGCCGAAGACATCCGACTTCTCACGGTGTTATTCGGAGACAGATTTTAAATGTTCTGATTTGTGGAGAGAGACACTGGTCACGTGGTGTACAGTTAATAGATTCAATATGTCTACATTAGAAAACATCGTAATTGGTTTCTAAACGATTTCTTATATTTTAATTAACTGATACTTCCTAATGTAGAAATATTGAATGTATATTCAATTATTATATACAAATAGATACACTTTCTTTGTGTATGTTAGTGTTGCGTGCTTTAATCAAATATTATTCTAAATGTAAGTACGTAAGAAACATAAAAATACACAAAGCGTAAATAAAGAATGCATTCAAAAAAAGGTCGGGATCACATTGTCTGAAACAATAGAAATAGAACTATCAATGTCGGTGATGATAGTCTGAAGATTATCAGTGTAAATAATAATACCTCGCTATCCCTATATTTCAGAAGAAAATACTATTCAATAATATGAAACACAAAATATCAGCTAACACTTCAACAATAACTAAACGCCTAATAAGGAATCTTGCAACAGACACCCCATAATTTCCCGACTTCCAAGCGAAAATACACTCCGATTGAGTGGTTATTTCTTTCTTTCTGAAAAGGAGGTTTACCTCGATATATTAAACAATAGGAAACCATCCATACTATCCTGGCTCGACACATTACGTTAGTAAGTAAATATTTACTGGAACATTATTAAATTCTTTAACATTGTCATTGGTCCTGTTTACCTTGTTTCGTATCCAACGGTATTTTTCTACCAAACTTTAAAATTCAACTTCTTACACACCACGGACAATGCTTTAAACAAGCTACAACATCCTTATATATATATATATATATATATATATATATATATATATATATATATATATATATATATATATATATATATATATATATATATATATATTTCTACTAAACTACATCGTCATAGCCTTCATACACAACTCCTTACACACTACGCACAATGCTTTAAGCAAACTAAAACATCCTTATATATATATATATATATATATATATATATATATATATATATATATATATATATATATATATATATATATATACTAAACAGCATTGGCATAGCCTTCATACACCACTTCTTACACACTACGTACAATGCTTCAAACAAACTATAACCTCCTTCTCTCACTATGCAGTTGTATAAAAATGCTTTCACCTTTTAGGATCTGATTTAATAAACCGGTTTGAAGACTTTCGAGGGCTTCCCAGCGTTTGATTTCGCTATTGAAGCGTTTAATTAAGATTCATTCAGGAATCTGTATGTCAAACTTAGGAATCTGTACAGAATTTCGAATATGAACCCTTTATTTAATCCATGGGGTAGCTATGATCGGGTGGAAGTCTTACTGTTTCTTTTTACTATAGGGTCACTGCTAATCAAGGCCCGGGGGCATCCAAGGAATAGGGATTTTAAGGATTGTTGGTTGGGCGATGATCGCCGTCACGACAGAATTAGAAGCAGTCAGGTGAAATAGACAGAACATAGCTTAAGATGGCTTGATTTTCCAAGAATACGGCTCAACAAGTATTTGTTCACATTAGACTTGAAAACGACAACGGAAGCAGACTCGTTGTATTTTGTTCCCCAGATGGAGTGTTTTAGGAAATGAACTTTTTTAATGGAAGTTCCGTTTGGTGTTTGGTACAGAGAGAGACAGAGAGAGAGAGAGAGAGAGAGAGAGAGAGAGAGAGAGAGAGAGAAACGAAAGTTCCTTGTTTTGGGTTTAGCCAGACGAGCTATTGTTGTGAATGTTTTCCGGGCGGAGTGCAGGGACATAAACTCAGTCGTAATTGTATTCTTAGTATCGCCCGTACTGAGGATTGAACCTTCAACCTCCAGAATGCTGTCACTTCGAACCGATTATTCCTTAGCACGTTTATCCGTTGATCCAATGATCCTACCATATTTGATTTCTGAATTCTGACATGAAGATTCGCGAATTTGACAAAACCAACCTGAAGAAGATCAGAGGTTACATGAGCAGAAACGTTGTGAGAATCACATTAAAGATGAGAACAGTTGTTAGAATAATCCAAATACTACACATTATTATTAGATGGTGATTTCTTATTTCAATCAAGATTTTCCACATGAACCTTGAATAACAACTATAAATTCGTTGGGGATTTTTTACTTGAATCAAGATTTACCACATAAACATGGAATAAGAACTTAATATTTGTTATGGATTTTTTATTTGAATCAGAATTTGCCACATAAGAACTATATATTTGTTGGGGATATTTTTATTTGAATCAAGATTTTCCACATGAACCTTGAATAACAACTATAAATTCGTTGGGAATTTTTTACTTGAATCATATTGGTTGGGATTTTTTATTTGAATAAGGATTTGCCACATGAAACTTGAATCTTCTTCTTTCGTTTGCTTCACAACATCTCGTTGTTAGATAACCAGCTCGGTTGAGAAAAAGCCATACTAATGTGTTGTTGTCTAGCACAGCTATGCCAGCTTCACCGTAAGGTGGTCGATGTTTAAGGCATGACTCGATGATGTGGTCTACTGTCTGAATACAGAGTAACCACAGTCGCAGACAGCCGAGTCCCTGAGTCCCTATCTTTTCATGGTCGCGGCGAAACGGCCGACACCTGTCCTGAGGCGGTTGAGCATTGTCCACTGCCGGCGAGGGAGGTCCATGCCTGGTAGGTTATCCAGGTCCTCCACAAATCTGTGCAACCTTGATTTATCTGCTGCCTGCCATTCCTCTGTCCAGCGACGTTTAAGCCAGATTCGTTTTGTGACGTCACCGGGTGTTGAACGCAGGAGCTGGAGGGCATGCTCCGAGACTGAGCGTCGTGACTTCAGGCGAGCTCGTGGAGGGGTCTCTGTGGCGAGCTTGTGGAGTAGGTAGCCCTCATCGATCGTGGCTTTTCTTGACAGTGCAAGGACAGCGCAGGGTTAGTGGTGCGATACCGGCGAGTATCGGTAGTTAATTGATTGGCGTGGCGCGCAAGCAGCCAGAGACTGTACGTAAGACGGTGTTGAGCGTTACATCCAGCTTCTTGGTGTGGGAGCTTTTGCACCACGCTGGGAGCAGTACTCGGCGGCGGAGAAGACCAATGTCTGAGTAGATATACGCAGTGTCTTGGTTGAGGCACCCCAGGTGGTACCAGCTAGGCGGCGTATTAGAGCGACACGGGCCGATGTCTTGGCAGACAGGTTTTCCGGGTGTTGGCGGAACGTCAGCGTGCGATAAAACTTGATCCCGATGTACGGAATCTTTTGTTGTCAACTACGATGCTGAGCTCGTGGTTTGACTCTCGGTTGTTTAGATGGTATGCGGTGGACGTGGTCTTGGCCACGGTGAACTAAAGGTGCCAGTTTGCCAGGTAGTTTGACAGGGTGTTCATATCAGCCGTAAGCCCTAGTTCGATCTTCTCCCAGCTCTTGTTGGACAGAAGGATGGCTAGGTCGTCAGTGTATCTATATTTCTTGGACAGCGTGTCTGGAAGGTCGTAGATGTAAATTTTAAACAGCATTGGGGCAAGTACAGAACCTTGTGGGACACCATTTCTGAGGCGTCGGAGCCTGCTGTGTTGGCCGTTGCTGGTGTGAAGGGTGAGGCTGCGGTTGGTTAGCATGTCCATGATGAAGTCCGCCATGTGTCGGTCCGGGATCGTCTGTGGGAGCTTTAGGTGGAGTCCACGGAGCCAGACAGTATTGTATGCTGCTGTGAGACCAAAAAGAATTACGATTGCCTTCCCACCTCGTTGGAAGGAATCCTCGATATCTTGGGTGAGGAGGGTTACCTGGTCCACGGTGGACCTTCCGTGGCGGAAGCCAGCTTATTCTTTTGACAGTATTGGGTCGATCACTGGATCGAGGCGCGCAGGAAGGAGAGGCTCCATGATCTTGTATGGCACGCAGAGGAGGGTGATGGGGCAATATCCTTTTGGATCATCCAGCGGCTTGTTGGGCTTCGGGAGAACGATGACCTTGGCTCGTCGCCATATCTCCGGGAGCTTGGACGTGTGGAAGCAGAGGGAGCAAAAAGATCGAAGCCACTCTGTGGCCTTACTACCCTGGTGAAGAATGAACTCAAGATGGATCTTGTCGGTCACAACTGCTTTGTGTGGCTTCAGGTGTTTGATAGCCGATTTGATCTCGTCCTTGGTGAAGTCTCCAGAGAGGATTGCATCAGCACTGGGGGCCGTGCGTATGTCGTTCACTTCGCTGATAGTCTTCCTGGTGAATTCCTTGTCGGGATTGGGGAAACTCCCGTTGATGATCAGCTGCGCTGCAATGGCGTCGGCAGTAATGGGGCACGGTTTTGTTTTGTTACCTGGTCTGTCAGCTTGTTGATGGTCTGCCATGCTTGGCGGCTGGAGTAGGTGAAGTCGATTGATTCGATAGTCTCGGTCCACCTCTCTCTCCGTTTTTTGTTGAGGCGGGTCATGAGGTCTGTGGCAGCTCTTTCCCTCTCGGCCTTGGTTTTGGCCTCGTTGTGGCTGTGCAGGAGTTTCTCGCACTCTTCGTCCCAGCAGGGTACATAGTTTTTTCGGACTCCTCGAGGGACGTGTTTCTTTGCGGTGGTGATCAACATCGTGCAATATGCCTTGTAGGCCTCGCCTAAATTGGACGTGGTAGAGAATGTCAATAAATTCGTTAGGAATATTTTACTTGAATCAGGATTTGCCACATAAACCTGGAATAAGAATTATATACTTTTTTTTTGGGGGGGGGATGTTTTATTTGAATCAGGATCTGCCACATGAACCTTGAATAAGAAATATATATTTGTTGGGGATATTTTTATTTGAATCAGGATTTTCCACATGAACCTTGAATAACAACTAAAAATTCGTTGGGAATTTTTTACTTGAATCAGGATTTGCCACATAAACCTGGAATAAGAATTATATACTTTTTTTTTGGGGGGGGGATGTTTTATTTGAATCAGGATTTGCTACACGAACCTTGAATAAGAACTATATATTTGTTGGGGATATTTTTATTTGAATCAGGATTTGCCACATGAACCTTGAATCAGAACTATAAATTCAATTAAGGTTCATTGAATTTCATCAGAAAAAAAGGAAGATATTTTTTTAATATTTTAATTTAGTTAAAGAGAAGAAGCAGACAGTATTTTTATATTCGTTCTTTTATTAACTAAATATATGTATAAAACGATTGGAAATGAAAATAATTATTGTTAAGAACACGAACCAATAGATGTCGATAACGAATAAGAAGAGATAATCTTTAGTGTTCTTTGAATCTGTGATGTACCATTAAACTTAACCCTTACCATAACCATTACTAACTAAGCCTTACTTAGGTTCGGGTTAGGATTACTTAGTTAGGGTTAGGTTAAGTTAGTTAGAGTGAGGGTGAATGGGTAGATCGCATATTAAAATGTAAACAACTCGGTAGATAACAAATTGATTAAAAGCAATTCTGTAGAACACATATTGGAAGAGCACCGACTTTTTATGTAGTTTTCCGCTATTAGCCTATTCAAGAGATATGAACAGGAGAACATCTTACTTTACTTTATATATAAGATAGATATTTGGCTGCGGTATCAAATAAAATGTAAAACGAGAGATATGTCTTGAACAGAGAAACTAAACAAATTGTTTTGGGGGTCGACCTGAAAATGGCCCCTAAGTAGGTGAGGATTTAATCTCTCTCCCTCCCTCTCTTTTTCCCTCACATTCTCTCTCTCTCTCTTTCTTTCTCTCTCTCTCTCTCTCTCTCTTTCTTTCTCTCTCTCCCTCCATCACTGCTATTTATTAAGGCGTTAACGTAACGCAAGCACATTTTTTTTGTTCTCTACAAACGTAACTGTAAATAGATTTACATATAATCACAAATAGATATACATATGTCTAATTATGTACATATTGAACAGGCAGATACATAGAGGACAAACAGGCCGGTACGGTCATTACCGTACCACGTCACCATAAAGTGCGGTCAGCAGGCAACAAAACATTCAACCCACAAAACAAAAAACGATCAGATACCATTTATAACTGTGTTTGCGGAAAGGGAGGCTTTTAAGATAAACGTCTATTAGTGGGTGAGCGACCAAAATGAGAACATCTACCTCAGGCGGGAAAGAAAAGAAGACAAATATTTACAAAAATAAATAAATTAAATCAGTCATTGGATTCGTACACTGAAGAGATGAAGTACTTATCTGCGCATGATGAGCGAGAAAACTATTATCCTATTAACACTATTATACCTGAGTTCCTTTAGCCCAAGATGGAGTACTGCTGCCACATCTGGGGAGGTGCCGTTCAGAGTACTCTTACCCGCCTCAACACACTACAAAATCGACTACACAATCTAATGGGAGATGATCTCTTCTTTTTTCTTACAGAAGATACGTTGCTAGACTGTCTCTACTCTACTCTATCGATATTTCCATGGTAGGTGCTCGATTGTGCTCCAATCCTTGTTCCCCCATCTAGTCAAACGTTCAAAACATTCACTTCTATCACCACTAAAATAAATTCCTTTCTTTTATCTGTGTACAGAAAATCATACATAACTCCCATGCGTTGGATAATGGCCCTGTGAGAACGGACGCATCTTGAGGTGGACGTATCTGTGGGAAATCGTTTGTTTTGGCTTGCGCGATTTAGTGCTGGTGGACCCGTAGAGTTGAGTGCAGAATAGGTCTGTTCTCACGGTTGGAGCTCACAAACGTGACAGACCACCAGTTTGATGAGACCTTTTAGGTCGTGAGTTCACGGGAGTCAGGCTGTGATGAATGCACCTGCGCATGGGGGTTCTGTGACGTCACGGGTTTTTGTGTGGGAAACAGAGTTTTGCCAGTCTGGGTTTTGGAAGTGAGCCGAACAGTCGACTTCTCTATGTAGTCTTCAAATGAAATAGGGGATTTAAATTCCCTAAGAGAATACAGGCAGAGATTTCTTCCTCCCCCTTCTCGAATGGCTAAGGACTTAAGTTAGGAAGTAACTACGATAAAGCAGTAATTTGGTCTCTCCCTCGACGTTAGTGAATATCTCCAAGCCGACGGAAATCTAACGCCTGAAATAAAAAAGAATTGAAAAAAAAATGTTCATTAAGCTTTTTTTGCAGACACAGCGGACGACGACGTTCACAACAGTACAGAACGAAGAAAGAATTCAACCACTTGACGACATCGAGATGGCGCTTATCCGCGACGAAGAAGTAAAGGTACGATACATTAAAAGTTATACAACATATACATTTTTGGTGTTAAAAATGACCAGTTGTTTAAACGAGAACTGCCACGGCCCATTCCGGGACGGGTATATAAAACGAGAACTACCACGGCCCATTCCGGGACGGCTATGCAACACCATGAACAGAGATTTTTTAATAACTTCCCATCTGTGAAACACGTTACTACGAGACTGCTTCCCTACAGGCTACAACATATTCGTTCTCAATTTCAATATAAACAAATACCCGCTGAATCCTTCTCTTAGTTCATCAAACATCGTTCCTAATCCTTTCATAGTACTGTCCCATCATGCAACTGAAATACAGTAACACTTATCCTCGACTGACTTTTAGCCTTGATAAGTGTTGAAACATATCTATCTTTGTAGAATTTGGAATATTCGGACTACTGTTCTCAAGATGAGAATAGTAGTCCGAATATTCCAAATTCTAAAAATTGTCAACCCTCATCTAAAAAATTACGAAACATCTCTATCTTTATAAAGTGTGGTAGGTTTATACGTTTATATTTTTATATGTACAGAATTTACTTCTAAAATAATAAACCGATAATTATGAATTTTGGAACAGGCGTAAAGGATCCAAATGTGGGTTATATTTAGTTTAACTTAACTTCATGCAAATATGATAGAAAAAGAGGAGGAAGCTCTTCGTGAAAATTCATAAACCTCTGAGGTTTTTTAATTTCAAAAATAAATATTAGACATTAATTAATAAATATTCCCCCAAAATTCAGTTTCTTTCTAGCATTTTAAAGGGCTTTTAAGGGGCTTTTAGGGGGCAGAATATGGACATAACCTTCCATTTTAAAATTCAAATATATCAGATGTTCATTGCATTTGATCCATAGTCATTAGACACTAATCAAGAAATGTTCCCTGAATTTCAATTTTTTTCTTAATAACCCTTAAGCTTTAGCCTAAACAATTTCTAGAATCAAAATCATGTAATGGATTTGGATCAGAATTGGAATAAGGATTCTAGACATATGGTTTAGTAACATAATATCTTGATTTTAATCTTCGTAAAGAGACATAAAAGTGGTGCAAAACTTTTCTGTTTGTTACTCTCCTGGGACAGCTATTCTTCTAGTTTTTATGTTAAAAGGTTCTGTTAGCAGAGTACTGATGCTATGACAATGAAGATTGCCACACACATAGAGCATTCCTAGACAAAGAATGTTGCTGAGGGTCGTATTTTTTATGACGTCATCAGTCGTATGCACGTGTGCTAAAATTTAGTACTTTTATAACATTCAAATTTTTTCTAAGACCACAAAGGCTAGATGCATGACACAGTGCAAGCAGTGGCGTGCCGAAGTCAGGTGACGCCCCCGATTGTAGTCCCCAAAGACTCAAGTACTGAGAAATGTTATGAGCAAGGGAGACAGTTTGAGTATGTAAACACAGATAAAACATGAAATTAACACTTTATTCGATTTAAACAAAAATTAATCAAATCTTTTGTAGTGAAATACGTTGAGCCTCCAAAAATTAATTTATAACAGCTGAAATTTAAAATCATTATCTATTCCAGTAACTGATTATATCCCATCGCAATTTAGGTGCACAGGCAACTGCTCCGTCGCCTCCCCCCCCCCCCCTTGCATAGACACTGCAGCGAGAGAGAAAAATAACACTTATGTTTCGGATTTTTTTAGATTAAGATTGATAATTAGTATTATTCAGACTACTATTCTCATCTTAGATGCTATTTACACAACGTTTCGGCCGATGTAACATCCGATCTTCTTCAGGTGCTACTTGTGCAAGGACCCGTTGCGAAACTGGTATAAGTTCTCCACATTGCTACCCAGTCTTTTGTGATATATATATATTATTATTTGATAATAAATATTTAATTATTATCCACATACGTATATGTTTCATCTTTGCGGAATCTTCAGTGTGGACTTAACTGTTCAAACCAGTCGCACGATTCGTACCCCGGAACATAAGTCTCCTTTAACTCATATCTAAGCGCTCTAACCAATGAAACCAGTTCGAAACGTTATGCGGCAAGTAGATAAATAAACCATATTCATGTAAATTCAGGCAGACAGCATAGTCGACCGTCTAAACAGTGTTCGCAAATCACGTAGATAGAAACTTTCATTTGATATATATCAAAAAGTTGTCAACCACCTGAGCAAAACAATCTACTCAGTGATTAGCAATATGGACTTCATCCTGCAAGATTAACAGCTAACGTGCTGACTGTAATATTACACAGGATAAGTGAATCTATTTCTAGGGGCTTCGCTTCTACAGCAATGATTTTTGATATATCAAATGCTTGCTTAACAAGCTTACTAGCTGTGGAATATCTGGAGATGTCTTCTCAACAATCAAATTCTTTCTCGCTGATAGGTTTATAAAAGAAGTCATTGATGCACATAGTATCAACACTGGCGTGCCTCAAGGATCAATTCTGGAGCCAACGGTTTTCCTGATATTCATCAATTATTTCCCAAATCGCATTCTAAGATCATTCGTCTAAATCTACACAGATGCCACAATCATCTGTGACAGCCCTACAAAAAGGATAAATAATCAAGATCTGTCTGATTCTCACTCTTCTGACCTGGAGCACGCCGGGCAACGAGGAAAATGTGGTTGATTAATTTTAATGCATCTAAAACCAACCTTATTTCCTTTCACCATCAACCCTCAGATCTTCACTTAGCCTCAGTTGAAATGAATGATTCTTACCTTTATGAAGTCCCCTGCTTTGATATGCTGCTAGGAATGACTTTCATTCCAGACTTTAAATAGAAGACTGACATCACATCTGTTGCTACGGTCGCTAGAAAAAAAAGGTTGGATCATTCTACTGCTTCAGGCAGTGTCTCAAGACGTAATTCTGTACATGTATAAGAGCTGGAGTACTGTTTCATCATCGGGGCTGTGCGGCGTAAAGCACTTTCTCCTACCTTGACAGAGTAAAAAATCGACTTCGAAATCTAGAAGAAAAAAGTCCTCTTCCCTTCCCTACAGTATCTTTCTCAAAGAAGAAACGTTGCTAACCTTTTTCTATTCGATCATTATTTTCATGGTAAGTGTAGTACCCGACAGAGCTCCAATCTCTGGTTTCTCCTGTAAAACATTCACAGTAAATACACTTCTAGCTACAACCACTGTAAATAATTGTCCTTTCTTCCTCTATGCACCTGGAGCTAAACGGAACATCCACGAGCAGTGTTTATTTCTAAGAACTACTCGCCTGTGGAACGCATTACCGTGAGGCTGCTTCTCAGCTGACTACAACATGGTCGTTTTCAAGTCCAATGTTAACAAAGTTTTCAGTCGTTCTCTTTAATAATAAAATTCTTTCAAGTGTCAACCACATTGTCTGCAATCTTCTAAGTTTTGCCTCACTGTCCACCTGACAACACATTAACCCTTATCCTTAAATGTTTTTTCGGCTTTGATAGGCGCTGACTGATTGGTACATATATATTTTTCTTTTATATATATATATATTGCAATAGATAAAGTCAAAGAATAAAATTAGGTACAAATCAAATTTTATTACAATTCAATGTTCAGGCAATGTTTTTTAAAGTCCTTAACTCATGAGTTTTCAAAGAAAATCTTCTCCTCAGAGGACCATTACCGCAATGATATTACTGCAGGTAATAAAATTAAACTTTGAAAAATATATAAAAAAATATATATAGAAAAATACATAAATGTATATACAACATCAAATATATCAGCCCAAAACATACTATTTAGTGAAACTATACAATTCATCCAAGTCAACAAGTCTAAAATATCCGGATGCCCACTAATTGAAGATATTAGTTGCCTCTTATATCTTTTGTTGTATTAACCTTATATATATATATATATATATATATATATATATATATATATATATATAGTGTTATAATGGAATAATTCCAGGAAGAAATCCGGGTAAGAGAGCTCAATGTGGTAAACAGAGCAGGAATATATATATATATATATATATATATATATATATATATATATATATATATATATATATATATATATTAATGTTTGCATTACAGAACATCAGAACAACATCAGTACTTCCGGTTAGGGTTTTATTGGTTCCCTTTGTTAGGATTCGAAACTGGCGAAACCGATATTGTTCGAATCTTCTGTAATACCAACGTTAATAAATAAATATTACGCTCTTATTTCTGATTTTTCCTAATAATCGAGCACTCTGCTCTGAGATTCTCTCTCAATAATCTTACACGCACCCACACACACGCACACACACACACACACACACACACATATATATATATATATATATATATATATATATATATATAGTCATCCAAAGAGAGCTGTTTCGCTGTATAACGACTCTATTTATCATTATTTGCTCATAACTGAAATTTAAGTGATAGGAAGCCGGTGTTTATCTAGCATCCATCCACAAAACGGTTGTCAGTATTGACGAAACTGGTCCGGGTGTCGGTCGAGAGAAGGTAGGTTCTTTTTTATTTGTTTATTTTATCCCCACCCTTTCTACTCCGCATTATTTGAAGAGCAGCGAGCAAGACGCTGACAGCTTCGTCGGCCGGTGTACGCGCTGACAGCCGCAAATCCCACCGGCATTATTCCCAGAGAGTAAGACTCGTCTAGAGCGCTTGCATCACGTACAAAACGCCGGGCAACTGGGTTCATTGCGCCGTCTGTGAATACACAAGGCTCGATCTCGCTTCCTGTCCAAGTGGCTATCCAAACATGCGTGAACGTAACAAGAGAAAATGTGAGGTCTTAAGTGCCAGGATTTATCGGGTCCTCCTTCACTTTTTGCAATCAACTGTCACCAGAACGTATAGGCCAAACTATTTACCAAGATGCCACACATTTTATCAACTTGTTTTACACGAAATCGACGAACGGGCTGAACTAAATAAAATAAAATGTTGTTATTCTTGTTCGTCAATTAAACAAAACGAGCCAGTTTATGCGCCCTGTGGGTTCAAATGTCTAATCGTTCCTGCAGAAGGTGGAAATCCCTATCGATATAAAGTTAGGTATGTGTATATGTTTATGCATTTCTATATACATAATTCAGTCTAAAACTAATTAAACGACTAGAACTTTGAAACAAAGTCACTAGACGTAAGGTGTGGCAATGTGGGCTATATTTAGTTTAACTTCTTTTTTAAGCGTGTGTACATATGGGTAAACATTGTTAATTGTTGATTTCTGCCGCCTGATTATAATATTAAAAATGTTAGTTAGTTATGTAAAAAGAATATTCTGATTTACCAAGTTATAATATGAAAGCTCTGTGTTAACATAACCTGCTAACCATTGAGCTTATTTTGATCTGCAGTATTTAATAGATCCTAAGGATTAATAAGATCTAATTTGTTGATAAATAACTGTTATATTATTTTGACTCCTGGAAACATCTTGAATTGTTTTTATTTTTTAACTTAAACTCTCTCTCTCTCTCTCTCTCTCTATATATATATATATATATATATATATATATATATATATATATATATATATATATAATTTCATGTATATATAATTATTATATTATAAGGTGTTAGAATATATTGTGCATAGATTTTCAGTATTTACTTCAACAGTGCTCAATACGCGAGTAGAAAATAGTAGTAGTAGTAGTAGTAGTAGTAGTAGTAGTAGTAGTAGTAGTAGTAGTAATAGTACTACTAGTAGTAGTATGAAAATATATTTATGTCAATTAAGCAACACATAGGCGTCCATGTTTCATCCCATGAAGGAATCGTCACGCTAAGTACACCGATATTTGTTATTTATATATCCACGTAGTTTTTACTCTAGCTAACTAACTAATTATATTCGTCAGTATTTCCTTCTCATGGGTCAATGTTTACATTAACACATTGCTGAGTTTCTCTAAAACAAAGTTCCGGCCGTGTTATACTTGACGTCATTGTCTTTCCTTTTGTTTGAGTGTGGCGCATCTCTTTTGTAAGTGTGTAAAATTAGCACGTGATCTTATTTTAGGACTTGAATTATTGTAATAATTTATTTTCTATTCATGTTGTTATTAGGTGCCACTTTAGATGTCGATTTATTTTTCATTTGATTTTATTTTTATTGGTTTATTTGTTATGTACATAGTTATCCTAATTTAACGTTTATTATATGTCTACAGTTGGTTGCTATTTCGCTCTTACAGTTTAGTCAAATCATAAAATATATTTATAGTTCTATCGAACGTAGACTTGGCAATAACGCTGGCAAAAAAGGTATTTAACAATCACGAAAGATTTACGGCACAGCTGTAAGATATAGTTGGTATCATAATATCGGGATTAAATATAAGCAACAGGATACAAACAATTGTATTAAAAATGAAAATAGGAAAAAGATAAATATAATCTGGTTTTACGCCACCCAATAACTAACAACTAACTGCTAACAACTAAAATGACAAAAAATGCTTAATCTCATCGAAAAACACTTTGCTGTAACTAACCCCTTGCATAAAATATTTAATATGAATAACTTTTAACTGCCCTACAGTTGCTGCGGAAGCGTAGAAATGATAATTAAACACACAATAACAACATAGTAAACGAGAGTAGTTAAAAAATAAAACCAAATTGCGTAAAAAGTGATCAATACAGCAACAATATGAGCAACACTAAGAAGAACAATAATATAACCACAAAAAATAGTAATAACTCAAACTCTAATAGCAATAACCCAAATAGAAATAAGAAAGTTCATAACGGAAAAAGCTGTAACTCTACAACTCGCGCAACTTGTCAAATAACTGCCTGACTAAAGGCATCGTTTACCAAGCCACAATATTTTCCAAAGAAAACCCGAATAACAAAAATAACGTGGTAGAAAACTCCCTATATTTTAAAACCATGTATAACAGCCATAAAACACATGAAATAACAGAAAGCACCTATATAAAACATTGCAGTGAGCTCAAATAAGCCGATAAGTGATTGGAATATACTACGATACGCCAGTACGTGTAAATATTTAGACAAGCCGTGTAGATTACGCTTGAATGAGAAACTTGAAATTTAACATTGTAAAGATCTCAAAAACTTACTAAATTGTAGACGCAAAATAGCAACATGGAATAAACTTTAATTTAGGAAAACAATATGACTAACAAATAAATAAATAAATAAACTAAAATAAATAAAATAAAAACTAAATCAACATCTAAAGTATCAACGAATAACATAGAAAATAAATGATTACAACCATGCACGTCCTAAAATAAAGTCCCTTTTAATTTGACACACTTACAAAAGAGATGCGCCACACCCAAATAAAACAACAGAAAAGGATGTCAAGTATAGGCCGGCCGGGCTTTGTTTGGGAGAAACTCAGCTATTGGCTAATGAAATCATTAACATATGAAAGTGAAATAACGACGAATCTGATTGGTTATTTAGCTAGACTAAACACCACGTGGATATATAAACAAAATCAATAATAAAATATCCGTGCACCTAACCTGACAATTATTTGCATGGATGAAACATGGGCGCCTCTGTGTAGTTTAATTGCTATAAATATATTGTCATATATAGTATGAAAATATATTTATAGAAATTCAACAATAAATATATTTTCATTCGATATATATATATATATATATATATATATATATATATTATGAAAATTTATTTATAGCAATTCATCTACACGTCCATGTTTAATCCCTGCAAGGAATCATCAGGTTAAGTTCACGGATTTATATATATATATATATATATATATATATATATATATATATATATATATATATATATATATATATATATATATATATATATATTGAAATCAAAGTGTAGGGGATGTTCTCGGCATTCAGCGACGTCAGACGTTTTACTATCGACGAAAATATTGCGTATGTATAAGAAAATATGACAATGCAAAATTTCAACTGTATATTACAGAATATTTATATATTAGAAGCTGTTTGTAGTATAAATATGCAAATTAAGAAAATCTAAATGTATGAATGTTTGCAGTGTGCTTTATACACAGGGTTATAAAAAAATATGCTGAATCATAGAATTAAATTAGCACAATCTGCTTTGATGTTAATATAGTTAGGATAGATGAAACAAATTTTTTCATTTAGATAATCACAAATATTTTTTCCCTTTTATAAGTTGTTTACACGTAACCGCATATAAATAGAAAGTCAGCCATACGTCGTCGGCAATCTCAATCACGCTCTTTTTTTCATCCTTTGATACGAGTGGAACATTTACAATAAGAATATTTTCAACCAGTTCTCTTCCCAACCGACAGTTTCGTCTCTTTTCATGTTGGCTGTCGTAACAGTTTGCAGCGCATTGTCAGACATTTAAAGCGATTACTCACTGAACACATACGAACTTATTAAGCACATTCACAAAAAAAAAGTTGTTTCTTGTTAAGCAACACTTGTGTTCATTTGTAACGTGAATGCCAGTTGTGAAATATCGAGCCTTTTCTTTAACCTGTTTACACCCTGCCCTATTAAACCGACCAATCACATCCAGGCTACAATTTTACAAGCATCTAGAAAATGAAAATAGTGGAACGGTCGGTACTTACCTCCCTCCCACCGCGAGAAGATGTGACACAAGGTCGAAAGGTAGCGCACGGGAGGTGTGTGCACTCAAGACCACAAATAAAATGCCCCAGCAGCCCCGTCGGCATTCTGCGGTAGGCGCCTCAGGCGATTAGCAATAAACTAACCTCTTCTCAATTTATTTATCTACCTCCCACAGCGGTAACATGTGAAACAATGTCGAGAAAGTGGGATTTGAAAAGCCAGCGCTCGAGAATTTGAGCACTCTGGCCTACAAAATAATGCCTGGGCAGCCCCGTCGGCATTCCTCAGTAGGGGTACCTCATACAGTAAGTGATAAACTTACTCCTCCCCAAAGAAGGGAGACAAAGCCTGGGAGGGTTAACCTCCTAGAACTGCACATGACAACCCCACAAACCGGCGGAATCAAGACCTGAAGGCCAAGACGACACCAGTCTATGGGGTGCAGTATCCATCAGAACAGATACTACACTTTGCTCTTAACCAAAAGGCCTTCTCAAAGAGATAAGGCAAAACCTGGGAAGGATGGTCTCATAGAACTGCACAGATCTATACCCCTGCTCGACACAAGAAAGGTCACCAATTCAAAAATAGCCGAAACTCTGCCGGAATGAGTGTCGAGGACTTATTCTCAACTGGTATGAACAATATAACTCAGGTTGACCCTCTACTTGAGTTACGGGTGTAGGTTGTGGATATGGAATGATATATTAAAGTTCCGTAGTAGCTGTAAATATTACTAATACGCTTGGGTAATTTACATGTTTTCTCTATTGCTTTTCTTTAATGAAGGGCAATAGAAGTGTAAGTTATTTTTTGCTTTTTGTTTAACCAAAAAATGAATACCTTAAATTTGAAAAAAAAATCCACCCAAAAATCAGAGAATTATCCCATCATAATGCAAGTTTTCGATATGAATTAATTTACTTTAGTGTAAAGTATTTGTTTTATCAAAAATAACTTTTAGATTTTATGTCACTTAAATTACCTTCTTCCTTTATTTAAAAAACCAAATGCGCCTTGATATACCCATAGCTGACGCTCAGTGACTACTTTCACAAATAGATAACACCCTAAAGGTGCAAATGAAACAAAAATTAACGGTAGCTCTAGGTGGAAAATGATATAAAAATTGCTAAAATTGAAATGTAAAAATGTCTTGTGAGCTTTAAATAATAGCTTTAAATAATAGCTTTAAATAATAGCTTTAAATAATAGCTTTAAATAATAGCTTTAAAAAATAGCTTTAAATAATAGCTTCCTAAAAAAATGGTTTAATTCACACCTTCAGGATGTTATCTTTTTGTGAAGGTAGTCACTGAGTTTCGACTATGGGTATAATAAAACGTATTTCATCCTTTGAAATGAACGGGAGTAAAGTAATTTAATCGGGTAATATTCTGTTTTTAGTGGATTATTTCCAATCAAGAGTTAAATTCATTTTTTTTTGTTAAAAACAAATAACTTTTATATAGAAATGTGATACTTCAACTTGGGTTGAGCACGGTTCTGAAGAAGTGAAAAGTTCCAGAAATATTATATCATACGGAGTTTCCACCAGACCATCTTCATACAGGTATTACATAACAGTGTAACATTGTGTAGGTAAACAGATAAATGTGTGTTTGTGAAATATATATATATATATATATATATATATATATATATGTATATGTATGTATGTGTGTATATGTATGTATGTATATGTATATATATATATGTATATGTATATGTATGTATGTATGTATGTATACATTGTATTAAGGGTGAAACTATTCAACTTGTTCCACCATTATATGTCTTAATTGCCCCAACTTTTGTCTACCGTCACACCTCTGAATTGTATTGCATTCTAAGTATCACATTTCTATATAAAAGTAAACAATGCTTCAAGCAAACTACATAAACGTCTTTAATTACTTTCACTTTGATTGGCCATCCCTACTTTACTTTTTTGTTTCAAAGTTTTCAAAATTTTATAACATTTTCAGAACTGTTTACTTTTGTGTACTCCAACAATGATCGCTTAGTTACTAGGCCCTTACTGAGGATCGAACCTTCCTCCTGTCATTTAGAACTGATTAACTTAGTACTTTAATCCGTTCCACCACTGGTCCGGGCTATACTAAGAATACAATTACGAAATACTTAAGAATTTTACTCGGTCATTGCTGACGGAACGAGAAAGAAGCTACCTCTGTGGGTTACATAAAAGGTTCCGTTCGGAATTCCACGCACCCAAAGAAGATCGGAGATTACATCGGCCGAAATGTTGTGGGCATAATATCCAAGATGAGAACAATAGTGCGAGTAATCTACGTAAAACAAATTATCAATCCTCATATAAAAATTCCGAAACATAAGAAGTATTCGTGAGGGAGATGCCAAAGGCTCCCTGTGGAGGACGTCGAACAAACGTCCGATCATATCGAGTGTTCGAGCAAAAGAGGATGAAAAGTTAAGTCGCACGACTAACGTCACACGTTCGAAACTAGGGGCGGTATAGTGAAACGTGTGCTCATCTTCCTATTAAGATATGCTGCACTTGTTTGCTAGTTGAAGAAGGAAACGAAGAAGAACATTTTATTTTATTGCGTTCAGACTATACGGCACATTTTTTGTGTAATAAGCTGATAAAATATGACAATCTGTTCATTTAGAAAGAATTATCTGTCTCAGATTTCCTTTTCTAATCTAATAGTCTGAAAGTATTTGGTAGACACACAAATTGACATACACCGACTTTGCAATCTAGTGGGAGATTCTCTCTTCTCACCCATATAGTCTCTTCCGCACAGAAGAAACGTTGCCAGTCGTTCTCTACTCTATCGTTATTTTATAGGCAAGTACTCGACTGAGCTCTGATCCCTGGCCCCCTCTCTAAAACATTCAAGGCAAGAAATCGTCTAGCAACCTGCACTTCATAGAAACTTCCTTTCTACCCATTTGTATATAAAACTAAATGGAAATTCTATAAACATACTTTATTTCCTAGAACTTCCCACCTGTGGAACACAATATCACGGAACTGCTTCCCTGTTGATTACAACATGGTCATCTTCAAGCACAATGTCAACAAATACTTGTTGAGTCCTCCTTTTAAGTCAGGGGCGGGCAACCTTTTCAGAGTAAGGGCCAGATGAGACTTTTGGAAGGAGATCGCGGGCCGGAGTGAAAAAAGAACTCACAGAATGACTATATTTTGTTTACATGAATAAATTGTACAAAAATTGCATTGAACACTCTACAAATCTAATTTTTTTCTCAAGAGACTTATGTATGTGATGTTATAAAAGGCGCCGACGAAGAGCCATTTTGAAATCATAAAAAATAATGACGGGGGAAGTAGCAAGTTGATCCAGCATTCGTTTTGACACACCTCACATAGGTTCTGTTTCATGCCCTTTCCTCGCCTCTTGTTCCCTCTTTGCCTCTCTCTTTCTCTTTTTCTATTTTTATCTCAAGCCAATGATTTGAAATTAATAGTTAAAAAAAAAATGAAATATACATGCATCATCGCTCGCTGATATTTATACATTTTTATCCCACTGTAAATCTTAATTGAAACCTACTTTTACGTCTGTCAGAAAATGATATGAGTTTTACTGGGAGGTCCGCGGGCCGGATTGCAATAATAAAGCATAGCGGACCGGACGCTAAGCCTTCGCGGGCCGGATGTGCCCCGCAGGCCGGAAGTTGCCCACCCCTGTTTTAAGTAATCAAATGCTACCCTTTCCACCCATCGTTTACAATCCTCTCATAGTATTAATCATCATCCAATTGAAAATCTAATTAACCCTTTGTGTCGAGTGGCTATTGGCCTTGGTCAGTGGTGAATCATTAGTATAAAAAATGACAGAAACTTTCTCTTATATTTGTCTACTGCGAGAACCAATATATAATTGCAGCCGGAGGGCGCATCTGCTGGCTTTTATTTAATTGAAAAAGAAGAATAACACCATTTTATTTTGTTTTGTTAAGACCGTTCTGCGATTTTGTGTTTAAACAACCTGATAAAATAGTATAATCTGCGAATGTAGGGTGGGTCATTCGTCTCAAATTTCACGTGCCGGTGTCTAATAGCTTAAAAGTAGTAGGCGAACAGACAAACAGACAGAGACCGACATATGTCTCTTATATATATATATATATATATATATATATATATATATACTAGCAAAACGTACCCGCCCTCTGGGCAGCAATTAATTGGAAGAAGGGAGTATCGTTAAAAATATGTTTTTAATCAGAGAATTCCTAAATTATAACAGCAAACTTTGGTAAATTTGTAGATTAACACCCTCAGCCAAATTACACCCATCCCTTCTTAAAAAGGTAGATTCTACTTTGGGGGGTATTTCTAACTTATTAAGGGCAGTTAAGTAATATATTATTAACACTGACCCTAAGTTCGAATGAAAAGGTTGTAAAACCACACGTAATCGGCTATGAAAGTGCCCCTAACAAAAATAACACACAGAATATATCTCAAATAGCAAAAATTAAAAAAAATGATTAACTGTCATAAAACGCTAGAATGGCCTGAAAATGGAGGATCGTTTTACGCTAAATCTATATGCGAAACTGATCTCCTACTTTAAATTCTGAAATATTTTTTCAGGTCATTCACACATAATGTTGATCTACAAGAATACCCAAACTTTTAACATTTTTATTTCTGCCTTAAAAATAAAGTATTTAATTACTTCGATAAATCTAAAGTTATTTATTTAATTTTCAAAAGAAAGATAAACAACTAAAATAAAAAAGGAACGTATAGTTAAAAAAAAGTATAAGATAAAAAATAAAATATGGGTTAAGTTGTAGATTAACACCCTCTTTTAATCCCCGCCCCCACACAAAAAAAAATTCTGCTTTTTGGGGGCGATTACTTGTGAGCACCGTGGAAAATGGAAAGAAGGAAAAAAATAGTTTAGAATTTAGATTAGGGGGATCAGTTCGTAAAATGTTCCCTAATTCAATTTTTTTAGAGAAGTTAAGCAAATATTTTTAACACTAACCCTAAGTCCGAGTTGCAAGTTCAAAAAAACACATGTAATCGCCTAAAATGGAGACCCCCGTCCCCCCACCAAAAACAAAAAAAAAATTCGCAGCTGATTTAGCTCTCATAGAAAAAAAGAATTCAGTTAACTGCCCTAAAACTGACCCTGAAATGGGGGATCATTTTACAGGTGAATCTAAGTTTTAATGGGTGGGAGGTGAATTGATTTCTTTTCTTTTCTTACTCTTAAGCTTTTCAGGGTGTTCAGACGTAATGACCTAAAAAAAGGTGAGGAGGGTGGAGTGATTTAGCGGATGGTGATATTTTTTCGTAATTTGAACAGATCAGTCCTACTAAACTTTTGTTTCGATTTGTCAATGAGAATAGTGAACAGTCGAATGTATATCCCGGTTAGGGAAGATGATGAAGTTAGGGTTTTGGAGTTCATGCAGAGACGTGTCCACGTCCTCCAACATACAGCGCCTGGTATTCCCAAATGGTCACCAATATGTTACTGACAAGACTCAACGTACTTATATATATATATTAATACATATATAAATATACATTATATACAGATATATAGATTATTTACACATATATACATATATATTTATATGTAGATAATATATATATATATATATATAAATATATATATATATATATATATATATTTATATATATATATATATATATTATCTACATATAAATATATATGTATATATGTGTAAATAATCTATATATCTGTATATAATGTATATTTATATATGTATTAATATATAAGTACATATATATATGCACGTGTGTATATATATGTTTTATGTATTTTATGTATGTATAAAGTTATGAAAAAATATATATGTATCAATATATATTACATAAATATTATTTAAATATACATTTATATGTATGAATGTATATATATATATATATATATATTAAAATTATGTATATATATATATATTAATATCATACGTAAATATGTACATATATATATATATTAAAATTATGTATATATATATTAATATAATACGTAAATATATATCTCTGTCTCTCTCTCTCTCTCTCTCTCTCTCTCTCTCTCTCTCTCTCTCTCTCTAGTTATGAAGGAGTCGATTGTAATTATTCATCTGAAATAAGAGTGGAAAGGTGAGTGTACGTTCCGTTTCAATCTGAATTCGCTAAATGGTTTTCTTTAAAAAAAGAAAGAAAAGAAAAATGCCTTTTGATCAAGTATGGGTGGGGCAGTTGTAGTCGAATGGGGCGATTTAGGCCAGCGACCAATGTTGTTCTTGATGAACTAGTGACCTTATCGCAACCGGGGGCGAAGGACCTGTCGTGATGAAAGCTTTGTTGACGCTGGGCAACCCATTAAGTTCCATTTTTAACCCGGATGGTTCACGGCCGGGTCAGTCAAACGTACTTAACCAAAGCGCTTCTTTTTTTTGGTGCAATTCTTCTTTTAACGTCGTCATCGAAAGATCAACAAAAGATGGCGAAGGGTCCTTATTTCACCCTAACAACTGATTTCCTGCTTTCCTTCTTGCATTGTTAGAAAAGCAACTTGTGTTTTATTTACAGAGTCGACACTTTATTTAAGTAGATGATCTTTGTAAGAACCGGTCGAGAAAGAATTCTTTTAATTGGTAAACGTTACTAATGTTGACATGAAATAAATTAAAGGAAATACTGTTGGAAAATTATTCCAAATCAATATTTTGATTTAACTACACATTTTTACATATTTGCGTTAAAAACAAATTAATATTTAATATTAATTATTAGTGATGGGAAGATTCCAATACTTTTCCCAATTCCGATACAATTACTGATTCTGTTCTAAATTCCTGATTCCGATACAATTACTGATTTCCATCCCGATTCTTTTGAAATCTTTAAATATTTAGCTATAGAGTTGTTTTTTTTAATTTTCGGATTACCGTAAAACCCATGTGTGGGGGGGAGTTATAGATTTAATTTTACTGCTACTTTGAAAATCGATAAATATATCATTTTATCATTAGTACTAGCAATGGTAAATTAAGTTTTAAACTAAAACAATCGTTTTGGGCATTGGAAAATAGGTAAAAGTTTTCCGATTCCAATACTCAAATAGTTTCGATTCCCGATTCCGATTACGATGAATCGTCCCATAAATATAATCATATGAAGTTAGTCGGTCGTGTTATTTATTCCGGAGGTAAAGATACAACAGGTTCAGTACGGTTTCATTTTAAGATAAATAATGTCCCTTGTCATATCGTTTTTGATTTAAACTTTTTTTAATTAATAGCTTGAAGTTTAAAATGCCAAAGCCAAGTATGTATGTAAAGATATACGTATGGCACACTTTCTCTAAATGCTCACATGAAACACTTAGACATATAAGAGAGTGGGTGAATCAAGGGGAGAGATAAGTACATAGATAGCTAAGAGAGACATGGGTGACTTGTTCAGTTAATATAGAGATTACAGCTAATTAGAACAATTTTTATATAAATCGAGCCCATGTAATTTGTGTGATTAAAAGGATATAAGAAAAAGCCTTAAGGAAAACAAACTTTGACCAGCTCACGTTTAGCATAATATATATATATATATATATATATATATATATATATATATTTAATGTTATTTCAGCCTTTAGGCCTATTCGTTTCATTTCTTTGGATATTATTTTTTTGATTTGTTCACACTTTTGTCCGTTTGTGTTTATAATAAAGCACTAAAGGAGAGTGGATACAAAAATACCAAAATAGAATATATTCCAACTACACAAAATAACCCTAATAGGAACAAAAATAGAAATAGGAAAATTATCTGGTATACACCTCCATTTAACAACTCAACTAAAACCAAATTAGGGAATAAATTCCTGAACTTAATAAACACTCATTTCCCCAATAACAACATACTCCATAAAATTTTTAATAAGAATACACTAAAACTCAGCTATTGTTGTGGTGACAACTTAGAAAAAATCATAAAAAAGCACAACATGAAAATACTAAACACCTCAGTAACCTCAAATTCTAAAAGAACATGCAACTGTAATAACAAATCAAACTGCCCCCTAAATCAAAAGTGCCTATCAACCCAAGTGGTCTATGAGGCATCTATCTCCCTAACTGAAAACCCATCCCAGACTAACTATTATATTGGTCTGGCAGGTAACAACTTCAAGGAAAGATTCTACAACCATAAACTCTCCTTCAACAACCCAGACCATCCTGGCCAAACTGGACTTTCACTACACTACCACAAAATAAAAACCAAAAAAGAAACTCCCATAATAAAGTGGAAAATCTTGAAAAAATCCAGCACCTGCAAATCAATAAACTCTCCATGTAGATTATGCTTAAATGAAAAACTGCAAATTATCCGCTTTAAGGACAAAAACAAACTCCTAAATAGAAAACAAGAGACATCTATCAACTGTAAACAAGTAGACTCTACCTCCTTAGCAACCCACATACCCCACCTTAAACCCACAAAAGCCCCACATAATTTTTTTTTTTAATTTTTAAAAAATTTTAATATTTCTTTTTTTACAAAAATGAATGATAACATTAACCCCTCCATTATACACTACCCCAAAACACACTATAACCCTCTACCCACCCACCCAAATTTACCAACCAACCCCACCCCAACAAGTCCCGATGAATCTATAAATATATAACCACCCCTCTAAACTACCAATAACATCAAATCTCTACGTACTACCTATAATACACAGCCTCAATAGCCTCTCAGTTATACTACCAATTCTACCAAAATCATCTCCCACATAAACCCATAACTGGGATAGCTATTAACACTGATATCACTTGGATTAATCTAATCTCAATTACTTAACCCTTCGATCACTATCTTGAACACTTAATTATTAACTGGTACTTAGTCCTTGTCATTGTTAGTAGAACAAAAAAGCTTACCATCACTTGTCGACTTATTTCGCCCAATGACTAGCAGGATGGTAATGATGGTGATATCTATTATTATTATTATTATTATTATTATTTTTTTTTTTTTTTATTTATTTTTTTTTTTTTACTATTATTATTATTTTATTATTATTATTATTATCATTAATATTTTTACTAACTTGTTATTTCTAGTTTTATTCTAATTTTATTTATATTCATCTTTATTTTTATTTTTATTAAGGCTTTTATTAAGGCTATTATCACTGCGACTATCGTAGGTATGATTGGCAGGGTTATCATTGTCACCATGGTCGGTTTTGTTAATGCTAAAACTAGTAACACGATTAAACTTCTCTTATAAAATTATTCCATTAGTATTGATCTTAGTATAATATAATCACAATTTAAAAAAATATATAGTCACAACAAAATTCACTACAAATAATAAACAAGACATTAAAATAGAATAAATAAAATGCAGAAGTAGCAATTAATACCCTAAATTAAAATTATCAAACATTTTTATCCACATGATAATTACCTATTAGAATTAAAATAAAATAAGAATGACGGTTATAATCATAATTTTATTCTCATTTTAAATTTAACTCACTCTGGCCGTCGCCCTCCCCGTCAACCCGTCTGAAATTGAGATCATCACAGCACAAACACGTGAAAACCTCCCACGCAATAATTTGAAACACGACTTGTTGGGGTCCCCCCTCCCCTCTCATGTCCCATGTCACCGTTATAGACAAAGCCCCAACTCTGTCCCCCTCCCCTCCAATGTATTTTCAATTTTCAATCTCCCGTTGAGGTAAATTTAAAGCGTATGCCATTCGGATTCCATCGTTAGCCTGATGAGTTGGACGCTATTTGCGCCAATGAAACAGAACTTGTTTTGTCGCAACTAATGGAATAAAATCAATATATATATATATATATATAGAGAGAGAGAGAGAGAGAGAAAGAATGAAAGATATATATATATATATATATATATATATATATATATATATATATATATACAGAGAAAGGGGAGTATTAGAAAGTCATGAAAACATTATTACTAGTGCACACTAATTTTAGGAGATTCGAAACACCCACCATTTTTTCTTCTAAATATATTATGGCACACGACACACACATTAGATCACTGTTTAGAAGTTGTGACTAAAGAAGTTAGATTTATTAAATCAAACAAAATCATTTTTTTAAACTACATATTTCTATTCCTTGCATGTTAATAGTTTCCTATGATTCCAGTACATACGTATGCCAAGCCAACTACATCTCCTTATATATATATATATATATATATATATATATATATATATATATATATATATATATATATATATATATATATATATATATATAATTTTAAAACAGATTCCAACGACCGTATATTTATTCTCCAGCAAAGGGGTTCATTTTAAGTGTTGTTTTTTTTTAATTTTCCAGACAATCAAGGTTTCTTTTGGGATAAACCAAATTCTGAATCTTCGAGACTAATATTCATCAGAAAAATAATAAACGGTATCCCAGAAAATCGAAATTTTCTTTTGGATCGATTTTTTTCTCTTAAACACGTACACTAACCCTAAGATTGACACCATATTATATGTTACCGGACAATCTAAAGAGTAGTCCAAAACATGGCTTGTTTTTTTTTATCGTCTTTATTTTCTTTTCACGGGAGGGGGTGAACTATCTATTTTTCATATATTTTTTTAGAAGAACTAGATAGAGTGAGACAACTAGATAGGGGGAGACAACTAGATGGGGGGGACAACGCAATCTAAATAATAACATTAGAAACGAAACTAGTAAAAATATTTTTAATGTTTAACGTTGATACAATTTATTCCGGGACGCTTATTCCGGCGCTCTTCCAGAACATAAATTGTAAAGCTCTTATCTGGAACTCCATTTTGTGGCTGACTTTAACGGTCTAACATATCGCGTTCTCGGTGGCTCTTCTTTTGAAATCTTTTTTAATCCATCTTTGTATTGGATGAGATTGTCCTCGAAGAATCGAAAGTACTTGTGCTGTATATGGAACATATATTAATCTGTTTGATTTTGAAACAAAACAGATTATTAGAAAAATTGATGAAATAAAAACAGGAATAATTAAACAGAAGAATTTTTTTTAAATGTTTGCATGAATGAAAGAACGTTGTCTCAATACACACACGATATTTATATATGTGTATGAAGAAAAAAAAGAAAAACACTACTTTGACAAGGAGAATTTTACATCTCGAAAGTTCAGATTAAAATAAATTATATTTATTTTAACACTACACATTCTTATGTTTTTTTTAAAAATTAATACTATCCGAAACAATGGTTCAAAAAATATGTCGACACACCCTTTATATATACATGGTGATTCATTAGTCACTTGGCTATTTAATTTGGAAATTCTGAAGTTAAAAAATACGGTAATACAACACAGAAAGTTTATTCAACAAATTCATTTATGGGAGTTTAAAATTACAGCAAATTTTCAAAATTTCCCCCTTCGTTCTGCATGCATTGCTCCATTTTTTTGCAAGGAATTTACAACTCTTTGTAGCATATTTGATTTATTATGAAATAACTATATATAGACACAAATATATAAACGAACAAATTTAAAATGACAAATAGCAATAATTAGAGAGTAAGATAACAATCATCAAAAGTTCATAGTATGTTTGTGCTTCATATGGTAATCATTTTAAATAGCTAAGTGAAATGACTTATGAATCACCCTGTATATATATATATATATATATATATATATATATATATATATATATATATATATATATATTGAAAGTCAGAGAAAGTGAGAGATACAGAAAGTATACTTAAACTCCTTTTATAGTTGGTCAGCCCCACCCCACACCCATTATGTTTCCAGTTTCTGCTCCAGTGCAAATGTTCTGTTGTAACTCCTCGGAAAGATACCGTTGGCTAAACAACCTCTTTATGGTCACAACCTTAGGGAGCAAGATACCCCCTTTCACTTAAGCTGGCTCCATTCACGCTGGGTTTCCATTCAAAAACTGATAGCCGTGCAATCTACACCCTATATTAGCGACTCCATTTTTTTTTTTACTTTTAAGTTGGAAAAAAATTAAAAAGGGCCGTTCGGAAAGTCTTTACAAGTCAATGTTGTACTTCCTAATTTTACGAGTGTACGTCCTCCGTCAAAAAATGACGGAGGACGTACCCTAACCCTAACCCTAACAATAACCTTCCATGAAAAATGACGGAAAACTTATGCTTCGCTAGCGTTTGCACTAATATTCATCTCTATCTATATCAAGTTAGGTATTTGTATATTTTCATATATTTGTAGGCACAAGATTCCCTTCTAAATTTATTAACCGATCATTATTAATTTTGAAACACAAATGTGGGTTATATTTAGTTTAATTAAGTTGTATGCAAAAGTTGTAAAAAGGAAATAGAAGCTATTCGCTAAGATTTTGATACATTCGATTATTGTGAAATGTTAACAAAAGGTATTAGACATCTATTAACAAATATTTCGTAAATTTCACTTTCTTTGAAATATTTAAAAGGGTTTTAGGGGGCATGATATGATTGAAAATTGAAATACATCAGATGTTCATTGAATTTGATCCATAGTCATTAAACACCAATTAAGCAAGATTCCCTGAATATCAGTTCGTTATTCAGGCCCATTAAGCTTAAGTCTTAAATTTTAGACATTTTCTAAGAATCAAAATCATGAAATGAATTTTGATCAAAATTGGAAAGAGGATTCTAGACATAAAATTTAGTATTATTATATCAAAACTGGTGCAAAACTGTTCTATTCCGGAAATTTATTTTACCCGTCTTGGGAGGGGTATTCTTCTAGTATTCATATAAATTACCGTCCTAGTTGGTAAAATTAAAATAACGAAACAAAAAAAAAAGAAAATGTATCAAGCTAGACGGTAAAAACGTATAAATCGGTATAGAAAGAATAAAAGAAAAAATAAAGCAAACGTTTCATCATGGAAATAGAGTAACGGATCTCTTTCTGAATTGATTTTTAGACAGTGTCGGTGTCATATTTGCTAATATTTTGAAATGGTTTCGTCCGGTAGTATTTTTACTCGTTAAATTTTGTGTGGCGGGGTGGATATATATTTATTAATATATATACAAATAAATACACATAACTCTTTATTATAGAGTGTAGGGTTATTTTCTAATGTATTACGTTAAAAAACTTGTATGTTCTGCTACCGAAAGCACTTAGCTACATTGGGCAATTGAACATATTTTATTGTTATAAAACATATTTGCATGAATGTCCCTTACAGATAGGGTTTCATACCAGTCGAGATTTCATCCTCGGCTATCAATCTGACAAACCAGAGCTGATTGACAGCATCAAGACCTTTTTTGTCAGGATGAAGTTTGTTCCAGGTCCGTTTTAAAAGGTGCACACTCACAAGCATTTCCTCCTATACTTTGAACGGTTGGTGGTTGGTTTATTGCCAATCGCTTGAAGCGGTCGTATTAGGAGAAATCAATTGGTGCGTACCAGTCCGAGAGCTCCTTCTGGGAGTTGGTTTCCCCACCCCCCCACCCCCACCTCTGACCTTGGGACAAATCTTGCTGCAGTAAAAAGCAGGAATGTGGAGTCGGAAGATTTAAGGTCCGACTTAGACTCTGACATCTAGAATTCCAAACTACCAAGCTCTTAATCCGACTTTGACATTTTTTTTAGTTATCCAATATTCAGACTCTCTGTCGATTCTTTGGAGATTAAAAAATCCTACTGCAAATCCGACTCTTTCTAAAAACTCAGACGCTGACTCTGTAACCCTGATGAAAGGCAAATAAAAAACAACAACAGAGACTACTCTTCTACCAACTATGAGATTCGAAGTGTAGCAGTTGCATGAACGAACTATTTCGTATCGGTCTACGTGATCTGCGGTGAGATATAATTCGGCATGGTGATTATGTAATAATCGCCTTTTCACCGCATGGGCGAATAACACTCCTACGTGCAACGAGATTCATACGCGATGAATCGTTTCGGCGCGAACAGGAGCCAACAAGAATCTTTAGTTCGCAAGTATTCCTCTAGCCGACAGGACCCACCTTTTCCCGGTCTCCACCTGACTCAACCCTGAGCAGGTGAGATATCGAACTCTGGGATTGTATTATTTCGTCTAACCGGCATGAACCGGCCATATTCTATCATCTTCATTTTGTTCCTGTTTTCCCGTAAGTAAAAGTTCATATCTATTTATTTATTTCGTGTAAGAATATTGATCTCTTTTTGCTTATGTAGCATTTCCATTTCAGTCAGATTCAGCCAGACGTATTACTCTTCCAAGTAAGTTCGTCATTCTGATTTTCTTCCCGATTTGAACTACAAACTATAAAAGGTTCCTCGAACTAAAGAAGTTTATTCATACAACCACATAAATGTTTTCTCAGAAACTACCATATGCGAAGTTCGTCTCACCAACTGCCTAACTGTTTTTTTTTCACCAGTATTCGATGAATTTCCTAAACGATTACACGATCAGTTATTCTCACAACTACTACAGTCGTACACGACTTTCTGCTTCCAACTGCAGCATGAAAAGTTCTTTTCACATTACAATATTGTGGTCTTCAAATCCAATGTAAACATTTTTTTTTAATTCAAAAAATTCAAAAATTCAAAAATTCAAAAAATTTTAAAATTCAAAAATTAAAAAATTAAAAAAAAATTAAAAAATTCAAAAATTCATAAATTCAAAAAAAATGTTAAATTCAAAAATTCGTGGCATGAACCGTCCCCCCAAGTATTCGAACTTGGTCCTGACAATGATTCCATCTCATTAATCTTTATCTTCAAATGGCTTTTAGCCTTGATAAGTGATGTCCTGTTTAGTAAATAGAATCCACTACGTGCAAACGCATTCTAGTCGGCTACTACCTACGCAGGTAATCTCGTCAACTACATACTTGCGACATCTTCGAGCGAACTTCGTCACGTAACCACGACACGCGAAGTTTTTTCTCGCATATTACGTAACTATTCTTCTCGTAACTATTATAGAACTATTCTAGCAACTACCGCAACTTTGTGCGATGCGCGTCGTTTACGCTTCCTTTTTTTCGTTCATAAAACTGTTGCATTAACGTTTCCTACGCCTTAATTGTCTGGTACGTAGTGTTGTCAACTGAGATCTTCAAAACCCGCTCGATCGAAACAAAAACATCCCAAGAAAACCTCTAAATTTTTACTTATCTCACCCTACATAAGTATATTACTAATATATATATATATATATATTTCGTGTTTTTTATAGAAAGTTATTTAAATTTTTATTTGTCACTTCAACGTTATTTGTATTTAAATTACATGTTACAAGAAATAAGGGGCGTAATTCACGAGCGAGTTCTGTATCTGACTCATCAAAAAAGTGTAAAGTTTAACAACAAAATTATAAAGTCGTGGTGGGTTGGAATTTATAGGGCCGGGAAATCACGAGGATTTTCTTAAATATTGGCATTTTTATTGAGATGTACAATTACTACTGTTCTGTTTATATATCATGCACGGAAGATAGTTTAAGAAATAGTCCCGTGAGGACAATAGAGGAAATGGATACGGAAAGTAGGTTAACTGAAATATGAAATGTCGGTTCTATGCGTGGCAAACGAAATCTAGCCGAAAGAAAAAAAATCGCTAGCCGAAAAAAAAAACTTTACTAACTAGATTCTAACCAAAATCTCCAGATCTAGCGGAAAAATCGCTAAATTGGAAACACTGGTTCTACGTTGCTTTTCACTACTTTTGCTTGCGAACTAACTTTACGCCACAACTTCAATCCCAAAGGGGAAACATCTATAATAGGGTACTGCTTATGACGCCCGGGCCCCATAAACAGCTTCGCCGCGTTTTGTCTAGACGTAACGGAAAGTCAGGGGGCGGGCACTCTTTTCTGTCATTCTCGCTCCACTCGGAGGTCCGTGTGCGTTTGAGACAATCAGTTTGTTACCGGCGTTTTAATGGTCACGCCTCGTGATGAGATAAACATCTTTATAGCGACTGAGATGTGTCTTTTAAAGCTGCTCTTTATTTGCTGAAGCGACAGACATAATAGAGATTTGTTTTCGGAATTTTTTTAGATGAGGATTGATAATATGTATTATTTGTGTAATTCGGACTACTATTCTCATCTTGATTGTTATATTCACAACATTTCAGCATATGTAACCTCCGGCCGTCTTTAGGTGCATCTTTTCGAACTCGGGAACTTTCTAGTCGAACTTAGGAATCTTTATGTCGAACTCTGGAACCAGTACCGAATTCCGTACAGATTCCCTAGTTCGACTTGTTTTTTGTTTTTAGCTAAGAGCAAAGTGTAGTATCTGTTTTATTACTACACTTCAACGTTTCTCTTTTCGGTCGGTGAAGGAAATATCATTCTAGACCGATCCAGAGTTTCCCAGTTTGGGGAAATGTATTTTCCTCAAATTAAAAACCGTACATGTGTTAAACTCTGCCCTCATGGACAAGCAAATAAGGACATAAATAACGTTTATTACTACTACTACAACAACAGCAAATACAACTACTACTACTACTACTACTGATAATAATAACAATAATAACAACAATAATAAAAATAATAATAATAGAACAAGAGGTAATTAACGCAAATGATAAACTGGTTAACTATAAATATCTAGACATTCTGAAATCGGACAATGGAAAATCAACAGATATGGAAGAGATGATTAGACGGGGATATCCGAGAAGAACAAAAAATCCCATTGAAACTAGATTATTCTGCATAGGACCTTCAAATAGAATTCATAATGAAAAGGTGTGCACTACTGGTTATGAAGATGGGAAAACTCGAAACAGAAGAGGGCATGGAACTGCCCCATCAAGAGACGATAAGTTCGCTTAGCGAACATGACACCTATAAATATCTGAGAGTTGGGGAAGCAGACACTATCAAATTGACAAAGATGAAAGAGGAAATCAGAAATACGAGAAAAATAAGACGGCTACTTGAAATTATATTATATAGTAGAAACATTAAAGTGGAAGAAATACGTTGGCGCTAGCCCTAGTAGGGTAGTCTGGACCGTTAATAGGCTGGACCAAATTAGAATTTAGGCACGTAGACTAAAGAACAAGAACACTAATGATCATGCACAATGCACTGCACCCGAAGACTGACACTGACGAACTCTATGCAAAAATGAAAGAAAGGCAATGGGGCTGATAAGCATGAAAGACTGTGCGGGTGATGCGATAAAAAAAAACTAGAAAAATAGATAGCATAAAATACAAAAATCATGATTATAACTTCAAAAAAGAGCAGCGAAACTGGAGTCAAACAGTCGAGAGATGAAAATGGGAAGAGGAAAACTAAATGGACGATTTGTAAGAATAAACAAATAAATGTCACCTGAAAACACATGGATATGGTTACAAAAAGGACAGTTCAACGGAAAAACTCGGTCGCTACTGACAACCACAGAAAGGAACGCCATAAGAAAGCCAAGATTGATAATATCGCTTCAAAAAAGAGCAGCGAAACTGGAAGCAAAAAGTCGAGAAATGAAAACTGTAGAAGGTGCTACATTTTCTGTTTTCTTAGAACAGAAAAATGTAGCACCTGTAGACAAAGTGACACAACGACCAAACAATCTCCAAAAGAATAGAAATCCAGACACAACTGCCTGGGAAGTATGCAATGGTCGGCACTTTGAACATGCATACATATGGCGCAGACACAACCCAGAAACGTTATTGGAAAATGTAAAACCATAAAATTATCTGTGGCATTGAAGTACAGGGTGGGCCAAAATAAGGGTCCTATCTTTAAATTTGAATAACTTGAATTTGAATAACTTCCACAAAATAAAAGTTAAACTCACCAAACTTTATGTGTGTGTAGACTGACCCTTCCGAGATTTTTTGAAATAAACAAAACAAATTTTAGCCGAAAAACACTTCTTAAAACTTACAAAAACTAAAGTATAAACAATACTTTACACTGTTTTGAGTTTTTTAAGCAAAAATAATGTTTTCTAAATGAGGGTACGTTCCTTAGGGCTAATACGGCTCATGCTTGCTTCGGAAGGGGTCCTTTACTTATTCTAAAAAAATAAAAATAAAAAATCAATAAATAAAAAAGTTATGAATTTTTAAAAATAGGACCCTTATTTTTGCCCACCCTGTACAAACGGGAAAACACATCCAAACAAGGAGAACAGATATGATAAAAATCAATAAGAAAAGAAAATACTAAATAGTAAATTTACGTTAATATATACAAAAAATGCATAACACAAAGTACAGAAATGTTGATCACTGCTGCAAGAATGGTGTAAAACGAACAAAAAAAATCAGTTAAACTGGAAAGAAAAGCAGCTACATTGAGGATATATAAAACTAGCCAAAAACAGAGACGCACGAAAACACGTTGATATGTCTATGTAAAGGACACTTGAACACAGAAAGGGAACCGCTGTCGACAGCCGTACAAAAACACGCGATCATAACGAACTATATAAGAGCCAAGATAAACAAAATCCAGACAAAAAACGGTAAATGTGCACACTTGAGACAAAGAGACAGAATGGTGAATCGCATAATAAGTGAATGAAGCAAAGTAGCCGAAAAAGAATTCAACAACAGACACGACTCCGTGTGGAAGGCAAACGAATGAGAATTATGCAGACGTCTGTACTTTTAACATGCAGAAAGTCGTACAGACAAACTGAATCAGGAATGGAGAATAACACTCATAAAACTCTCTGAGACATAGAAGTACAAATGGACAAACTTATCCAAACAAATACACCGGATGTGATAATAATCTTCAAGAAGGTAAAACTACCAAATCCTAGAGTTCGCCGTCCCAGCAGTTCTTAGGGCTAAGATAAAGGACGCATAAAAACTATAAAATACAAAAAAAAACTTTCCAAAGAGTTGCTAAGAATATAAAAGATAAAGAAAATTACTGATAATTCGCTGTTTTGAAACCTCATTGTTATACAGGTTCCTATTCCAGTCGCTTCTTTCAAAGAACTGCAAGATTGTGGAATTCTCTTCCTGTTCACTGTTTTCCTCCTACCTATAGTCTGGTCCTTTAAAAACTAAGGTCAATAGGCATCTCCTGTATTTTCGATAATCATCTTTTGTTTTTCTAACTTTTTACACCAAGTGGCTTCATGCCTTGTCTAAAGCGATTTCCAAAATGTGCTAGGAACAGTTCTGATTACAATAGAATAAAGACTAGGAGAAATTGAAACTGAAGGAAGCATCGATACCATACAGGAAAAAACACACTGGGGAAAACAGCTGAAATATTAAGGAAAAATCGTGGAATTCGGAAGCCAACTTACTAAACAAGCGAACACAATCAACCACAGGTAAAATTGAGGTAGAACAAAAATATACACGAAATGAAACAACCAGATATCACATAATCTGAGCCCCCTCTCCAAATAAAGCTACACACACTCACACGCATACATGTGGTGACACAAGCTTTTACTAGTAAGACACATAATAGTTTTGAAGGGTGAAGGCGGATGGAAAGAAAAAGATGAGACGTTCATCGGAAGCGTGTACTAGAATGTTTTGGGGGCTTATAATCACTCAAATGGCAGATAAGGCCAACAGTCGTTGTCAGCAAGAAATCAATAATAAACGGCTGTTGCGACAACGCAAAATAATTTATAACAGGTTTTGAAAGAGTCGGGGATTTTAGAAATCTTGGGAACCTTGCTGTCACTCAGACACCAGGGAACACAACTTGTTATCACCAGTGTGTAATTACTGATTATGACCCGTGTAAAAACTCATAGGGAGTAAATGGTACTCAATGCACAATGCACTTCACCCAACAGAAGACACGGACCGACTCCATATAAAAAGTAATGTAAGAGGAAGAGGTCTTGTAAGTATAGAAAACTGCGTGGATGATGCGAAAATACAACTTACAGAAGGGCTGATTCTGATTAATACGAAGAGCAGCGAAACTGGAAGCAAAACGTCTAGAAAAAGAAAACTGGGAAAGGAAGCAGCTTCACGGATTATTCATAAAAAGTGAAAAAAGCGCGGCAAAACATACGAGCATGGCTACTAAAGAACACTTGAAAAGAGAAACACAATCGTTACTGAGAGTCGCACAAAACAACGCGATGCAAACAAACTACGTTTAAACATTAAATGTAGACTCTGTGGATAAAGAGACAAATAGATAAACCACATGATAAATGAATTCAGCAAATTAGCCCACAAAATACAGACATTGATGTGTTAGAAGACTAGCCTATTGGGAACTATGCAAACGAATGCATTTCAGCGTGCAGACAAATAGTACACGAATAAACCGGACAGTATTGGACAACGGAAGATATAAAATCCCATGGGACATTGAAGTACAAACAGACACCACCATCCAAGATTGAAAACCGGATACGATAATAGTCAAAAAGAAAAGAAATAAACAAGCCAAATAATACATTTCGCCGTTACAGTCTTCATAGAGTGAAGACTAAGGAAGCAGAAAACTAGGAAATACATAGAGTTGGCCTGAGAACTGAAAAGAATGTAAAGCATGAAGAAGACCGCTGTGATACTAATAATACTAGGAGCACTATTGAGATCATACAAATCACACCATAAATGAAAACGGCTGATATATTAAGACAAGAAACTAGAGTAGATATCAACTAACTTGACTAGCTAACTCTGACCAATCACAGATAAGTCGAAATGGAATAACACTGTGTATAAACAGCTTGAAACACAAAAGGAACATAACACAAAACCAATAGAACTGAAACAACCGGATTAATAAGAAAAATCACATAAACTGGCGCTCCTTAAAAGATATAGATAATGGTCATGAAAGGTCGTAGAGGATGGAAAGACTTCAATTAGAAAGGCATAACGAGTCTTGGAATCCTAGAGAGGCTTATTATTGCAATTTTAGAGAAAACTGTAGCAGTTATATAATTACGTTATATATATATAACGATGATATATAATATATATAATTCTATATATTCGATAATAAATATTCGATAATATATATTCGATATTCGATGATATATATAATATATGTTTTCGATAATATATATATATATAGAAGAAGAAGAAAACCGACAGTTATGAACGCCGATTTTAAACACCGGGAGTTGGCAAAGAAGAAGAAGAAAAAGAGAACAAATTAACGGTTAACTTATAGACGCAGATTTGAAACAATGAGAAAAGAAAAAAGTCGACAGTTGTGAACGCAGATTAGAAAAACTATAGTGAACAAGGAAGATTAATATTTATTTGAGGTTGACAACAACGGGGAGATGGACAACAAAGTAGGACGAGGGAGAAAAGGAGGAACTAAAGGTATATATATGTATGTGTGTATGTATATATATATATATATATATATATATATATATATATATATATATATATATATATATATATATGTATATACATATTTATTTATTTATCTTTTATTTTTTGATGTGTTGATGTTTTTTATGTTTATAATATAAAACTAAAAATAATACATTAATCACTTAAATAATAGTGTCATGGATTCGTCCACACACTTTAAAATGCAGCAACACTTTTGTGAGTAACGGATAAATTTTATTAGACAGACGAACAGCGCAGGTAAAGAATTTTTTTTTTTTTTTGTGTCTTAAATAGCTAATATAAGTTAGCAAAACATTTATATGGAACAACATGTAGATTTAGTATAAGGAACGTTTATGTTTTTGTCTTTTAAGGGAAGTGGGGTCTGATCAACTCTGCTGGGAAGCCATGAAATTAAATACTGTCTTGTTTTTTAATTCCCGAAACAGTTTTTCATGGTAAACAACTGATGATCCCTTAAAATAGTGTTAGAAACTAACTAATATAATAACTGTAAAAAATAAATTGACTTACATGAGTGATTTTCCACTGGAAGACTTGAGACTATAAGTTTTGTTTTTTTTTGTTTTTTTTTAATAGTTTTAATGGTTGAGAAACTTCCGAGACTATATATATATATATATATATATATATATATATATATATATATATATATGTATATATATATATATATATATATATATATATAGTTATATAATTACGATCTATTTTCTTTTGCGTTAGCAGTTTCTCAATCTCGGAGTGATTGATACGTTGTCCGGTCAGAACAGTCAGTTTTTAAACATCAGATTGGCAAGACATTATATGCCTCGCTCGCCATTAGCATCAACCTGGGCAAGGCGAGATGAAAGAGCCAGACACAAACTCATTTTTATAGAACATGCGTATCGACTGACTAAACATGTTTTTGTATTCTTGTCTACATAACACTTTCTCGGTCATGTCTGTTGTGTTAATGAAACTTTATAAATAAAATTGATTTGAATTGGGGAAAAAGAAGTTTGTTTTCATAACCAAGTTATGGTAACACGTTTTTCTTCATAGCCAGCAAGGCCAGAGTATGGATATCTATGCAGCTACCCTTTTTACGTACCATTCACGAAACTTCTTCATCTATCCTACACATTGATGACCTCGACTCCGAACATTGGTCCATTTTTTAATGGTTGCGTCTCATATTGTCTGACATTTTTATGAAATTACTTAACAGCAGCGACATGTGAAGCGCTGAAAAACTGTCGTTTTTATGTACTTATGGGCATTCTTTTATTATGGGATTACTATTAAAAAAAGAAGAAGTATGTCCCTGCATCTGATATCTATGCAACAACCCTTTCCTCATACAATTCAAAACCCATCTTCATTTTCCTACGGACTGGACACACCTATCTCTCCCTCTCCATATATATATATATATATATATATATATATATATATATATATATATATATATATAGTAAGCAATGAAAATATATATGGCAATATTTTCATAGCTCTACTTACGTATCGAGCACTGTTGAAGTAAATACTGAAAACTGACACATAAAAAATTATATCTCCTTATAATATATTATGTGGATACATGAAGTACTAATATATATATATATATATATATATATATATATATATATATATATATATATATATATTAATAATAATAATAATAATAATAATAATAATAATAATAATAATAATAATAATAATAATAACAATCCAGGTAAAACATTCACATGGTAGTAATCCAAAGAATTTCAACGGAGTTTATAAAAAGTGATCAATATCAAATAGAGCTTTTATATATGATTATTTTTATTTACACAGACATGTACAAAATCTGCGACACTGGCATGTCGATGTAATCGATCAACAGCTATTATAAACTGAGATCTCATCAGGCAGAGTTAGAATCCGATCTTAACCTTAGATCATATTTGGAAAGATGAGATCTCATTTTATAATAGCTGTTGATCGATAACATCGACATGCCAGTGTCGCAGATTTTGTACATGTCTGTGTAAATAAAAATAACCATATATATACATGAAACCAACGGCAGGTATTAGTACGAGAACGTGAAGTGATTTATAATGGTTACCAAAAGAAGTGGAGAGTGCTAGAAATCTGGGGACAAATGTTGGAAAAACGTGTGGATAAGAAATTTGTGTATTTTTTTCTCTGTTCCAATCACATAGAGTCTCATTATCCGTTTATATACAGAATTTGTCTTCGAAAAATACGAGTATGCTGAAAAGACAACGCTAACTGTCGGATTCCATATGTATTATACTTATAAAGCCATAGAACTCTAGGTACCTGTAGATATGTATACATTTCTATGTATAGTATTGACTTCTAAACTTATTAAGCGATCACTATGATGTATGAACACGGCTGCTCGGCGTGAGAGTGTGTAATGTGAACTATATTTAGTTTAATTTAGTTTTATGCAAAGGGTCAAAAAAATGTGGAAGACCTTTCCTGAAAGTTCAGATACCTCCGATTCTTGTGAAATTTTAATCAATACATCTTACACATCAATTAATAATTCCCCAAATTTCAGTTTCTTTGAAGCATTTTAAATCGTTTCAGGGAGCATTGTATGGGCACGATCTCTAAATCTGTAAAATTTATCAGAGTTGTATTAAATTTAATCCATAGTTATTAGACACCAATTACGCAAGATTTCCGGAATTTTAATTTCTTCTTAAGACCCCTTAAGCTTAAGCCTTCAATTTTAGGCATTTTCTAGAATCTAAATTACGTAATGGAATTTTATCAAAATTAGAACAAGGATTCGTGAAATAAGGATTGTTAGCATTATATATTGCTTTTAATCTTCATAAAATGGAGCAAATCTGTTCTGTTTGAAGAGATTAATTTTACCCGTTCTGTGACAGGTATTCTTCTAGTATATATATATATATATATATATATATATATATATATATATATAATTTGGAATTTTAATTTTCGATACTGGAAATGATTTTGATCTAAATTGCCATTCATGACGAAACAATAAACGCCTAAATTAGACTATTTACACAATTGTCGAGCTGACTACTTATTATTTGATATAAAAGTATATATTTAGTTGTTTTAACTCGCACAAGATTTTGTTTATCTAAAGTTACAATCAGTTCAACAAATCTTAATTTATTTCTATTTTAATTACATTAAACGATTCAAAATTGGCAGATATAACAACACTGCGGAAAGAAAAGAAAATCAAACTATTTCGCCATTTTTAATAACGCGCGAACCAATGGCGCCACCAGGATGTAACTTGACAACCAACCAGACGAGAACTTACGACTTATGTAGAAAGGAAAATAAATAAATAAAAAGCAGATATATATATAGAGAGAGGGAAGAAAGTGGGTATTCCGTGAAAAACTCTGCAAACAAGTCGATTTTAAGACGAGAACTTACGAACAAGACTGTAGAAGAGAAATAAATAAATACAAGGTAGGGAGAGTGTGAAAGGGAGAAGGTGGGGGGTAGAGGAGAATATAGAGAAGGATAGAGAAAAGGACAAAAATGGGGGAGAGAGAAAGAAGAGAAAGAGAGAGTATCTCATGAGACACTCTGCAAACAAGTCGATTTTTCTACATCCAATTATAAGTGCTTTTCGGTATTTTAGTTAAGCTTAGACACATTAGGGGCTCTCAGCGCTCCTCCAGCCCTCGCTACCAAGCTCAACCACAACACTACAATGTCTGTACTTCAAGATAAAAATTCTGCTTAAAACAAGTAGAATAATTTTATTTATTTATTTATTTACTTACTTACTTTTATTTACCCTAAGCAAGGAATATTGCCACTGAAGCATAAGGGGGGGGGGGTATTTAACTCCTCGGGAGGTTAGGCACAAGGCCAGTTTTATCTAACTTCCACGAAGTAAGATGTGACCCAAGGTCGGGTCGGGAAAGTGGGACTTGAGAAGCCAGCACCCGAGAAGGTGAGCACTCTGGCCATTAAAAATTGCCTGGGCAGCGCCGTCGGCATTCCCCGGTAGGGGCGCCTCAGACTGTAAGCAATAAACTTACTCCTCCCCAAAGAGGGGAGACAAAGCCTGGGAGGGTGGACCTCCTAGAACTGCACAGGACCGTCCCATAGACCGGCGTAAATCAAGCCCCGAAGGCCAAGACGATACCAGTCTATGGAGTGCAGTATCCATCGGAACAGATACTACATGTTTAAATATTTATTTGCAGAAAAGGTCAGGAAAGACCTCAGGGATTACTGTGCTAGAAATCAGATATATAGCGCAGGGACAACCTGGTTGAGGAGCTGGACCGAGATGTTTGCATGTTGATACGGTCGGTGAAACAGGAAGCAGGGAGGGAATTCCAAAAGCAAGCGGTCCGAAGAAAAAAAGCTATCAGAATAGAAAATATTCCACCATCTACGAACCTCTACAGTGAATGGTCGACTGACTCTGTGAGAATAACATCTAAGATGAGGATAGTAGTCCGAATAACCCAAATAATACAAATTATCAAGCCTCATCTAAAAATATTCCAGTACATCATTGCTGTCAACAAAATATTAAATTTTAAATAAAACATATTGTTAAATTAGTTAATTTAATATGAATCTTACAAATTTAAAATTCACTGAATTGGTATTATTGCATTTTAAATAAAGGTTCATCCGTTTCAAATTTATATCTAAATTCAGATGTTTTTTAAATTTTCATATTCATTAGTTTTACGTATATAGTATCTATTTAAATGTAGAGTTCAGTTGTTTTAATTTGGAATACGGTTGCTTGAATGTGAAATTGATATATTTTTTATTGAAATGCAGCAGTATGAATTTTAACATTTACTTTAATGTTAAATTCGGTTGTTTTAATTTGAAATTCATTTATTTTAATTTTAAATGTATTTATTTTAATTCGTTTTGATTTGCAATTCATTTGAAATTCATTAGTTTTAATTAATTTTAATTTTAAATTCAGTTATTTTAATTCTAAATCCAGCTATTTTAATTTGAATCTCAGCTATGTTCAAGTAAAATTCAATGGTTTAATTTAAATTTTATTTTTCTTAATTAAAAGTTAACTTGTCTGAAATTGAAATTCAGATGTTTTAAATTGAAGTTTAGTTGTACATTTAGTTCAGTTATTTTAATTATAACTTGAAATTCAGTGAAGTTTTTTATGTAAATTCGGTTAGCTTATAAAAATATGAGTTGTTTTATTTTAAAATTTAGTAGTTTTTTTTATTCATTTTATTTGAAATTCATTTGTTTTAAATTCAATTTTATTTGATTCGTGTGAAGTTCAGTTATTTTAATTAGACGTTCAGTTGCTTCTATTTGAGAGAAAGACGTTGTAATTAGATAAAACATCGGGATCATAAATTTCCTTGCCAATTAAACAAGCGTTTCCGGTGAAGTAAATATGTCTAATCCGGTTTTATGAAGTGGCAACGTGTGCGTCTACAAGAGCTTTCGGAAATGGCGAGCGTTGAATGACAGTTGTGTTTTATCGCAGAAGCGAGCGTTTAATGGCGACCAGGTTAGAAGGAAAACACGACCAGAAATAAAACAATCTCCGGTCATCAACCGAGACACGAGGAAATAAGAAAGACATCGTTGATGTGACACTAAGTCTGTAAATGACCCTTGGGGCCATAACAGGTCAATAAAACGCTTATATTTACCAGCTTGGAATTTAAAAACAGAAAACCGAGTAAAGAGTATAACTGATTGTATCTACTTCGCTTCAGTTTAGCTGTGTAGGATACAGAAGTTCAGGCTGAGATCAGTTGGTCTACGTCAAGTGTAAAAATAGCATTTTACTTCTTTCGAAAGTTCAGGCTGAGATCAGTATGTTTACGTCAAGTGTAAAAATAGTATGTTGCTTCTTTCGAAAGTTCAGGCTGAGATCAGTTAGTTTACGTCAAGTGTAAAAATAGTATGTTGCTTCTTTCGAAAGTTCAGGCTGAGATCAGTTAGTTTACGTCAAGTGTAAAAATAGTAGTTTGCTTCTTTCGAAAGTTCAGGCTGAGATCAGTTAGTTAACGTCAAGTGTAAAAATAGTATGTTGCTTCTTTCGAAAGTTCATGCTGAGATCAGTGGGTTTACCTAATGTGTAAAAATAGTAGTTTGCTTCTTTCGAAAGTTCAGGCTGAGATCAGTTAGTTTACGTCAAGTGTAAAAATAGTATGTTGCTTCTTTCGAAAGTTCAGGCTCAAATAAGTTAGTTTACGTAATGTGTAAAAATAGTAGTTTGCTTCTTTCGAAAGTTCAGGCTGAGATCAGTTAGTTTACGTCAAGTGTAAAAATAGTATGTTGCTTCTTTCGAAAGTTCAGGCTGAGATCAGTTAGTTTACGTCAAGTGTAAAAATAGTATGTTGCTTCTTTCGAAAGTTCAGGCTGAGATCAGTTAGTTTACGTCAAGTGTAAAAATAGTACGTTGCTTCTTTCGAAAGTTCAGGCTGAGATCAGTTAGTTTACGTCAAGTGTAAAAATAGTATGTTGCTTCTTTCGAAAGTTCAGGCTGAGATCAGTTAGTTTACGTCAAGTGTAAAAATAGTATGTTGCTTCTTTCGAAAGTTCAGGCTGAGATCAGTTGGTTTACCTAATGTGTAAAAATAGTAGTTTGCTTCTTTCGAAAGTTCAGGGTGAGATCAGTTAGTTAACGTCAAGTGTAAAAATAGTATGTTGCTTCTTTCGAAAGTTCAGGCTGAGATCAGTTGGTTTACCTAATGTGTAAAAATAGTAGTTTGCTTCTTTCGAAAGTTCAGGCTGAGATCAGTTAGTTAACGTCAAGTGTAAAAATAGTATGTTGCTTCTTTCGAAAGTTCAGGCTGAGATCAGTTAGTTTACGTCAAGTGTAAAAATAGTAGTTTGCTTCTTTCGAAAGTTCAGGCTGAGATCAGTTAGTTTACGTCAAATGTAAAAATAGTATGTTGCTTCTTTCGACAGTTCAGGCTGAGATCAGTTAGTTTACGTCAAGTGTAAAAATAGTATGTTGCTTCTTTCGAAAGTTCAGGCTGAGACTAGTTAGTTTACGTCAAGTTTAAAAATAGTATGTTGCTTCTTTCGAAAGTTCAGGCTGAGATCAGTTGGTTTACCTAATGTGTAAAAATAGTAGTTTGCTTCTTTCGAAAGTTCAGGCTGAAATCAGTTAGTTAACGTCAAGTGTAAAAATAGTATGTTGCTTCTTTCGAAAGTTCAGGCTCAGATCAGTTGGTTTACCTAATGTGTAAAAATAGTAGTTTGCTTCTTTCTAAAGTTCAGGCTGAGATCAGTTAGTTTACGTCAAGTGTATAAATAGTATGTTGCTTCTTTCGAAAGTTAAGGCTGAGATCAGTTGGTTTACGTAAAGTGTAAAAATAGTATGTTGCTTCTTTCGAAAGTTCAGGCTGAGATCAGTTAGTTTACGTCAAGTGTAAAAATAGTATGTTGCTTCTTTTGAAAGTTCAGGCTGAGATCAGTTAGTTTACGTCAAGTGTAAAAATTGTATGTTGCTTCTTTCGAAAGTTCAGGCTGAGATCAGTTAGTTTACGTCAAGTGTAAAAATAGTATGTTGCTTCTTTCGAAAGTTCAGGCTGAGATCAGTTAGTTTACGTCAAGTGTAAAAATAGTAGTTTGCTTCTTTCGAAAGTTCAGGCTGAGATCAGTTAGTTTACGTTAAGTGTAAAAATAGTATGTTGCTTCTTTCGAAAGTTCAGGCTGAGATCAGTTGGTTTACGTCAAGTATAAAAATAGTATTTTGCTTCTTTCGAAAGTTCAGACTGAGATCAGTTAGTTTACGTCAAGTGTAAAAATAGTATGTTGCTTCTTTCGAAAGTTCAGGCTGAGATCAGTTAGTTTACGTCAAGTGTAAAAATAGTATGTTGCTTTTTTCGAAAATTCAGGCTGAGATCAGTTAGTTAACGTCAACTGTAAAAATAGTATGTTGCTGCTTTCGAAAGTTCAGGCTGAGATCAGTTAGTTTACGTCAAGTGTAAAAATAGTATGTTGCTTCTTTTGAAAGTTCAGGCTGAGATCAGTTAGTTTACGTCAAGTGTAAAAATTGTATGTTGCTTCTTTCGAAAGTTCAGGCTGAGATCAGTTAGTTTACGTCAAGTGTAAAAATAGTATGTTGCTTCTTTCGAAAGTTCAGGCTGAGATCAGTTGGTTTACGTCAAGTGTAAAAATAGTATTTTGCTTCTTTCGAAAGTTCAGACTGAGATCAGTTAGTTTACGTCAAGTGTAAAAATAGTATGTTGCTTCTTTCGAAAGTTCAGGCTGAGATCAGTTAGTTTACGTCAAGTGTAAAAATAGTATGTTGCTTTTTTCGAAAATTCAGGCTGAGATCAGTTAGTTAACGTCAAGTGTAAAAATAGTATGTTGCTGCTTTCGAAAGTTCAGGCTGAGATCAGTTGGTTTACGTAAAGTGTAAAAATAGTATGTTGCTTCTTTCGAAAGTTCAGGCTGAGATCAGTTGGTTTACGTCAAGTGTAAAAATAGTAGTTTGCTTCTTTCAAAAGTTCAGGCTGAGATCAGTTAGTTTACGTCAAGTGTAAAAATAGTATTTTGCTTCTTTCGAAAAATAAACATAGACTTCTAAATACGTTATTGGATTTGGGGGGCTAGAGAGTTAATTAGGCGAGGCGACAATAACGGTTCGCCCGAGGAAATTTATCTCACTTTTATAAGAATTTCAGGAGGGGGTGATTAGACATCATACAGAATTTGATATACCTATTGCTATTATATTAACAGTGCAAATATATGTGTACAAAGAGTTAAATTAAAGATATAGTTAGACATAAAATTACATCCACTGTGTAGTGTGTGTATATATAAATAAATAAAATTATATAAAACTTAGAAAAGCCTACGGGAATTAACCAGTCTCGATGTTAGTAAATTTATAAAGCTCTACTTCGTATTATGCACTTTTTTAAATATCTTAGTTTAAAGATCATTATAAAAATATATTTGAACTTAACTAATATATATATATATATATTTCTCCCGGGCAACGCCGGGCGACGGGACCCGCCGGGCGACGGGACCCGCTAGTATATATATATATTCGTCGAACACTCTCGACTAGTCTTCTATCTGTGCCCGCTTCTAGGTACATATAGGCCTTAATTTCCGTAAATTACGTGGCAGTTTCTGTGGGCCGAATGGATATGGCTGACTCTGTGTACCGGGTTCGCGCCTCTCCACCGTCTGAAATTGTTACTCCCCTGCACTGATGAGAGCAATAAGCTTGAAACGCAGCGTCTGTAGGTATAAATAATTTAATATTTATTTATAAATATTATACTAAGCCCTTTAAGAAATTAAAGTTGAGCACTCTCGGGGAAGTTAAAAATAGACTGTCAAAAAGCTCTAATGCAAAGTTCCGAATACGTTCGTCGAACACTCTCGACTAGTCTTCGATCTGTGCCCGCTTCTAGGTACATATAGGCCTTAATTTCCCTAAATTACGTGGCAGTTTCTGTGGGCCGAGTGGATATGGCTGACTCTGTGTACCGGGTTCGCGCCTCTCCACCGTCTGAAATTGTTACTCCCCTGCACTGATGAGAGCAATAAGCTTGAAACGCTAGCGTCTGTAGGTATAAATAATTTAATATTTATTTATAAATATTATACTAAGCCCCTTTAAGAAATTAAAGTTGAGCACTCTCGGGGAAGTTAAAAATAGACTGTCAAAAAGCTCTAATGCAAAGTTCCGAATACGTTCGTCGAACACTCTCGACTAGTCTTCGATCTGTGCCCGCTTCTAGGTACATATAGGCCTTAATTTCCCTAAATTACGTGGCAGTTTCTGTGGGCCGAGTGGATATGGCTGACTCTGTGTACCGGGTTCGCGCCTTCACACCGTCTGAAATTGTTACTCCCCTGCACTGATGAGAGCAATAAGCTTGAAACGCTAGCGTCTGTAGGTATAAATAATTTAATATTTATTCATAAATATTATACTAAGCCCCTTTAAGAAATTAAAGTTGAGCACTCTCGGGGAAGTTAAAAATAGACTGTCAAAAAGCTCTAATGCAAAGTTCCGAATACGTTCGTCGAACACTCTCGACTAGTCTTCGATCTGTGCCCGCTTCTAGGTACATATAGGCCTTAATTTCCCTAAATTACGTGGCAGTTTCTGTGGGCCGAGTGGATATGGCTGACTCTGTGTACCGGGTTCGCGCCTCCACACCGTCTGAAATTGTTACTCCCCTGCACTGATGAGAGCAATAAGCTTGAAACGCTAGCGCCTGTAGGTATAAATAATTTAATATTTATTTATAAATATTATACTAAGCCCCTTTAAGAAATTAAAGTTGAGCACTCTCGGGGAAGTTAAAAATAGACTGTCAAAAATCTCTAATGCAAAGTCTCGAATACGTTCGTCGAATACTCTCGACTAGTCTTCTATCTGTGCCCGCTTCTAGGTACATATAGGCCTTAATTTCCCTAAATTACGTGGCAGTTTCTGTGGGCCGAGTGGATATGGCTGACTCTGTGTACCGGGTTCGCGTCTCTCGACAGTCTGAAATTGTTACTCCCCTGCACTGATGAGAGCAATAAGCTTGAAACGCTAGCGTCTGTAGGTATAAATAATTTAATATTAATTTATAAATATCTATATCTATATATATATATATATATATATATATATATATATATATATATATATATATATCTATATATATATATATATATATATATATATATATATATATACTAGCGGATCCCGTCGCCCGGCGTTGCCCGGAAGAAATATAAAAGAATGAATTAAAATGTGTCAACATCCGAAAGAAATCAAATACGTCACATCGGACAATTATAATGTTCGGTTTTGAATTGTTGAAGGGAGATAGGAGAAAGAAAGGAATGAAGCCACGAGAAATATACGTATATATATATATATATATATATATATATATATATATATATATATATATATATATATATATATATATATATATAGGGCTTTACGCACTCCACTACTTTCGGAGCTTCTCCTGCACCTACTCCTGATCAAACGCCCAAAATTGGAGCTGGCTCCTCTCACGCTCCCCATTTTCCAAAAGGAGCCGCTCCAGTTCAAACTCCTATAAAAAAGGAGCGGCTCTTTTTCAGCGCTCTATAATGAAAATGTACATTCTTTCATATATGTTCTATTCTGCCAATGAGTGGTCGATAGAGGTGGGCGTCTATGGATCTCGTTAATATGGGTGGGAATGTCACTTTAAGTGTAAGACCGTAAGATAATATTTGACAAAATCTCGCCAATATTTTGAGATGTGCTAACGGTCATAGGAGAAGCATAGGATTACATTAACAACCTATTTTTCAGCGTAGGAAAATTTGACCCGATATTTTTATAGATTTGTTTTAAGTAAATAAAGTTTTTCTTTTAAACATTATTAGTGATTATTTTTTTTAGAGGAAACATTTTTCTGAGAGAGAAGAGACAGCCAGGGCAACATTAATCGTTGTGTTGTTGTTTAATATTTGTTTGTTTTACGAACGTATTGTATAATGTACTTTCTAAGCAGAATAGCCAAATAGCCAAATCAGAATGGCAGATAGCCAAATCGGAATAGCCTAATCTGAATCGCCAAATAGCAACATCAGAATAGTTAAATAAGAATAGGCAAATAGCCAAATAAAAATGAGCAAATAGCTAAATAAAAATAGCTTAATAGCTAAATCAGAATAGGCTAAAAGCCAGATGACCATTAGCCACATCAGAATAGACAAATAGCCAAATCAGAATAGGCAAACAGCTAAATCAAATTGCAAATAGCTAGATAATCATGGTAATCTAGATGAATCAGAATAAGCAAATAGCTAAATCAGAATGAGAATCTAGCCAAATTAGAATAGGCAAAAAGCTAAATCAGAATAGGCTAATAGCCAGATGACCATAGGGAAAAAGTAAGAATAAATAGCCAAATCAGAAAATGCAAATAGCTAAATCAGAATAAGCAAATAGCCAGATGACCAAATGAGCAAATCAGAATAGGCAAATAGCCAAATACATATATACAGTGTACATATATATATACATACATATATCAGAATAACCAAATAAGAATAGCCCAATAAGAATAGACAAATAAGAATAGCCAAATAAAAATAGGCAAATAGCAAAATCAGAATACGCAGATAGCTTTAAAAGAATAGCTGAATCACAATAGGCAAATAATTAAACCAGAATAGGCAAATGGCCAAATTAGAATATGCAAATATCTAAACCAGAATAGGCAATAGCCATATGACGATAAGCAACTAGCCAAATAAAAATAAGCAACTAGCCAAATGAGAATAGAAAAATTGCTAAGTAAGGATAGGACAAATCAGAAAACGCTACTAGTAAAATCATAATAGCAAAAATAGCAAAATAAAAATAGGCAAATAGCCAAATAAGAATAGGCAAATAGCTAAACAAGAATAGGCAATAGCAAAATAACCATAGGCAAATAAGAATAGGCAAATAGCCAAATCAGAAAAGTCAAATAGCCAGATTGTCAAAGGCAAATCGCTAAATCAGAATAGGAAAATAGCCAGATTAGCATAAATCAAAATAAGCAAATTGCCAAATCAGAATAGGAAAATAGCCAAATCAGAAGCGAATAGGCAAATAACTAAATCAGAAAAAGCAGATAGCCAAATCAGAATAAACAAATAGCTAAATAAGAATATGTACATAGCCAAATGAAAAAGGCAACTAGCTAAATCAGAATAGGCAAATAGCTGAATCAAAATAGGAAAATAGCCAGATGACTATAGGCAAATAGCCACATCAGAATAGGCAACAAGTTAAATCAGAATAGTAAAATAGCCAAATCAGACTAGGCAAATAGTCAAATACATATATTTAGCTATCATATTTGGCTATTATTCTGATATATATATATATATATATATCAGAATAATAGCCAAATTATATATATATATATATCAGAATAATAGCCAAATAAGATAGCTAAATAGCTAAATAGAGATAAATAAGAATAAAAATGCAAATAGCTAAATCCGAATAGGCAAATAGCCAGATTGTGATAGGCATATAGCGGAATCAGAATAGGCAAATAGCCAGATTACCATAGGCGAATACCTAAATCAGAATAGGGGATCTAGAATAGACTAATAGCTAAAAAGAATATGCAATATAAAATCAGAATAAGCAAATAGTCAGATGGTCATAGGAAAATCGCCAGATGACCATAGGTATATAGCTAAATCAGAATAGACAACAAGCTTAATCAGAATAGCCAAATAACCAAAGCAGAGTAGGCAAATAGCCAAACACATATATAAATGTACATATATGTATACACATATATATAAGAATAGGCTAAATAATAATAGCAAAATCAGAATAAGCAAATAGCTAAATAAGAATAAAAAGGCCAATAGCTAAATCAGAATAGGAAAAACGTTGAATAATATACGCTAATAGTAAGATTGCTATAAGCAAATAGCCAAATCAGAATAGAATAGGATAAATCAGAATAGGCAAAAAGCTAAATCAGAATATGCAAATAGTCAAATAAGAATAGAGAAATAGATAAATCAGAATAGGACAATGGCTAAATCACAATAGGCATATCGCCAAATCACCATAAGCAAATAGTCAGATTACCATAAGCAAATAGCCAGATGGCCATAGGCAAATAGCTAAATCAGACTAAGCTAATAGTAGCGAGATTACAATAGGCAAATAGTAGCCAATAAAATAGCTAAACTACGCAAAAAAGCTAAATAAGAATATGCAAATAGCCAAATCAGAATCGCCAAATAGCTAAATCACAATACGAATATAGCCAAATCAGAAGAGTCAAAATCCCAGATTACCATAGGCAAGTAGTCAGAAGACCGTAGGAAACTAGCGAAATCAGAATAGGCTAATAACCAAATCCGAATAGAATAGGACAAATAGCTAAATCAGAATAGGTAAATAGTAAAATCAGAATAGGGAAGGAGCAAAATAAGAACAGTCAAATAGCTAAATCACAACAGGAAAATAGCCAAATAAAAATATGCAAATAGCCAAATCACTATAGGCAAATAGTAGCCAATCAAATAGCTAAATCAGAATAGGTAAATAGCCAAATCAGAATATAAAACTAGCTGAAACAGAATAGGCAAATAGCCAAAATAGAATATGCAAATAGATAAATCAGAATAGGAAAATCAGAATCGCCAAATAGCTTAATCTGAATAGGCAAATAGCAAAATCAGAATAGGCAAATAGCCAGAGGATTATAGGCAAATAGCCATATAAGAATAGGCAAATAGAAAAACCATATGACCATTGGCAAATAGCTAAATCAGAATAGGCAAATAGCTAAATCAGAAGAGGCAAATAGTTAAATTAGAATCGGCAAATAGCTAAATCAGAATAGGCAATCAGCCAGATAATCATAGACTATGTGATATTTGCACAACGAGAATAGGCAAATAGCCAAATCAAAATAGGCAAATATCCAAACCAGATGACCACAGGTAAATAGCTAAATCCAAATAGGCAAATAGCCAAATTATGATTTCATAATAGACAAATGACCAGATGACAATAAGCTCTTGCAAATAGCCTTATCAAAATAGGCAAATAGCTAAATCAGAATAGGCAAATAGCAAAATGGCCATGGGCAAAAAGCCAAATGACTATAAGCCAAATCAGAATAGGCAAATAGCTAAAACAGAATAGGCAATAGCCAGATAACCACAGGCAAAAAGTTAAATTAGAATAAGCAAATAGCCAAATCAGGATCGCCAAACGGCTGAATCAGAATAGGCAAATAGCCAAGCTAGAATAAGCAAATAGCAAAACCAGATGACTATAGGCAAATAGCCAAATATAATAAGTAAATAGCTAAATTAGAATAGGCAAATAGCTAAATACGAATAGGCAAATAGTTAAATCAGAATAGGCAAATAGCCAAATCAGAATAGGCAAATTACTAACCTAGATGACTATAGGTAAATAGCTTATCCAGAATAGGATAATAGTCAAATCAGAATAGGCAAATAGCCAAATCCGAATCGGCAAATAGCCAAATGACCATAAGCAAATAGCCAAATAAGAATAGGCAAATAGCCAAATCAGAATAGGCAACATTTATTAAAATTAAAAATTCGAATAATAAGATGAAAATATCTATATTTTAAATCTCTAACAACAAAAAAATGTTTACAATTTTAATATTCGATAATAGATTTTTTAAGATAAAGAAAGACATCTAATCTACTTTCAATTCTAAGAAAAAAACAAGAAATTAGCCAGAAAGTCTAATTATTTGCTTTTTTAAATTAAAATTTAATAAAGGTGCTTTAATGTTATTAAGTCTAAACATCGGTGTAATTGTAGAATAGAGCCTGCTGTTCTTTTTACATTTCGCATGGTATTCGCCCAAATTTTCGAAGAAACTGATTGTTGGTCTTAATAGTATTTTGGTCCTGAAATAAAATTCTCATTTACTTTTTAAAGTGTTGAGAATCTAACTTTAATCGCTCGCGGCCATGTTTTTTTCCTTACCCTGAAGATATTGTTCCTTGGATTAAAAATATTTTTTACTGCTTCAACATTTTATTACACACAAAAAAACTTTGAACATTCTATTTACAAAAGCAAGTTTTAACGGAATTTAACGAATGACATTAACATGAATTTAAGAATAACAAAAGGTCGCCAAGAAGACGACAGGTATAAATGTGCCATAAAAGTTCAATTTGATATATGCTAAAAAATAAATTAGAATTTTTTGTCAGGACAAAATGTACTATTTCACCAAAAAAATCGATTTTATTGAACAGTTGGGTTAATACCGAGCATAATATGCGAGAAAATCCAACTGCTCCTATAGTACAATTGAAGCCAATTTTTCTTTTAATTCGTATTTTTAAATACGAATTAAAAGAAAAATTGGCTCATTTATTCCATCAGCAATAAACACCCTTGTTATAAATATACAAAAAGTTCAAATCTTTAAGAAAATAACTTTAAACACATCCATAGACTCACTGGTGCATTTGAAGACATGTGTTGCCAAATTGTCTCCTGCCTTAAGAAAACTGTCCCATAAAAAATGTAACATGTAGATGTGAAAATCTACTTGCGTCTATAAAAAAACTGAGAAGTTCAAATGTTCTGTTTTCATGTGTAACTCTCTCGTTCTTTCTCATTCTCTCTCCTTTCCTTTCCTCCTTCCTCTCCCCCTCTCTCTATCTCCCTATCTCATATACATTTACGAGAGATATCATTTAAAAAATAACTCAAAGAGTTTAGCTGGGACTTCTGTTCTTTTCTTTTTTATTGCTGAATAGAAAATTAATGTTAAAAAATATCATTATTACGAAAATTAGGTGACTTGTGTGCTTTTGATGTAAGCGTGATACACGAATACACACTCTATTGTATTAATATATAGATTAGGCTATATTTATTGCCATTATGAAATAAATAATAAAAAGTTTCCACTCAATTGAATCTTATGCGGGAATGAAAGTATTTCTGCAGTTCTGATTTTCCAGATTTCAGCAGTCTTTTCTCTTGCAACCTAGAAGTACAGCGGACTCTTTTTGCAAATACAAATGTTACGGTACGCCTTGCCGTGAAACCCGCTTTTCGTTGTGAACTCGGGTTGGTGATAAACTCATGTGTGTTGATCTTTTCGTCGTCGCTGTATCTTTCTGCGGCGACGTCATCATCATCATAATCAACGTTGTGGAAAGCTACGCGTAGAGATTGTTTGGATTATGAAAAAAAGGAAAAGAAAACTTCGTACGCGTGTGTGTGATAGAAAGAGAGAGAGAGAGAGAAAGAGAGAAAGAGAGGGAGAGAAAGAGAGATAGAGATAAATAGAAAGATAGATTAAGAGAGATAGAGAAATAGAGAGATAGAGAGAGAGCGCGCACAAGAGAGAGCGCGAGAAAGAGATAGAGAGAGAGAGCGCGAGGGAGAAAGTGCGAGTGAGAGAGCGCGCACGAAAGATTATACAGGGTGTTTCAAAAGTCTTGGGAACATAAGGATTTTTAATAACTAAAAAACTATTAGGAGTTGAAAAATGAAATTGGTACCGTTGGAAAGGTTAAAGTTTCAAGTTTTGTGGGGAATCTTCAAAGTTGCTCAATATGAGCACCATTCGTCACACGGCAGACATCTAGTCGATAGTCCATTTCCTGCCAAACGCGTTCCAGCATCTTGACGTCAATGGTTCCCACAACTGCCGTTACTCGAGCCTTTAGTTCGTCAATATCTCTTGGAAGGGGCGGCACATAGACTTGTTGCTTGACAAAGCCCCAAAGGAAAAAGTCACACGGGGTAAGATCTGGAGACCTAGGAGGTCAGGGCATGAGAACGTCATCACCTCGCCCAGATCTCCCAATCCATCTACCAGGCAGCCTTGTGTTAAGAAACTGCCTTACTCTAAGACTCCAGTGTGGTGGTGCACCATCTTGTTGAAAAATGAAGTCATCAGATTCTGCTTGTTCCAACTGAGCCATTAACCAGTCTTCCAGCATGTTGAGATAGGATTCACCAGTGATAGTTGCCTCTTCAAAGAAGAACGGTCCATAGACACCTTTCTTGGAAATTGCACAAAACACGTTCACTTTTGGTGAATCTCGTTCGTGCTCAAGAGTTCATGAGGATTCTCAGTACCCCATATGCGAGTGTTATGCTTGTTAACTTTGCCATTCAGATGGAAGGTCGCCTCATCGCTAAAAACAAGCCGGTCATCAAAGCCGTTATCTTCCAACTTCTCTTGCATTGCAATGCAAAAGTCACGGCGAAGTGGCTTATCAGTGTCCTTCACCTTTTGGACCAACTTGAGCTTGTAAGGTACCATTTGCAGTCGTTTCCTTAAGACACGCCAGACAGTTGCTGGAGCAAGCTGAAGTGCCCTGCTGGCTCTTCTCACTGATTTACGGGGGCTCCGCTGAAAGGCTGTCCGAACTTGCTCAACTGCATCTTCTGAAGTTGAAGGGCGACCTGTTCGCTTACTTGGGTACAAACACCCATCTTTCACAAATTTAGCATGCCATCTGACAATGGATTTCCTTTCAGGGGCTTCTTTCTTAAATTTCCTGCGAAATGCACGCTGAACACATGTCCACGATTCAGTCTTTGCAAATTGGAGGACGCAAAATGCCTTGTCTTGTTTAGAGAACGCCATTACTGCACCTGAAAAGATAACACGAAAATCATTAGTATGACCAAAAACTTGATTAAGCAAGCTTTAAAATGGCACCAGTTTCATTTTCTACCTGGAATAGTTCATGAGATATACGCATTTGTAATGTTCCCAAGACTTTTGAAATATATATATATATATATATATATAGAGAGAGAGAGAGAGGGAGAGAGAGAGAGGGAGACTGATAAACGGATTAATAGATCAATTGACTGCCTCGTTACACTTAGCTACATTGTACGCAACCTTCCCCACCATCGCTGGAGCTCCGGGAACGGCGACGTTTCGTTTCCGCTTGCTTAGCTTGTCAGCTAAAATAAGGCTGAGACCCTCTCGGCCGGAAGTCACGTGGTTTCCTCGACTTCCGCTGTTAGTCCCCCCCCCCACACTTTCAGACGCACCCCAAACTCCTCAATCCGGACACACCCTTTGCTATCTAACACAAACTTCTGATCACATTATTTCATTCAGGCTGACAAAATCAAAAAAGCTGATTGCAATCTTAATCAGATAGATGAACATACTAGTCTGATCATTTTCGTCTGTAGAAGTAGATGAATTGAATATAGGCGCACATATTTCATCATATGATTCAACTGGTAGAATGGCAGATGGAATACTTAGGGACTTCAGGTGTTATTTAGTCTTCCTATTAAAACCTTTTATATTAACATTCAGAAGTGACAGTTATCCAAATTGTAAGCGTCACAGACTTTTCCTAATCTCCAAGTGGAACTTTGAAGTCGGCAAAATACACTTTTTTCCGTAGTTTCTAAACACGTTTAGCACACTTTGTAAGGGTCACAGACTTTTTCTAATCTCCAAGTGGTACTTTGAAGTCGGCAAAATACACCTATTCCGTAGTTTCTAAACACGTTTAGCACACTTTGTAAAGGTCACAGACTTTTTCTAATCTCCAAGTGGGACTTTGAGTCGGCAAAATACACTTTTTTCCGTAGTTTCTAAACACGTTTAGCACACTTTGTAAGGGTCACAGACTTTTTCTAATCTCCAAGTGGTACTTTGAAGTCGGCAAAATACACTTTTTTCCGTAGTTTCTAAACACGTTTAGCACATTTTGTAAGGGTCACAGACTTTTCCTAATCTCCAAGTGGAACTTTGAAGTCGGCAAAATACACTTTTTTCCGTAGTTTCTAAACACGTTTAGCACACTTTGTAAGGGTCACAGACTTTTTCTAATCTCCAAGTGGTACTTTGAAGTCGGCAAAATACACTTTTTCCGTAGTTTCTAAACACGTTTAGCACACTTTGTAAGGGTCACAGACTTTTCCTAATCTCCAAGTGGTACTTTGAAGTCGGCAAAATACACTTTTTTCCGTAGTTTCTAAACACGTTTAGCACACTTTGTGAAAGTCACATACTTTTTCTAATCTCCAAGTGGGACTTTGAGTCGGCAAAATACACTTTTTTCCGTAGTTTCTAAACACTTTGTAAGGATCAGATGTTTCCTAATCTGAGAGTGGTACCTTGAAGGCGACCAAATACATTTTCTTGACAAAGTTATTAATGTTACGTCTTCGATCCCGCAGTGTGAATAACAGATGTTGTCGCTCTTACCCTAAAAAGGCACAATGTATCAATCGCTGTTCTGAGTGGAACTCGTCCTGCAGGATTTACTCAGTTAGAGAAAGTGAAGGGGGTTATACTTTCTTCTGTTTTAGCAAAGGCGAAGAAAAACGCCGTCAATCAGATGTTGGCTTTGCCATCAAATCAGATCTTGCGGCATTCATGTCTTCTGTTCCGAAAGGTATATCAAACCGCATCCTGACCCTGACAATTAATCTTGGGGTCAACACTTATGCTCTTTGGTAAGCTACGATGCTCAACAATAATAACCTAAAAGCAGGAAAATGATGATTTTTACGATTCTCTTCGTGGTGTCCTTTCTAGCGTCAAGCATAGGGACAAGCTTGTCTTTATGGGTGACCTCAATGAACGAATTGGCGCTGACCATGTGGCTTGGGATGTTTTTTAGGACATCACGGTGTAAGGCGAATGAATTCAAACGGTTTCTATCTTCTCTCTATATGCAGTGATTTTTTACCTTACCATCACCAATACTCTGTTTCAACAAAAGAATCATCGTAACACCTTCTGGATGAACCCTAGATCAGGGTATTGGCGCATGATAGACTACATGATTACTCGGAGGCGAGACGTAAGTGATATTTCCATCACCCGTTCTTTTCATGGCACCTGTTTTCTGTCAAATCACGCACTCCTCCGTAGTAGGGCTTATTTTCGTATGGCGCGCAGGAAGTTTCGAAAGCCTGAATTAATGAAATGCATCAATGTGTTGCCATTGACAAACGGCAAGAAAAGGGAGGAACTTTGTGATCATCTAGAGGAATCTCTCGACGCAGTCGTCATAACTGATGGCATTGAGATTTCTTGGAAGAGTCTCGGAGATATAGTTTATTCTTCTTCATTTTAAATACTTGGTCGTCCTATTCGTAAACACCGGGTTTGACGATAAAAATGAAAAAGTTAAAGAATTAATCAATCAAATGCATGATACGCATAAGACATAGATCAATGATAAGAACTCACTCGTTTGTTAAAAATCAAACATACAGGAGGTGCAAAAAGGAGGTTCAAACTGCTCATCGCAATATGAACGATTCTTAGTGTTCATCTAGAGCGGCCGAACTCCAACAGGCATCATACAAGAAGAATACGAAAATCTTCTATGAGGGATTAAGGAAGGTTTATGGTTCAAGTGAAAGTGGGAACTCTCCAGTCCTTTCTGCGGATGGCAGAACACTCCAAACGAACAAATTGCCTTGGAGAAACACTTAAAATCAGTTCTTAATTCCAACTACAAAGTAAATGAAGACATCATAGCTTAAATTCATCAGCGACCAGAAATATCCCATCTTTCTTACCTTCCGACCTTTAAGGAAATCAAAGATATAATCAAAAAAATATTGTCAGGCAGGGCCCTAGGAAAGGACGAAATTCCACGCGAGATCTATAAGTATGGTGACACAAAACTGATAAAAAAGCTAGTGAATATCTTTATTGTCATTTGGAAGCATGAGTATGTAGCACAAGATTTCAGAGACGCCCACATAATTTTAAAAAAACAAAACAAGGGTAGTTGAAGCGTATGTGACAACTCCCGGGGATCTCTCTGTTGTCAGTTGAAGGGGAGATTTTAGCTCAACTTATTCTTAACAGAATAATCAAGCATCATGCCGTGTAGCTTTCGAGCTGGCTGTGGTTCTATTGGCATGATCTTCTCCCTTTGTCAGGTTGTCGAGAGATTGAGAGAGAAAAATCAAGAATTGTACATTGTGTTCGTGGACTTTACCAAGACTTCAATATGTCCACCTAAAAACAGACACATGTTATTAACCCGATTAGATCGTAGCTCTTTAGAGCTAATGATAGAAATATCTACATGGATGTGTCGCTTATGTACATGTTTGTATAAATAAAAATATCTATCTATCTATCTCTTTCTTTCTTTCTCTCTCTCTCTCTCTCTCTCTCTCTCATATATATATTTATATATAGTTTTAAAGGTTCATACTTTTTTTTAAGCATCTGAATGAAATTTAGTAAATAAGAAGTGTGGTATAACCGTCCACGTGCTTGCGTGTTTTCATACGAGAGATAAAAAAACGTCATCTCATTCGCCGGCTCACAACAACAGAAGCTGGCTTCCCAATTACATCGGAATTTCAAACACACTGATGAGGCTAATATTATTAGCGAAATATCTGTATAACTATAAAAAAAATGACAGTTTATAGAAAAAAAATGTAAAAAATCGGTTTCGATTTTGTCTTTTCTTTTAAATAAAATAAATATTGCATCTATTACAAGCTTTGATGGTAGTTAATTTACCACACTTCTTTTTTACTATATATATATATATATATATATATATATATATATATTATTATTATTATTACATATTTACGTTTTTTTTACCTATAGACGATATCGATTCGGGCGTTTTGCACTCATCAGTGCAGGAGTGGTGGTTGCAGGCAGTCGCATGGGATCGAACGCAGTTCGTAGAATCGAGCTAGAATTACGAGACAAACGTTCAAGACCACAGGGCTACCGGAAATCAGCACAGGTGTGTGTGTGTGCATTTTGTAATTGAACACTTATTCTATATTTGAGTTCCACGTTGGGTAACGTGCAATTTCGCTAAAAAGGGTTGATATGGCGTATAACAAACTAACCAAATAAGCTAATGAATCGTTTCTGATAGATCTTGTGTATTCGCATTACAAAAAAAATAAGGTTAAGATGCTGTTAACCCAACGTATGGAAATTAGACTAAATATTCATCCGGAAGTTGTCCGTTTGAAAATGTTGGTTAGTTTATTTTGTTTGTTGTTGGTTTTTTTTTCGGGGATTTTTTATTTATTTAGTTGTTGCTTTTGCTATTCCCGATTAAATTACGTCTGCAGAAAATCTGAGAACGTGGGAAAATATTAAAAAGTGTCAAGTGACGCGTAACATTGTTTCTATCTTGAACTAAGTTAGGTGATAAACACGTAAAGGTAGTAATTTTGAGACAGATCATTTTTCTTTTTATTTTAATATGTTTGTGGGTATGCATATTATTGTGTGAACGGCTCGGACTTTGTACACGGCATAACCCTTTGTAAAAGAATTGACTACTATGGACAATCGATAGCGCAAATGTAAATATATATACATTATAGTTTTCCTTTACTGCGTAGCGAGAGTGATTGTATAGGGATAAGAAGACTTGACTGCTGACAAAGCGGTTGGGTTTCAAATTTAAGCTTTAACAACTCGCTCGTCTACCAACACGGAAGATCCCTGACACGACGAAACAGCTTCCGTTAGATGACTATATATATATATATATATATATATATAATTTATCAGACACGATCATATATATATATATATATATATATATATATATATATATATATATATATATATATATATGGGAAATGAAAAGAAAAGAAGAAAAGAAAAGAAAGTTCTACAATTTATAATTCTGTTTCTTATTGTTTGTTTTTTATGAAGGGCTCATTAGACTAGATGAAGTTTAATAGTCGCTCGAAAGACTCTTAACTTTCACGTTTATCTGTTACATAGCCCGGGGTGTCGTCTCTATGTTCAGCTCTTAGTAATAATTTACTTATAAAAGTAATTTCAAAAATGAATACGTCAATCATATCAAATCACCTTTTATTCTCGTCGGCGTATGCCTGTGTGTTGCTACCCTCCGAGGACTGAGTTATGTCGTGAGCTGAAATAAAGTCGTATTTTCACATCAATTTTAATTATTCAATTTATCAATTCAATGCAATATCTTTTGGAAGGTGAATAGTTTATTTATATCTGCTGCACTTGTTAGCTGCAAATTAGATGCGGGGAGATAGGAAAGAGTGAAACAGCGAGAGAGTCAATTACTTATTTTAGCGCATGCTTGATTATTTATCATTTTTTTCAGACCACCTTAAAACACATATTCTATCAAACGTTCTGGAGATTAGCAACCGCCACGCTCACAATCATATGTATAACGTCATGTCCACCCAATTAGTATCACTTCCTTTCTCATGAACCCCACTCGTATTTCAGGCAGAGTGTAACGTCTTCGTGGTTTTTGGCTGGAATATATCCAGTTAACAACATAACGCCAGATCCACCTGAGGAAGTATATTTTAACTAATATTTAGTAACGTAACGTACAGTAACGTACCCACCAATATTCATCATCGCGAGTGATTAATTTGATTGATATTTTATTGAACTTATCTAATTTCTTCGATTTTACGATGTTATTTGGAGCGAAAATGCATACAGCCGAGGAGGTTGGCGTGATTGGCCAAATGGATGACATTGCTGATTATGAAATCAGTTATGATTGGTGAAAATCCAATCAGATCTAGTGTGTTCACTTAAGTTCTAACACCATTCGGAAAGGTATGAACCTCCAATTTCATTCCCTATTATAAAATATATTAACACGTTTAACTAATCGTATGCAATTAATCATTTACAATTAGTACTGTGTTTTATCAGTGAATAAAATAAAACGGTTGCTATATCGTAAAACTGACAGTCATGACCATTAAATGAATCGTTTCAAATAGGTTTTGTCTTTCAACATTAAATAATTTTTTAAAAAGAGGTTGATATGTTGTAAACAGAAAAATAAAACCATTCAATGAATCGTCTACAGTAGGTAGTATATTTCGGTATTAAATAAGTCAAAAAGTGTCGATATGCCGCAAAATAAGAGTCAGATACGCCATAAAATGGAGTATTGTTGCCACATCTGGGGAGGTACCGCTAAGTGCACTTTTTCTTGCTTTGACAGAGTAAAACATCGACTTCGAAATCTAGTGGGGATGATCTATTTAGTTGTCCACGATATATTTATTGCCTAAGAGACGTTGCTAGTCTTTCTCTACTCTATACGTATTTCCATGGCAGCTACTCGACTGAGCTTGGCCTTTTGGCTAAGATCAAAGTGTAGTATCTGTTCCGATGGATACTGCACCCCATAGACTGGTATTGTCTTGGCCTTCGGGTCTTGATTTACGCCGGTCAATGGGTCTGTCCTGTGCAGTTCTAGGAGGTCCACCTTCCCAGGCTTTGCCTCCCCTCTTTGGGGAGGAGTAAGTTTATTGCTTACTGCCTGAGGCGCCCCTGCCGGGGAATGCCGACGGGGCTGCCCAGACAATTTTTAAACCCGACTTTCCCGACCCGACCTTGGGTCACATCTTACTTGTGGGAGTAAGATAAAAACTGGCCTTGTGCCTAACTCCTGGAGAGGAGTAAATCAATACTCGACTGAGCTCCACTCTCTGGTTCCTCCTTGTAGAACATTCACAACAAAAACTCTTCTTCCTACAACAACTGAAAAGAACTTTCCTTTCTTTTCCCGTGTGCCTAACATCAAACGAAATTACCATAAACAGGTTTTTGTTGCCCGGAACCTTTCATTTGTGGAACACATTTCTACATGGCTGCTTTTCTGTAGATTACAACATGTTCGTCTTTAAATACAATGTCAACAAATGCTTGTCAGAAACCGTACTCATTAGCAATCTAATTCTTTTCATTCCATTCATAATTTTAATCATCTCATAATATGATTCATCATTACAACTGACAATCCATCCATATCTCTATCTCTTATCTTCGAGTGGCTTTTGGCCTTGATAAGTGGTGACTCATTAATAAGTAAAAGAGATAATCCAAACTAAACAATGAATCGTTTCGAATGTGCATCGTAAATATCCGTCAAAGAGTTGATATGCCGTAAGGTAAACAAAACAAACTACTTAATGAATATTTTAGAACGGGTATTGATTTTTAGCATAAATGAACACAAAAAGGTTGACATGAAATAACACAGAAAAAAAGAACAAACCAATGAATGAATCATGTTTCAGAAATTTTTAGATGAGGATTTATAATTTGTACTATTTGGATTCTTCGGACTACTGTTCTCATTTTGAATGTTGTTCTCACAACGTTTTAGCCGATGTTACTTTCGACCTTCTTCAGGTGCATCTTTTCGAACTTGGGAATCTTTTAGTCAAGCTCGGGAATCTGTACGGAATTTCAAACCGAACCCTTTATTTAATCCACGAGAGTAGATTAGAGTCCACATAGCGCAACGGATGAAGTGTTATTTTTAATTAGTCCTAAGTAATAGTCTTCTGGGGGTTTAATTTTAAGTCCTCAATACGGCCGATACTAAGAATATCATTAAAAGTTACTTAAAACGTCTACCCGTAACGAGAGCAATATACCCCCGTTTATTAAATAAAGAGTTCACTTCGAAATTCCGTACAGATTGCTGAGTTCGACACAATAATTCCCGAGTTCGATAAGCTTCACCTGAAAAAAGATCGAAGGTTAATCGGCCGAAACGTTGGGAGAATAACATGAAAGATGAGAAAAGTAGTCCGAATAATTCAAATAATACAATGAATGACTAGTTTTCAATTCATGCTGTATTTCAATCTTAAATAACTAAAAATAAAACAGTTGAACGGCCGTAAAACTAAGGTAGAACATACAAAATACAGTCCATTAGACATACTGGAGAAAAAATTCCGTCTGAGGTTTTCTGTGCTGTGTTTCGTTGTTATTTTTATGTTTTTTTTTGTTATTTATTTCAGTTTTTATTTTGTTTTTGTTTTTTTGTTTTTTTGCCTTTGTTACTGTTACTCGTGAGTAAATTGTTGCTTTCGTCTCAAGAAAACCATGAAAATTGTCGAAACGTGGGAAAATAGTGGAAAGTGTCAAATGACTCGTAAGAGTTTTTTTTGTTTGGAGTCATTGAGTTGACTAAAATCTTAGGAGATCAATTTTGAAATAAAATAATTACACGTTTCATTATATATATATATATATATATATATATATATATGATGGCCTCTCTCGTCGATTTCGACGTATGAGTGCCCCACCAGGGGCTGCCCGCGCGTGAATTTGTAATTGCAAGGGTTGCGCAATCTCCAACAACCGCTCTCCTGAGTCGGCACTGCTTGATTCCAATGGCAAGTAGTAATACAAGACGACTGGAAACAATGCCGAGATAAGCAGAGAGCAAATACAGCACCTGGTATTCCCAAATGGTCACCCATTTAGTACTGGCCAGGCTCGACGCCGCTTAACTTTGGTGATCTAACGGGAACGGGTGTGTCAACGTGAGATATATATATATATATATATATATATATATATATATATATATATACACAGAGGGGGAGAGAGAGGGGGCATGTGTATGTGTTAAATAGACAAATGGAAAAAATACAGGAAAAATCATAAAAATACGCGAGATTTTACCGGTTTCGTTCGGATCAACGAACATCTTCAGAAAAAGTGAAGATTTAAAAAATGTATTGAAATAATGGCAAAACCTAGGGAAAAAAAAAGAAAAAGAAGGAAACACACACGGGATGTTTCTGGAATTTATGCAACTCATCCGGCAAAGACGTAATAATGGGAAAAGAAAGGGGGAAGAAAAGGGCAAAATAAGCAAAAATTAAAATAAATTAAAACATAGATGATGAAAAGCAATCAAAACGAATAGTTACTTTTTCCCGTGATCAGAGTTTGTAAACAATGGCGAGATATATTGCATTGTTTCTGTGCGGTTTTAACAAGTCACAATAAATTACAATACATTAATGTTCATAACATACCTAGCTGGTCATGCGTTCTGGCACGCGTCCTTTAATGTGATCCTGCACGACTGAGGAAACGCCGCCTGCAAACAAGTTCGTTCATACCCAGAAAATAATGACAAAGAAGTCCGGCGGTTGAAGATAAAATGAGGTTTATTCGTCTGAAATCGTCTATTTCAACTGACGAGTGGACGTGGAACAAACACTAAAGAAAGTCAATAACTACTGCTTAATCATATCTTATCCGAGCATCTCTAAAACCACAAGTTCACGCGTGTACGCTTTCAAGTGATCTGACGGTTTCTCTTCCTCACACCCGCTTCCAGCACACAGGAGGTCGAGCTGACATACGAGTCCATTAAGCTGACCCCGACTGAATCCTATTATCATGTTATTCTCAACTAACAAAATTATACTCGCCCAATATTAAAGAACAGATGTATAGATAGACGAAAAATAATCGATCTGCTTACTATTTTTATATTATTAGATACACACTTCAAATGTTGCTGTAGTCATCAACTTGCTGTTCTGAAAGCGGGTCATATTGATTCTTTTTGTAAAGAATATGAAACCGCACAAAAATGAACATCTAATTTTAATGAGATTTACACCATATTTACATTAAATAAAAAAAGAAAGAAATTCTCCAAATGTTAGCCATTTCGAACCATTTAAAGACCCTATAATAGAGACTTAACTAAACAAAATTGTTTCATCTAAACCCATAATCTTAAGTGTGAGCTTTTAATAGTAACATGTTGTTTTGGTCTCATTGAAGTATTTGGGGGCTGACACCTTGCAATTTTAAAGGGATACTTGCAAGAGCCGGAATCCCCAGTCACAGATATAGTTTACTTCTTATTTTAACGAGATTTAAACTTTAAACCGCAGAAATAAAATTATATTAATTCTTAAAATCGGAGCAAATTTCGATTTTCAATGCTTTCATTCGGGCTTCAATGCTTATAAAAAAAACTTTTCTAAGCTTCTTATTTAGTTTTTCACACATTTTACGTAAGGTTAATGGTCTCATATAACTTTCCGGCCTGAAGAGACGCTTCACAATAGATCATACACCTAATTCTGAATCGACGATACTATCACTCTCTAGACCATACTGTCAACAGGCCTTTTCTTTTTTTTACTCATAGGTCACAGCTTATCAAGGCCCGGGTGCAACTCGAGGATTAGGGTTAAAGAGTTTGTCAAGCGGATTGGAAATAATGGATGCAATGGGCAGAATTTGATTATCGAAGGGAAGGGTTATGCAAGTATTTCTGGTATTGCCAGATCATGCTGTCTAAAGAGATACCGACCAAAATGCACCAAACATTGATGTTATTGTTTTCTTTTCCTTTCCCTTTGCAAAACTCAATCATGTTCTGCAAAGCCAAAACAAAAACATTTTTCCTCTACAAAACAACCAAACCAAACACCATGAATAAATATTTGAACATATAAAGAATTTGAAGCATAAAAGCTTTTTAAAAAAATGACCAGATTCGACTTTTAATGAACCGAAAAGAGTTTATACGCCGTAAAACAAAAGAACCAAACGAAACACCATGAATAAATATTTGAAGATATAAAGAATTTGAAGCATAAAAACTTTTACCAAAATGATCGAATTCGGCATTAAATCACACGAAAAGGGTTGATATGCTGTAAAACAAAAGAACCAAGCCAAACACCATGAATAAATACTTCAACATATCAAGAACTTAAAGGATAAAAAACTTTTTTTTAAATGACCAGATTCGGCATTAAATAACCCCAAAAAGGGTTGACATGCCGTAAAACAAACCAACCAAACCAACCAATCAACAAGTATTTGTTACCATTGGACTTGAAGAAGATCATGTTTTAGTCGGTTGGGAAGCAAACTCGTGGTATTTTGTTTCATAAGTGGGGTGTTCTGGAAAAGAGACTTTGTTAATGGAAAGTTTCGTTTGTTTGTTTTTGTACAGAGAGAGAGAGAGAGAGAGAGAGACAGAGACAGAGACAGAGAGAAAGGAAAGTTTTTTGTTGTGTTTGTACAGAGAGAGAGAGAGAGAGAGAGAGAGAGAGAGGGAGAGAGAAAGGACAGTTTTTGGTTGTGTTTGTACAGAGAGAGAGACAGAGAGAGAGAGACAGAGAGAGAGAGAGAAAGGTAAGTTTTTTGTTGTGTTTGTACAGAGAGAGAGAGAGAGAGAGAGAGAAAGGTAAGTTTTTTGTTGTGTTTGTACAGAGAGAGAGAGAGGGATAGAGAGAGAGAGAGAGAGAGAGAGAGAGAAAAAGGAAAGTTTTTTGTTGTGTTTGTACAGAGAGAGAGAGAGAGAGAGAGAGAGGCAAGTTTTTTGTTGTGTTTGTACAGAGAGAGAGAAAGAGACAGAGAGAGGGAGAGAGAGAGAGAGAAAGGAAAGTTTTTTGTTGTGTTTGTACAGAGAGAGAGAGAGAGAGAGAGAGAGATAGAGAGAGGAAAGTTCTTTGTTGTTTGTAGCTCGATGGGTTCTTGTGAATTTTCTACAGGGCACTAAATTGGAGCTCAGTCGAGTAACTACCATGAACATAACGATCGAGTAGAGATAGGTAAGCAACGGCGTCTCTTCTGTGTGAAAGGAGTCGTATGGTAAAGAACATCCCCCATTAGATTGACTTCTGAACCGTTTTGTTATGCACATATTCGCTCTCAAGATGTGTGTTAACCACATTAATTTGTTTTTTTTCAGACACTTACAAAAGGTGTGCCACAATTCAGGACAGAATCCATAACCGAGTTTTTAAATGTTTCACATGTTTCATGAACACTTTCTGGAATGGGGATTCCATCTAGTATAGATACGACCGGAATTTGGAAGTCAAAAATAATGTTTTTGTTTTTTTTCACAACAAAATGAATACTCCCGATGGATAATATCCACCTTTAATGAAAATTCCAGCATTTATTTATACATATAAAACTCAATGTTTGTGTATGTGTCTACGTGATGTTGGTGTGTTCACTGTAGAAAAAAAGGTTCGAGAATCTACATGAAAACTAAAAAAGTATTCGCATGTAAAATTTATAGGGGAACACAATGGTAGTGTTCCCCAAATCTCTAAGTGCACCACTAAGGAGGGAAATGCTTGCATAACTCCATTAAAACTTCAACGATATCCTATTTTTATGAAATTTAAATCGTATGTATACAATTTTCTGGGGAAGAAAATGGAAGTGGTCCTGAATTTTTAAGTGTGATCTTAACCTAAGTGAGCTATGGGGTCCCAACCTCCTTTAAAGCTACAAATATATCCTATTTTAATGAAATTTATAGCATATGTAAAAATTATCCGCACCGGACTGTGGAAGCGGTCCAGAATCTAAACGATATCTTCTATGTGCTGAATATATATGTGTCCTCACCTCTAAGTGACCCATATATATATATATATATATATATATATATATATATATATATATATATATATATATATATATATATATTCTTTATTTATGCATTTAAAATTGTAGCAATTTTGTTCTTTTTAAAACCACAAATATTTCCTGTTTTTTTAACGAAAAATAATTATCAGCTAAATATTCTTCAAATCAATAAAACGAATGTCACTTTTTGAAATGTATTTATTTAAAACTTTACCTTTTTTAGTTGTAAGGGTGATTATTTTAAAATATGTAAAGTTGGATTTTTTTACCTTAGCGACATCAGCTAAATTACACAACATTGAATGATAAAAGATAGCTATTTTTTTAGGGCCCTCGTTTGAAAGTGCGGACTGGGGTAAATAAGTTTGCATCACCGTTAAAAATAGAATCTTTTAGAGAAAAAAAATCCTGACAGTTAGAATTCTATGATTCCGCTAAGAGAATGAATTAAGTGAGACCAGATTGAACCGGCGATCGAAAGAAGTCATAGTTCTGCCATTTTCTTTTGTGGGAGAGGGAGGTCAATTTAATCAAGTCGCAGAATTGATCTTTATAGAATGCTGAAGCGTTTTATATTCGCATGAGTCAGCATGGTACAAGTTTGTTGACCAACTTAATTCCGCTGTTAGCATTTTTGCAGGAAGGACCACGTGGGGGTTGCCAACATCCATAAGTGAAAGTGATACTATGGAACCGACGGGATTCGAACTTGGCACACCCAGATCGTCAGTCTGCGTCATTATCTACTTAACTACACCCACCTTTTATATTTTTTCCGATGATGAAATAAATTTGTGTCAAAAAGAGAGAAGATGAAAAAACTTGTTTCGGAAATTTTTAGATGAGGATTGATAATTTGTATTATTTGGATTATTCGAACTACTGTTTTCAGAGGTCGGAGTTTACATCGGCCGAAACGTTGTGAGAATAACATCCAAGATGAGAGCAGTCGTCCAATTAATCCAAATAATGGCTACTCTGGTGCCCCCTCGACGTAAATTCACTACACCAACTCGACAATCAACTAAATCCCATCCATTCACTGTGGAGGTCTCCAGATGCCGGAGAGCTTTCTACTCAAATAGCGTCTTTCCTCGTGCTGCTGGCCTCTGGAACTCCCTCCCTTCCCCCTGTTTCCCCGACAGTATTGACATGCAGAAGTTTAAAATTAATGTAAACAGACATCTCGCTGCGCAGATCCCAGTTTAGGTTGACCCCCCCCCCACCAACCTTCTCCCCTTTTCTTTCTTATCAGTAGCCCCTTACGTCTACAGTGGCGGCCTGCCTTGTTTGGGGTGAACTACGTTAAAAAATAAATAAAAATAAACAAAAATAATACACATGAAAAAAAACTTATCCGTAACTTTCGCCCATCCACCAAAATCACAGCCCCCCTCCTTCTCTACCCACCCCCTCCTTCTCTACCTACCCTCCATTTCTCTGCATACACCCCCCTCCCCCCACACACAAACATTCCAACTTACTTTTCCCCTTCAGTCTTGAGCGCAGCCACCGGTTCAAATACCTCCTTCCTCCGTCTCCTCCACACCTCCACACCTCCACTCACTCACTCACTGTCATCTATATTATTCCTGCTCATCCCCCCACCTCTTTCTCTTACTACCAACCACAGTATCCTTGCTCACCCCCATCTTTCCTCTTCTCCCCCACTCATTTTCATAAACATTCATTTTTCAAAACATATATTAAACTAATTGAAGTAGCCGTCAACATCGGTTTCTTCAGCACGTCAGTTCAAATGACTTTCAATCGCAAGAAAATAGTTTTTTTTTAAAAACTTTTTAATCATAAGCATTAAAACGATTGTAAATAAATAGGTGCGTTGTTCAGGTTTATCAAAAATCAATTATCTAGCGTGACATTTGAACCTTAAAGAAATATCACAACATATTGAAACTGAAGACGGGCGTTCTATTTTTAATATATAATCTTGACTTATTGTTGTATGTTTATATATTGATTTTCTCACTGGTATGGAAAAAGTTCAGATTATCATAAGTATTGTGTTAAGTCGGTTGATGAAGAAAATATTAATCTGGAAAAGAGACACTTAAATGTCAGAACATGTGTTTCCAGTGATAGAGTTACGTACTTTTAATCTTGAATAATAAGTTTTAAACAAGGTCCAAGAAATTCTGACATCGATAAGGACATCGGGTCGGGCGTGTTAATTCCAAATCGGTTAGTTTGGCGCTTAGATCAACCGTTTACCTGTGATGAAGCGATACACATGCACACATGAGACAACTTTGCTTTATATATATATATATATATATATATATATATATGCATTATATATATGTATATATATATACATATATATATATACATATATATATAAATATATACATATACACATATATATATATATACATATATATATAAATATATACATATATATATGCATATATATATATATATAAATATATATATATATATATATATAAATATATATATATATATATATAAATATATATATATATATATAAATATATATATATATATATAAATATATATATATATATATATATATATATATAAATATATATATATATATATATATATATAAATATATATATATATATAAATATATATATATATATATATATATATATAAATATATATATATATATATAAATATATATATATATATATATATATATATATATATATATATATATATATATATATATATATATATATATATATAAAGTTAGAGAGAGAAAGAGTGAGAGAAAGAGAGATCAGGATATTTGGCAAACAACCCAAAACACATTTAGAGACAACAATTATTTCGGACAAAAAAGACCCTTATCAAGTTAAAATGAAATTCGATTCAATATAGGTCTACAGAATCACAGCAAACTCTGCAGTTCGGCAAGGGACTTATCTAATGCGCAGAACTCCATTATTCTAGAGACAGACAGCTGCCAACAATTGTAAATCCCTGTCTAGAGACGGGTTTTCAATCTAGTATCTTATACACTGTGTACCTCCACGTACACAACGAAAACAATAAAATTCCACGAAAAGATTGCACCAGAACAATATCACGTAAAATGAACGAAGAGAAGATAGAGTTACTGTTACGATATTGCAGCGTGAATTCACGTAGGTGTAACGAATTTATTATATCAGTGTGAATGACTTGTTTGTGTTGTTTTGCTTTTGTGTGTGTGTGTGTGTATCATACTAGCTGGCTTAGCCGGCTCGCTATCGCTTCGCAAATGTCTCTATGTGAAATACTTGAAACAGTAATTTTTTAAAAAGTACATTTTATACATAACTTTTGTGTAAACAAAATCTTTCTTATTTATTCATATAGATAGATAAACATAAACATCTTAGTAATTTCCATACAAATTTATTTATGTTTCGGAATTTTTAGATGAGGATTGATAGTTTGGTTTATTTCGATTATTCGGATTATTCGGACTACTATTCTCATCATGGATGTTATTCTGACAACGTTTCGGTCGATGTAACCTCCGGTGCATTTATTAGAACTTGAGAATTTTTATATCGAACTCGGGAATCTGTACGGAATTCTGAACGTTCTGCCAGTCATAATCGGGTATAAGTAATTCATAATTGTATTCTTAGTATAGTCCGATTGAATTTTAACCTTCATAATACTGTCACTTGTAACTGATTATTACTTAGCACTTTTATCCATTACGCCACACTTATAGTATAAACTGTAGGAGTCTTAAACCTATTCATGTTTTAGATGTATAATCTTACTACTTATCACTATATTTGACTACTTGTTACTATATAGAACAGTAGTCCGAATTATCTAAATAATACAAATTTACGTATCTTTTAAATGTGACCGTAAAGAAAGGAAAGAAAGAAGGAATCAATTTGCCTTTTCACTTTCAACTTAGAAATAGATCACAACTTGTTGAAAATCAAGTCGGTTGCTCTAAAAAGGGAACATTAAAACAATATCGCGAAACATAACTATTTATTATATTGACGCAAATGTGTAAACCGTGTGATTGATATCGCATATACATAAGCAGTATATAACGAAGATCATGCGTCTATTGTGTAAACTTGAATGAACTTGAAATAGGGTGTTGTGACTTTACTGTTAGTTCGAGAAATGGGCCCAGCTTTTATATTTAGTTTAATGTGTATAAGGGCCCGCTGTCAGTCTCAAGATACCGTGGATAACCCCTTGTAAGAGTTCCCAGCAAGCGTTTATATTCAAACAAAAGTTTCGCAGTTCCCCAACTGCACATACCCTGAGGCGTCATTACTTGCGTCCAATGACAAGCATGACTGGAAATAATGCTGAGATAAATAGAGAAGTGGGTCGACTCTAGTCGATAGCGACTAAAAGGCTCCCTTTTTTTAACTACTATACCGAGATGTAGAGAACAGTGTCACTCCTTTCCTTAAATTAACCAACCTGCCTTTGATTCACACCTTATAATGATGAGTAGTTAGCAATGAGGCATCAAATATCATTTTGTGAGTTATTGGTATGACTTGATTAGGGATGGACCCCCTGTTTCCCGGCCAATTAGCGAACACACTATGAATTTGTGTTCTGTAAAATAAAATTCAATCGATATATATCTAATTAATAAAGTTATCTCGACAAATGCACATTGTTTTCTGATCTAATAAATCACTACTCGACTCTGACTAGCTTTTTTATCTTTATTCTCGGACAATTTTCTTTCGCTTAAGATTTTTTCAAATAACACTTATTCCGTTTCGGAAGTTCTGTAACATGGAGACATTTTTCAATATTCACCGTCACGGCTTCAGCTGATTAACAAAGCAACAAGATATTATCCAAAGAGACATTACTATTCTTCGTAAGTTTGTTATTATATGCTTCTGGCCAACCAACATGCAAAGAAAGGGGACGAAAAAAATTATAGCCATTACTAAAGGAAGAAAGTAAACAACTCTACGACCACTAAAGTAACGACTACTACTACGTCTGCTGCTGCGATGAAGAGAGAGAGAGAACCTCTATGCGTGCTGCAACAATGCCCGTGTCAATACTGAGACAAAAACACGACTGCTTCGGATTTTTTTAAATGGAGACTGATAAGTTCGATTATTTGGATTATCCGGTCTACTGTTTTCATCGTGGATGTTATTCTCACAACGTTTCGGCCGATGTAACCTCCACCTTTTTCAGGGGCGTCTTGTCGAACCCGTGAATCTCTATTGGATTCCGAACGGAGCCTTTTATTTAATCCACGGGGATAGTTTGTACTTGTTCTGTCAGCCGGGTAGAGGTCTTTAGTAATTATAAATAATATTCTTAGTATCGGTCGTACTAAGGATTGAACCTTAAACCTTCAGAAGACTGTCACTTCGAACTGATGAAAGTGGTCACTTATATGCGTTGCACAACAGGCTCTCTCGTACAGATTCCTGATTACGACTAGGCGCACTTGAAGAATGTCGGAGTTTACATCGGCCGAAACGTTGTGATGATAACATCCAAGATGAGAACAGTAGTCCGAATAATCCAAATAATACAAAAGCGCAGCTGTTTACGCCCACGGCCATATTGATTACCAGAAGAACATTCGGACTTGCTAGTCTCCACCCCTTCCACTACAATATTGAGACTAGCCAAATTTTGCAAAAGTTGTTCGATATTTTAAATACTGATTGTCATTATATATATATATATATACATATACATATATATATATATATACATATATATATATATATATATATATATATATATATATATATATATATATATATATATATAAAGATTCAATGAATTAAAACATTACATTTGTTCCAAGAATCAAAACATCAAGTCCAGTATGGCGTACGATCGTTTCCAAAACAGTTTGGAAATACTTTATTTTATTTTATTTTATTTTTTTTTTACATAGTTCACCCAAACAAGGCAGGCCGCCACTGTAGACGTAAGGGGCTACTGAGAAAAAGAAAAGGAGAGAAGGTAGGGGGGGTCAATCTAGATTGGGATCAGCGCAGCGAGGTGTCTGTTTACATTAGTTTTAAACTTCTGCATGTCTGTACTGTTGGGGAAACAGGGGGCAGGGATGGAGTTCCAGAGGCCAGCAGTACGAGGAAAGAAGCTATTTGAGTAGAAGACTCTCCGACATCTGGGGACCTCCACAGTGAATGAATGAGATTTAGTTGATTGTCGGGTTAGTCTAGTGAATTTCCGTCGAGGGGGCACCAGAGTAGCCAATTCATCGGAGCATAATCCATTGAAGTATTTGTAAAACAAGAGCAAGGATGCTACATTGCGGCGATGGGACAGAGGCTGGAGCTTGGCTGACAGTGAGGGACCTATTAGGTTGGCGATTCTTTTTTGGACCTTGTCAAGGAGGGAGAGACTAGTAGATGATGCACCAGCCCAGATGTGACAACAATACTCCATGCATGGGCGGATGGTGGCTTTGTAGAGATACAGGATAATGTCAGGTGTGAGGAGTTTACTAGCACGGTAGAGGGAGCCAACCTTCTTTGCGGCAGCCTTGGCAATGTCTTCAATGTATTTGTTCCAATTCATGTTACCTGTGAAGGTTAGGCCGAGGAGTTTGAATGATGAACTCTCAGGTAGGGTGTTATTTGCCATGACAATCGGTGGTTGAAAAGGTTCCTTGTAGTTATTGAAGGAAAGGAGTTTTGTCTTTGCGGCATTAAAAGTTACCAACCATTTATGACCCCAATCCACTACAGCCTGGAGGTCATTTTCTAAAGATTCAGCCATTGCATCGGATATAATTGCGTCGGTTTTGCCAACATGGCGAGAGTAAAGGGTGGTGTCATCAGCAAATAAACCAATCTCAGACTCTATGCCATCAGGGAGATCGTTTATATAGATCAGGAACAACAAGGGTCCAAGGATAGGGCCCTGGGGTACACCAGCATTTATGTCATGTTGCTTAGATGAACGGCCATCGAGGACAACCTGGATTTTTCTTTTGGCTAGGAAGGATCTAATTATATTAAGTAATTGCCCAGTAATACCGTATGATCGTATTTTCAGGAGGAGCCCTTTATGCCATACCTTGTCAAAGGCCTTGGATATATCAAGCGCTACTGCCCTAGCTTCACCTGCCTTGTCGAGTGTATGATACATGCGTTCAGAGATGACCATTAGGATGTCTGCAGTAGATCGTGATTGTCTAAATCCATACTGGCGGTCAGAAAGAAGTTTAGTATTAACTAAGTGTCGTACTATTGCTAGATTGATTAAGGATTCAAAGATTTTAGCAAAGATCGGAAGCAGACTGATTGGGCGATAGTTCTGGGGATCGGTTCTATTTCCAGAATTCTTGTAGACTGGTACCACAGAGGCAATTTTCCAGCTATCGGGGAAGCAAGATTCAGCTAGACACTTATTGTAGAGTTTGGAGAGGACAGTGGCCAGTTCAGCAGAGCATTTTTTTATTACTATTGTGGGTATAAGATCAGGCCCACAAGCTTTGGAGGTGTCAAGGTTTTTTATGATGTCTCTAACCTGGGATGGGGTGATGACCAGGTTATCAAGTGTGGCTTCGGTCAGCAAATAGAATTCGGGGAGGGGGTGGTTATCTGAGTCCAAAGTAGAGTTAGAAGCGAAGCGCTGGGCAAGTAGTTCAGCCTGATCAGTGGCCGTGCAAGCGACATCATTGTGGTTTGATAGTGAGGGAATCGTTGATTGACCATTATTCACTACACTATTGTAGATTTTCCAGAAATCACGAGTACCTAATTTTTGTGTCTGGATGCGTTTTTCTGTTAACTCATTAAACCTTCTCTTCGCTTCACCTATCACGGCCTTGCAATTATTTCTTGACTCTATAAATTTATTTCTATTAGTAGCTGACTTATGTCGGCAAAATTTACGGAATGCTTGTTGTCTCTCAGAAATGGCAGCTGCACATTCCGAGGTGAACCATTGAGGAGAGTGAGGCTTGCTAAAGTATTTTCGCATGGGGACATAGGCTTCAATGCCTGCTTTGACCCATTCAGTTAATTCGTTTGCACACTGATTGGCAGGGAGTGAGAAGGTTTCCCTCCATGGGGCGTCACTGATGTGATCTCTGATTGACTCAAAATCAGCCCGCTCGTAGTATCTTGTTGTTTTGAGCAACGGTTCATCAGCTTTTGGACGACTTCTTAGGGTGACATGTATCATTAGCACAATGTGATCAGCATTCCCGAGTGGGCTATGAGGTTTCGTCACACAAACCTCGGGCATTGAGGTCAAGAAAAGGTCTAGAAGTGAGGCTTGTTTGTCTATTCGATCGGGGATGCGGGTCGGAAAATCGACAGTCTGAGAGAGGGAGTGAGCTAAAGAGAAATTATACGCAGAGTTGCCGGCTGCGTCAGTAAGGCTGGAGAATCCCAACCAGTCACGGTGGTGGGCATTAAAATCACCAAATACATGTATGTGGGCATTCGAGTCAATTAAGAGTGCTCTATCTATGCTTACAGAGACAGAGTTTAACAGAGTACAGTCCTGGGTCGACGGGGAGCGGTATAAGAAATATAAGTAACTGATGCTGTGATGTAAAGTCAATCTAAAGCACATGTAGTCGTGGTCATCTGATTCAAACCTATGTTCTCTAGTCAGGGGGAGGGTGTTCCGAACATAAACTCCTAGCCCGTGCATATGTTTGTCAGAGTCTTTACGGTAGAGTGGGAGGTAGTCAGTCATGTCAAAGTGGTGAGAGGAGATTGAGGATTGGAGGTTAGTTTCACTTAGAGCTAGGATATAAATTAATTAAGCTAATCCAGAACGTCTTCAGAAAATCAAAGAAAAAATTAAAAAGCTCGTCGTAGAGAAACATCTATTGACAGAAACACCCCCATAGAGACAAATATTAGAAGAAAAAAATAAGGTACAAATATAAAATTAAAAAATAGAAAAATAATAATAAGAAGAAGAAGAAGATTAATTAAACATTATAAAAATAAAAATAAAATATAAAAAATATGTGATTATTTTTTATTTAGGCAGACATGTACAAAATCTGCGACACTGGCATGTCGATGTTATCGATCAACAGCTGTTATGAACTGAGATCTCATCAGACAGAGTTAAAATCCGATCTTAACCATAAGTTGGTATAATAATATCTTTGTACGATGTTATCATCTTCCGCACCTATTTTAAAAATGAGATCATCTAATCGTTAAGGAAGAAAGTAATTGAAAAAATCTCTTATGTCGTTGGTTGGCAAATTTTATATTTTACTCATTTCAAATCAAATTGTTCCAAAATCCAAAGCAAAGGAAGGTACCTAACTACTAACGTAATCCTCTACTTGTTCAAGGGCAAGATCGTGGTGGCAACCATCGTCCTACTGACAATCTATTTAATCCTTATCCTCGAGTGCCCCCGGCCTTAATGAGCGGTGACCCATCAGTAAAAAACGTCCTGCTCCCAGACCGAAAAATAATCAAAAGAATCTATTTATTTTCAAAGGATGTAAATTTATACAATAAATAAATTAATTAAAATATCAAAATGTTAGTTTTATCTTATATAAATAGAGATTTTGTTCGTCTTTCACAATTCTTCCGTAAGTCACATTTTTTCTGCCGCACCAAATACATTGCGGAATTTGTCTCATTTCGAAACATCAGAGATCTTGACTACTTTTAGAAATGTAGAATAGTACATTAATGGTAAATAATAGATTCCAAAAAAATAAAGCGGATGCCATTACCGGAAATCGAAACCGAAACCTTGAGTTTTAGGTTCTACCAACTGAACTATTTTGACTTTCTTTATAAATAGAGCTTAAAACATCTCCATAATCAAATAAGTATAGCTTTGCCGTGACGTCATACATTTATGATTTATGTCATGTTTCAAAACATGAATTCAAACATAAGCGATAATTTTTAAAAATAAATGAATGGTTAAACATTATCAACAATGTTGGGAATAATTTTGGTACTTATATCGATCTTGACCCAGTTTCCGTGAGTTTCTTGTCGGAAACGTTTGACTATCCTACGCAAACGCCCGAGAGATGACGAGCCGATTTTTACCAGACGACAATTTTGATACGGTGCTGCGTCCTATGATTATAATGTTTTGCTTGTTTTGTGTTTTTCTGTTGTTAGGGTTAGGGTTAGTGTTAGGGTTAGGGTTTAGGATTAGGGTTAGGGTTTAGGGTAAGGGTTAGGGTTAAAAATATTTATTTGATAACAGTAATTTCGCTCTGTTTTGCTTGTTTTATTAGTTTTGTTGTTTAAAAAATTTCTTGCAAATATAACTAAAAATTATAGGACGCCGCAACGTATCAAAATAACAAAAAAATATTTATTTGATAGCAATAACTTCACTATGTTTTGCTTGTTTTTTTTGTTTTTTTGTTTTTTTGTTTTAGAAAATTTCTTGAAAATATAACTTAAAATCACAGGACGCAGCATCGTATCAAAATTGTCGTCTGGTACAAATCGGCTCGTCATCTCTCGGGCGTTTGCGTAGGATAGCCGAACGCTTCCGACAAGAAACTCGCGAAAACTGGGTCACGATCGATATAAGTACCAATATTTTAATAGTTGAAAATATTTATATTGCTTAAACTACGTATTGTATGTTGCTCTTTCGCAATTATATAATCCCCCAGCATATTTTTGATGGTCTATTTAAGAAAAATATTTATCTTACATGTATTTTCCGGTAAGAAGAAAAGTAAAACGGTAAGTAAGCACCCGTGGAATTTCCACTGGGTTCTTCTAGCTTCATGTATTTTGGGGATCCGGATATGATGGCAGTTAATGCAGTATGGCGCTGGTGAATAGACTAACCTTTACGTGTCTGTGCAAAAATAATATGTGAGAAATACACTGTTCTTTTAGGGGATGGTGGAGGGTGTTTTTGAAAAAAATGTTTTGCTGACCTTTTCGTTTTCTCGACGTGAGGAAATTGTATCAAACGAATAGATGTGCTCACCGGCAAACATCAAACACTCGGCGGAAATTAAACGCCCTGGAGCCTATAACAAATCCACACTGCATATTTGCAAGATTTTCAGAGACGCATAACTAATTATTGCGAAAACCTTTTGGACAATAACTTAAAGAAAAGAACCTTTTAACTTGTCGGTGTATTTCAAGTCGAAAAAACTGTATTTTACGGAAGAGATGGCCAGGATTAAACTTAAAGGACATTCCAGCATATTTTTTTCGTTCCTTCTTTGTAAATCTAATTATGTTTATTGTATAGTTGTGCAAAAAAAATGTTGATTTTACGGAGAATGGATCATGTAGAATGAGATTGGCAAAGAAGTTAACCCTGTGAACTCTTGCTGCTCTGCGAGGCGTGTAACAGTTTAATATGGCGCGACTATCGGCACCAGAAGTAAATCTGATGCCTGTTTTGGGTTCTGAAAATTTTACAACAGTGAACATGTCTTTTTTTTTTTACTAATGAGTCACCACGTATTAAGGCTAAAATCATCTCGAGGATAAGGGTTAATGATGAAGAATATTATGAGAGGGCGACAAATAATGAATGGAATAAACAAAATTTGATAACTTATAAAGACTTTTTATGATAAGTATTTGTTGACACTGAATTTGGGGATGACTACACTGTAGTCAACAGTAAAGCAGTTTCGTTGTATTGTGTTCCACGAATTGGAAGTTCTTAGAAAGAAACTCGATTCGTTGAATTTTCTGCCTGACGCTAAGCAAACGGAGGGAGAAAAGAAAGTACTTACTAGTTGTGGTGGGAAAACGAGATCTTCCTGTGGATGTCTTGCAATGGGGAACCAGAGGTTACAGTTCAGTCAAGCACATTCCATATAAATAACGATAGAATACAGAAAAGCTAGCAACGTCTCTTCTTTGAGAAAGGAGCTGTAACTAACAGAAAAGATCGTCTCCCACTAGATTGCTAAGTTGGTTTTGAACAAGACAAGAAATAATGTTCAAACAACAAGCAGCTTGTTAAACCAAAGGGGAGCAGTCATGAATTTTACCGGTAGCGAATTAACCTCGAACTTTGGGCTATCAATTCCCAATGGAACTGATGGATCTTTCTGGAATATAAACAAGTCGGATTTTTTCCTAAATCCAGAATAACCAGATAGATGAAACTCGGGTATCCTCTACAGACACAGTCATGTATACTATTTAAATAAAATAATTAATATTAGCTCTTGTTACCCCTATGATCGAGTACTTTTATGTTTTCCTTCTATTACTTTTTTAGATGTATATATATATATATATATATATACATATATATATATATATATATATTAAGACAGGCTTCATTAAAAGCCACGGAGTTCTGCTTTTTTTAAATTTTCTTGGTTAGTCGTTCGACTCTTCGAGCGATTTTACGATCGTGTGGTAGTAGCTGGTGCAGTATAGCACCCATCGTTATGGTTTGGGTCAAATCTCGAGCGCTTTCGGACGTCTCGTCCATCTTCAGGAGGCTGATTTTAGCTAATATTGGTCTTTTTCCGCGTACATTTTTATAGCTTTTTTTCTTCTTCATTCTTTAATTTATTTATGTTTTATTGAAAAGCTATAAAAATGGAAGCGTGAAAATACCCATATTAGCTAAAATCAACCTCCTGAAAATGGACGAGACGTCCGAGAGCGCTCGAGATTTGACCCAAACCATAACGATGGGTGCTATACTGCACCAGCTACTACCACACGATCGTAAAATCGCTCGAAGAGTCGAACGACTAACCAAGAAAATCTCAAAAAAGCAGAACTCCGTGGATTTTAATGAAGCCTGTCTTAATAACAATTTGCTGCCAAACTATACGTATATATATATATATATATATATATATATATATAAAGACAAACACACGTACCAAGACAGGTGCAATTAATTACCCAAACAGAACAATTTTACACAATTTTTATTTCCACTTATGAATATTAAAATTAAGATATTATGATACTAAACTTTGTCTAGAATCTTTATTCGAATGTTGATCAAACCCCATTACATGATGTTCATTCTCGAAGATATCTCAAATTTAAGGCTTAAGCTTAAGGAGTCTTACGAAAAAACGTAATTCGGGGAATCTAGCTCAATTGATGTCCAATGATTATGGATCAAATTAAATTTAATACTGAAATATGTAATTTAAAAAATCAGAAGTTGTGCTAAAATAGATTTAAATATTCCAAAGACACTGAAATTTGTGGAATATTTATTAATCGATGTCTAATACGTATTGTTAAAAAAAAATTTTTTAATCGAATTCATCTCAATTTTTACGAATGGCTTCCATCGCCTATTTACCTCTTTTTGCATAAAACTAAATTAAATTAGATACAGCCCACATTCTGACCCCATACTTTATAACGATATGTTTATATGTTGAATATAATATTTAAATGTTGAATTAAATAACGATAATTGAATTATCGTTTAATTATAATAATCTATCGTGATAGTATAAAGCTCAATATATTGAATAGAGCAATCAATTTTAGAGGTGAAAGATGAGAATGAAAATAAAAAAATTGTAAAGATACAATATTTATTAGAAAATCATGGATTAAGGATATAAGGCTCCTTGCTCTGAACTTTAGATGTTCTAATAAATATTGTATCTTTACAATTTTTTATTTTTATTTTCATCTTTCACCTCTAAAATATATGTTGAATAAATATATATATATATATATATATATATATATACATATATATATATACATTTTAATTATTTCCTCTTGTTTTTATACTTGTTCAATTTCATTCTACACCCCCCCCCAAAAAAAAAATTTCCCAAACGTCCGTATTCCTCGCCGTTATTAAATTTCGTACCACAAAAAATGTATATATATATATATATATATATATATATATATATATGAAATATTAAAATGATGAAAAACAAATTAGATGATATACAATTTTATGAAATCATCAAGTGTTCAAGCAAAGAAATATAATAAATTGCCTTTTAATTTTCGAAGAATTTCTCTTCTTCTCAGAAGCTATGACTGAGGCATTTTTTATTTACCTCCCCAGGAGGTTAGGCACAAGGCCAGGTTTATCTTACTCCCACAAGTAAGATGTGACCCAAGCTCGGGTAGGAAAGTGGGGTTTGAAAATCCAGCGCCCGAGAAGGTGAGCACTCTGGCCATTAAAAATTGCCTGGGCAGCCCCGTCGGCATTTCCCGGTAGGGGCGCCTCAGGCAGTAAGCAATAAACTTACTCCTCCCCAAAGAGGGAAGGCAAAGCCTGGGAGGGTGGACCTCCTAGAACTGCACAGAACAGTACCTCAGACCGGCGGAATCAAGGCCCGAAGGCCAAGACAATGCCGGTCTACAGAGTGAGCATCCATCGGAACAGATACTACACTCTGATCTTAGCCAAAAGGCCAAGGATGTTTTTATTTAATTACTGACTTTTCACGAACTTCTGACTCTGGATTATATTAGATTCAATCATTTCACTATTATATACTACATTCAAATTAAACGTTCAATATTTGCATTGTTACAATGACTCTCTGCCCATTTTTGAAACTTTCCTTGAACTATTTCTGCTTTATGCATATCTTTAAAAAAGCAATTGTTACAAATTTTCAATCTAATGCTTACCAATAATTTCTATTTGTATTAGTTCTTCTCTCTTGAGAAGAAGAGCCATTATTTGAAAATCCATGGATTAAAGGTCAGTTAATTATATTTCTTGATTGAAGACTTGATGATTGAATAAATTTGTGAATTATCCAATTTTATTTTTTCATCATTTCAATATTACCTATAATAATGCTCTATCTACAATATCGAGCATATTTTTATCACGTTAGGATCTAATATATAATATTTATCTTCATATATATATATATATATATATATATATATATATATATATATATATATATATATATATATATATGTAGTTCAGACTTGAAAGTTATAGGTGACTTGGGTCTGGGTTTAGAATCATCCTCAACACCAATAATTTCCAGAAACTGATGAAACGCATGTGTATGTGAATACAATCTTTTAAAATATTTATCGTAATATTGTTTATAGCCCCTTAACAGAGAGAGGACACTTTAAGAGTATTAAAATTAGGCTGCTAATTAATGCATGATGTGAAGTAACGTCTGACTTGATTGTTGAACACTGTTATGACACCCTACTAAAATATGCCCGCTTCTATAGACATAAATAGTCTTAAATTCTCCCTCTTCCTCTGGCCGCATTGGTTCAGACTTAAATGTTAAAGATAACTTGTGTCTGGGTTTCGAATCATGCGACCAGCAGAACAGTCATCCTCTACACTGACGATTCCAAAAAAAGGATTAAACACATGTGTATGTGGATTAGAATTTTTAAATTACTGATAGACACTTCCAAGTGCGGATGGGCAACATACTTCAGTCCCAAAAGAACAAGAAATGGGTGTACCCCAAGGAAGCATCCTGTTAGTCACCCTTTTCAATATAAAGATTAATAACATCATTAAAAACGTAAATACTGGGATCGACTGCGCTCTATATGCTATTTATATGCTGTCGATCAAAATACATACCCACAGTCGAACGCAAACTCCAACTCTGTCTAAATAAAATAAACAAATGGGCCATAGAAAACGGTTTTAAATTCTCAAAGGACAAAACAAAATGTATGCATTTCTGTAAACTCCGAAAGATCCATCGTATCCACGTATCTCGCAGAATCGCCAAATGTATAGCATATAGGCGAGATGATGATACTTACTGTATATGAATAGATTTTGTAAAAAATAAAAAGAACTTCTATGTCCTCCGACGAACTCACTGCACTTGTACCGCCCCCCCCCCCCGAAATACTCCGACTAGCAGCAAAATTCCACCCTTTCACTGTGAAGGTCACTAGAAGTCTGGAATATGTCTACTCTGATAGATTTTTTCTTTGGAACTCTTGCCTTTAGAATCCCCTGTCTCCCTGTTTCTCCGTCCATACAAATATTCAGAACTTTAAATGTAATGAGAATGAACATCTTTCTGCCAAGCTCCCAACTAAGGATGCCCCTACGAATAGCTCCTTACACTTTACTTGCAAAATTCCTTTGTTTGAGGTGAATAAAAATAAAAAAGGAGCTTGTATGTGTTGAGACATTTCTACAACCTTATATATAAAGTTGTAGTCCCTATCTGTTTGGTTGATTGTTCACACACTCCTCCAAGGGTTTTGGTAATATACCTCCATAATCGTATATTTTCTAATACCCCATTACCCAAGGTACGTGGATAAGTATATTTCATTTTGATCAAAGAGGTACAATATTATAGTGACATCGATAAAAAGAAAACAGGGCGTTTTCTTTGATTTTATAACTTGAAACTTATGGAAATTGCAAATTAATAAGAATATAAACATTAATAAGGGGTCGGTGCTTGGAGAAGAAGTGCACATGGGTTTTCATTGATTCGCAGGGAACGCATAGTGAGCTTCAAGAGGTTTAAAGACTATTAATTTACCGATATTTATTTCAATTGATGTCATTTTATATACACCACCTCCCAAATTTTAAGTACATCCTAGGGTTCCATCCGTAAAATCATCTAAATGAATAAATGCGAAATTTGTATTTATTCATCCAAACTATATTTATATCAACACGTTAAGGTTATTTAATTCAATTTTACATTAATGTATTTTCAAACACATTATATATAGCTAACAGAAAAATGCCAAAAACACTGACCAAGATGCTTCATTTGAATAATAATTTTATAAACACTCTCAAATAAATTAATATTCTGCACAATTCATTTCTATTTTTTGTACTCCACTTTCCTTACATAAATGTAATACTTTTCTTCATACTAATATTAATATTAGTAGCAGTATAAAAAAAAACAACAGTTTAATGAAAAACTTTTAATATTCAATATGATTATTTTGAAATTCGAAAGAAAACTTCCGGTTTTTGTTTTTGTTTTTGACAACGACAACGATGCTGCTGATTTTCCCTCATTCCCTCCCCACATCGCCCTCTCTCTCTCGCGCGCGACACCGCGCCACGCCAAAGCAAAATTTTCGTTTTTATTGTTTTTAAAGAGACCAGCATCATCGCCCAAGCGAATTGAATTCCCTTTTCTTATCCATTTATTTCTTTTTTAAAAGATAAATAAATTTGTATCGAAATTACCAAAATATTAATATTTATTTATTTAATGAATAAATGCGAAAGTTTTAGTCCCGTGTTCACAAGACACTTATGAATGGACTTCATTGAATTTAGGTATGACGCTCTAATTGTTTAAGGGGGAGGGAAGAGGGAGGCGATGTTCATACAATTTTGACAACAAATCTTCACTTATGGGATCGATAGTCATACCTTTTTTCCAAAATACCTTGGACTTACTTTACGCTCCTTTTGGCTAAGATCAAAGTGTAGTATATGTTCCGATGGATACTGCACCCCATAGACTGGTATTGTCTTGGCCTTCGGGGCTTGATTTACGCCGATCTATGGGTCTGTCCTGTGCAGTTCTAGGAGGTCCACTCTCCCAGGCTTCGCCTCCCCTCTTTGGGGAGGAGTAAGTTTATTGCTTACTGCCTGAGGCGCCCCTACCGGGGAATGCCGACGGGGCTGCCCAGGCAATTTTTAAACCCCACTTTCCCGACCCGACCTTGGGTCACATCTTACTTGTGGAAGTAAGATAAAAACTGGCCTTGTGCCTAACTCCTGGAGAGGAGTAAATCAATACTCTACGCTATACACTTTCACCAAAATACCGCATTCACTCTATACCCTAATTCTTTTTTTTCTTTTTTCTTTAAACATATTTCACCCCAAACAAGGCATGCCGCTACTGTAGTCGTAAAGGGTTTCTGAGAATTTGGGTGTGGGTTTTGGGTGTCACCCCAAGTTAGGCGCAGTGTAGCGAGATGTTTGTTTACATTAGTTTTAAACCTCTGCATGTCGGTACTGTCGGGGAAACAGGGAGCAGCGAGGGAGTTCTAGAGGCCAGCAGCACGAGGAAAGAAGCTATTGGAGTAGAAGGCTCTCCGGCATCTTGGGACCTCCACAGTGAATGGATAGGATTTAGCTGATTGTCGAGTTGGTATAGTTAATTTACGTCGAGGGGGCGCCAGAGTAGCCAGTCCTTACTTACTTTGCGAAGCGATAGCAAGCTGGAACAATTTTTTGCTATTGTGTGAGATACATGCTGTGCGTTATTCATTTTG
>OY744539.1:71896043-71998543 GCA_963556195.1 Sepiola atlantica | reverse complement strand
CAACATATCTGGCGCCAAAGGCAATATATTACGTCAGATCAGTTACCGGTAATTCTTCTCGCCGTCAAGACACACACTAATCCTGATATCGCTCTGTTTTAGCCAAATGCAGACGAGATTCCAAACTCTAAGATATTGCATTATCTAACCAACATGAGCCAGCCTATTACAGCATCTCTCTTTTCCTGTTTTCCCGTGAATAAATATTAACATCTATTTAGTTGTCGAGAAATTATGTATTTCAATGAAGAATGGTCACCCCTTTCTTGTGTAACATTTCTATTTCAGTCGGATTCGGCCAGACGTACTAACTCTTAGAAGTAAGTTTGTCATTCTGAATTTCTTCCAAATTTAATCATTTTACCAAGCTAAAACTGGTAACCCCATCCCTAACCCTAACCCTAACCCTAACCCCAACCAGCTAAAAATGCAATGAAAAATACCAATGTCTGTTCTGATTTTATCGACTTTAATCAAATTTTAGTGTAACTATTTTCACGTTACTGATTTTTTTAGATGAGGATTGACGATTTGTATTATTTGGATTATTCGGACTACTATTCTCATCTTGGTTCGTATTATCACAACGTTTTTGGCCGAAATAACTTCCGACCTTCATCAGATACATCTTCACGAACCCGTTACGTAAGAGTTCAAATCGTTGATCAATAATAAGTTATAAGTTGATAGTCTTCTGGGGGTTAAAGGTCCAATCATTACTACATGCGATAATAACTATGAATAATATAAACATTAACGCCTTTTTCCGGTCATTTCTGACGGAACGAGAACAATCTACCCCCGTGGATAAAATAAATGGTTATATTCGAAATGGTGCATGGATTCCCGAGTTCGATATAAGGATTTCCGAGTTAGAACAGCTGCACTTGAACAAAGTGGACGATTACATCGACTGAAACGTTGTGAAAATAACAATTAAGATGAGAATAATAGTCTGAATAATCAAAATACTCGAGATTATCAATCGTTATCTAAAAAGATTCATTAATATAATGTTTACGTTATAAATAAAATAAAGTAAAACGTAGTATTTCCTGTTCATGGATATCCGGTGCGAACGCAGACCCAGCGATATTATTGTAAAAGATCCAAATACAAAATTAATACTGCAATTGGATTCATCTGAAGATTTTACTTGATGAAATCTGTTTGATCTTCTTTTGGACTTTGTTTACAATTTTCCTCCTAGGTATACATCCTAAATATTATATATATATATATATATATATATATATATATATATATATATATATATATATATATATATATATATATATCATATATATATATATCATATATATATATATATCATATATATATATATATATCATATATATATATATATCATATATATATATATCATATATATATATATATATCATATATATATATATATATCATATATATATATCATATATATATATATATATATCATATATATATATATCATATATATATATATATATCATATATATATATATCATATATATATATATATATCATATATATATATATATATATATATCATATATATATATATATATCATATATATATATATCATATATATATGTATATATATATATCATATATATATGTATATATATATCATATATATATATGTATATATATATCATATATATATATGTATATATATATATATATGTGTGTATGTGTGTATATATGTACGTAATGCACGTTCCTTCAGTAGTTGAACACTCTTGGCGACGGCTGTCTATAATAAGTGTAAACTCTCGCTGATTTATCAGATTGTTCGTGGTTGCCGAGTGGGTGCAGGCATCGGAATTTGAGTTATAACATGACTCATGTTCCGGGGTGTCGAATCCTGCGAGCGGTATGAATAATTATCTCGACACAGACGATTCCTGAACGGATGAAACGTATACGTATGTAGATAAAAAAACAAATATTTATAATTATATATATATATGGGAAGAGAAGGATGAAGGTAATCCGACGTGATGGTAAAATGAAAAAGGAAAACCAAAAACTGGATGTTTTTTATGTGTACATCAACGTTTCGTCTTTATTTATAAGACTTCATCAGGATGATGATATAGGGAAAAGATATCATGCAAGCACAGATACATGTAGGGTAGACATGTTGGGAAGAAAAATAAAATAAGATGAAAAATAATGGCAGCGTCTTGCTGGACGTCCGCACTCATTTTCATTCTCTAACAAGTACGGACGTCCAGCAAGACGCTGCCATTATTTTTCATCTTATTTTATTTTTCTTCCCAACATGTCTACCCTACATGTATCTGTGCTTGCATGATATATTTTCCCTATATCATCATCCTGATGAAGTCTTATAAATAAAGACGAAACGTTGATGTACACATAAAAAACATCCAGTTTTTGGTTTTCCTTTTTCATTTTACCATATATATATATATATATATATATATATATATATAAATTAATGGGTTGTGTCAAGTGGATGGTGAAACTAATACCATAGGAATTGCAGGCAATCGATTGTACCTGGGCAGAATTTGATCACTTAAGAGAACAGCTCAACAAAGCTTGTTAACATTAGACTTGAAAACGACCACGTTGTAGTCGGCTGGAAAGTAGCCCTGAGGTATTTCATTCCACAGACAGACAATTCATGGAACTCTATTATCTTCCCTACAGCCTTTTTCACACACAAGACGTTGCTAGTCTCTCTCTACTCTATCGTTGTATCCATGCAAAGTGGTCTCTTGGGCTCCAATCTTTATTTACTCCTTATACTACAGTTCAATTCGAAATTTCGTATAGATTTCCGAGTTAACGATAAAGATTTCCATGTTCAAAAAGATGTAACTGAAGAAGGTCGGATTGGCTGAAACGATGTGAATATAAAAGTCGAGATGAGAATAGTAGTCCGAAAAATCCAAATAATACCACTAATTTCCATTATTTGAACTAATATTCTAATCTTGTTTATATTTTTACAAGGTTTCGACTGATGTAACCTCCGATCTTCGTCAAGTGCATCTTCATGAGCCTGTGATGTAACAGTTAAGGGCGTTGTTAAACAATCAGTTCTAAGTTGAAAGTCTTCTGGAGGGTGAAGGTTCAATCCTTACTACAGGCGATAGTAACTAAGTATAATATAAACATGCACACTTCCACCCGGTCATGTCTGACGGAACGAGAACAATATGGACAATCTTTAAGTTTTTGGTCGATAATTTACAATTTCATTTCAGTAAACATTGATTTTTTCACTGTCCGATTAAAATTTATTTGTATCTGTAATTTGGTCGGCCTACACCCTTTCTTCTTCTCTACACCCCCTCTCTCTCTCTCTCTCTTTCTCTTTCTCTCTCTTTCTCTCTCTCTCTCTGTCTCTCACACACATACACACACAGACGTGATGTTGTGTTTTTCAGAATTGTCTTATCTATTCCCTGCTTCCTTTGTCCCAGCTCGTTTGACTAGTTGGTCTAGTGGCCTTCACAAATTCACTAATTTGATACCTCGACATAATAATACAACCTTTTATTTCAGTAGCTTCTTCCTCAAAACTGCAGGCTTGTTGAACACTCTTCTTGCTAACTGGTTTCCTCCTATATGTAGCCTTGGTCTTTTCAAGACTAAAGTCAATAGGAATCTCTTGTCTTTGCGACAATTATCTTTCGTTCTTTCTAGTTCCTTATATCAAGTGGCTTCATGCCTTGTTCGGAGCGACTTCCATAGAAAAATTTAACCATTAAAGTTCATCTTTGTTTCGCTGCTCGGAACTTTGATCCCTTTAACATTTCATTAATAAAAAATATCAAATAGAGAAAAATTATTTTTATTTGTAAATTACGCTTTAATATAGGCTTTTTTAAATGTTCGTTTCGAACGCTGCTTTATATGAAAGCAAATCAAATCTTAATGACATTTTTTTTCTTTGATAAACATGAGAATTAAATAAATTCCTTCGACCGACCCGTTAAAGCTGCCACGCCTAATAAAATCCTTAACCGAAAACATAGAATTACCAATTTTAGAACTTTCAGTGCAAAGATACTACGTTCTATATTAAAAGTTGATTAAAACCGATTGACTACATCCGAAATATCTGCACTGCAATAAAAAATATTTATTCTACTATATTATTTATCTGCTTGCTAAGAGGTTAGACACAAGGTCAGCTGTAGTTTTGAGCAGTCAGAACACTAAAATAAGCGCACTCTGGTCTATAAAAAATACCTAAGCGGCCCCGTCGGCATTCCCCGATAAGGGCGCCTTGGGCGATTGGCAATAAACCAACTCCTTCTACGATAGACGGTGAAGCCTGGGAGGGTGGACCTCCTAGGACTTATCGGAACAGCAGTCCGACAGCAACAAAGCCTCTGTCGGACGGATTTGTGTTGTCACATAGTAGGAGGGGGGCAGAGAGTGGGAGAAGCTTTGAATGATGCTAGGAGTAGCGGCGAAAATCGGAAGTGACGTCACGTCCGTTATAGGTTGTTTCGGTCTTGTTCCTGACCACCAAGAAAAAAAGACGTGCGAAGCGAGGGTCCCTACATTAGCAGGGGCAAGCGCGCAGTGTAGCCCAAAATGGCCTAGCTGTTGATGATAAATCCTCCCCAAATAATTCCCCTGTTCTCTCTACCGTAAAAACTACTAAACTTATGTCTATTGTTCATGTTTAAATAAACTTCTATACGAGTCAGCGTCCTCGCGTTATCGTTCAGAAACCCGAAGTACACCGAGCAAAACAACGAAATCCGGGTACCCACGGCGACGGTAAGCAGCAATGCTACATTATCATAATTCTATGATTCTATCATGCTAACATAAAATGATATAGCTAAATCTATTAACCAAATGACTTTTTTTATGTGCTAATAAAGTAATATATGTTTGGAAAAGATGGCGGGTCAGATTAGGAACAGCAATAGTGTAGAACATTATCAGATCGAAATAGGTAAATACAGAAATGATAATCAAAAGATAAATAAAGGGAGTAATTATCAGTTAGTTAACACAATTTAATCTGTATGTTATTTTATTAATAGCGTAAATGTCTGCACAAAAACAATTTTTACAAGGTTTGAATTCAGAAGACATTTAAAAAGAGACATAATAATTAAAGAAAGAAAGAAATATATAACAAGAACATCGGTCAGTCATGAGAATCATTACATCCTCATGGCAACATAAAGATGACCCAAAATGTGTTGCTTAAATGTAGCAGGAATATACCATGATTTAAACGTACCTTTCGTATTACATTTTATTGACGCTATCGGTTACCTTTAGCTTATTAACATAAGTAGAAATCGTCATTTCCTCCATCAGATTATATATATATATATATATATATATATATATATATATATATGAAAGGATAAAAATAATCCGACGGTATGAAATTAAAAATGGAAAAGCGGAAGACCTTTTCGCTCAACGTTTCGCCCAAATTTCACGTGGGCTTTGTCAAGAGCGGACGAAGCCCACGTGAAATTTGGGCGAAACGTTGAGCGAAAAGGTCTTCCGCTTTTCCATTTTTAATTTCATATATATATATATATATATATACATATATATATATATATATATATATATATATATATATATATATATATATATTGCGTTAGCATGAAACATCGATGTCTGTAGGTAATAAATAATTAATATTTATTTATAAATATTATTATAAGCCCCCTTCACCAAAGGCCGGGCACTCTCAGTTACTTTAATAACAAGCAGTACTAATAGCGAAATGCACGATCTGAATACGTTCATAGATCACTCTAAACTGCTTGTGTAAATAAGGCCGCCGATTCGCTATTTACAAAGTTAAGTTCCTCCCTAATTAATAACTAGTTCTCTATGGCCGAGGGGTAAAGAGTTAGCATGAAAAATCGATATCTGTAGGTAATAAATAATTAATAAATATATATATATATATATATATATATATATATTAAATTACGAAAATCAGTAGAAAAACACGTGCAAGAATCACGTTTAATGTGCGTTCTCTCTCTCTCTCTCTCTCTCTCTCTCTATATATATATATATATATATATATATATATATATATATATAATATTATAAATAAATATTAATTATTTATTTATTACATATATATATATATATATATATATATATATATACAGAGAGAGAGAGAGAGAAAAAAAACGTGATTCTTGCACGTGTTTTTCAAGTAACGGCATTTCACTACTGATTTTCGTAATTTAACATTTGGTTGAAGAAAGCGACAGGAGTTGGCGAAAATTTTCAGTAGAAAAATACCTATATATTTACCAATATATATATACACCGTACTGCTACAAAACATCTAATCAATAATAAACATAACGATGAGTTGCAGCGATCTATAAGTTAAATAAGAAGAAAACTAACAAAAACAAGTCAGTTTTTGTTATTTTTCTCCTTATTTAACTTACAACAGAAGTATTCGTAGACAAAAATTATAATATATATATATATACATATGTGTGTGTGCGCACGCGCGTGTGTGAAAAAAGACAAAAAGAAAAACGTCGTTATTTCAAAAAATTTTAAGTCTTCACTTTTTTCTGAAGACGTTCGTTGATTCGAACGAAACCGGTAAAGCTTACGTGTTTAATGAGTTATCCCTGTGTTTAATTTGTTTTACCTTTTGTCTTTTTTCACACATCATGGTTTATTATATATATATATATATATATATATATATATATATATATATATATATATATATATATATATATATATATGTACGTGTGTGTGTAAGATTTTCAGGAACGCATAAATAATTATTGCGAAAATAGTTTGAATAATAACTTAAAGAAACTAATCTTTTAATTTGTCGGTATATTTCAAGTGTAAAAAACAGTAACGTAAGATGCGTAAAGCGGCATTCCATGATTTCCTTTTTTTCCCTCATAAATGTGAGTAATATATTTTGTTATGACCGTGCAAAACATGTTGATGTGGCACAAAATGGATGAGACGCTGACAAGACCCTTTGATGGCCGCTGGTGCATGCAAAAGTGTTCCTATCCCGCGACTAACCGCACCAGAAGAACATTTGACGCCCCTTTAGGTTGTGCAAATGTTACAATAATGAACAGTTCTCTATTGTCGCAGATATGCGTGGTTTCCCTAATGTGGTATTCTTACGGGATTATGTATGTTGTTCGTCACCACGAGGGACAGTGACGATGTTGTCTTCATATTTTCTCGAGTGCATGTTACTGAAAATTATACTTACATGAAGAAGGAGACGAAGACCACTTACATATATACTAATCTATCTTAACTATTGATCCATTTTAATTATGGCTGAACCTTCCGCCAATGGGTACGATGGAACCCATCACTAATGATCTCACATTAGTCCGGTATCTTCAGTACAATATCTTCAGCAACTTTTCTAACTTTAAATCCTTATACAGAGTGATCATACCCCCGTAAACTGTTTCAACATATGGAATTGTTAATAAAATTCATAATCTTTTCTTAAAGTTAACCATATTTGGTACAAATAAACTTCAGTCTGTTCTGCCTGTCCACCAAGTTTCAGTGATTAAGGTCCAACAGTCTTTGCTTGATCTCCGTTGAATAATATGCTTGACATTGGAGATTGTCTGTCTGGATAATATCTATCAGAATTATCAATAGAATACGACTTGAGCTAAGAGGACCATCATAGCTAAAGTCAGGACAGTGCCAAGTGATGAATGTGACAGAGGTATTAACAATTCTTCCTGCTGTATCTTGGTATGTATATAATTGAACGATGATAAAACTAAGACTGTTTGACATTCATGAATCAAATTTAGTCAACAAGTCAGAGATGGATTGAAGTTTATTTGTACCGAATATGATTGGATTACAGAAAGGATTTTAAACGGTATTAATGATTCCACGGGGAAATAAAAAAAAATGGCTGCGTCTATTCGCATGCAGTTTATAAAAGTGTAGTAAAATCTTGATTTAATGAGTTTTAAAATAGGGGGCACTCTGTATGTCAGATGATGAAACCTACCAATCAGATATTTACGTTCAGGCGATAGGTGACCCGGAGTAAACCCTTGTAAATCATATTCAAGTAACTATATGCATTTAGTAGAAAATTACCCTAAAATGATATTGCTTCAAGTAATATGTTCCTCTATTGAATACCGTTGTGGACTATGGAATCGCCTTTACTGAGTTCAAATCGTATCAAATCTACTGTGTTCAATCACTTTTTTTTTTATTTAATACATCTAAAACCAAGCTTCTCTCCTTTCATCCACAATGCTCGGATTCTCACTATGCGCCAGTTGAAAAAGATGGCACCTTGGTTAAGAAAGCCCTTTGTTTCGATAACCTCCAGTTGAAAAACTTACAGAAGGTCTTTTCCCAAAGTTGCTGGAAAAATAGTTGGATCTTTCTAGCGTTCCAGAAAGTATATCAATTTTGACGCAATCCGCTGCCTTTATAAAAGCCAGATACGTCCTAAGATGGAAGACTGGTTTCTACATCTGGGGATGTGCCGCCCTAACCACCGTCTTCTTACTTGAATGAGTACAAAATCGGCTACAAAAGTAAGTATAGGATGTCCTCGTCTCGTCCCTACATCGTCTCTCTCACAGAAGAGACGTTGCTCGTCTTTCTCTGCTCTATCGTTATTTTCATGGTACGTGCTCGACTGAGCTTCAGTCTCTAGTTCTCCTTGTATAAACATTCAGAGGGAAAACTCGTCTAGCTACAACTACTGTAAGGTATTTTCCTTTCTTCCTCTGTATCCCTGGAGCAAAGTTTATTTCCAAGAACTGTCCGTCTGTGGAATACAATACCTCAGTGCTACTTCCCAGCCGACTACAACGTGGTCGTTTTCAAGTCTAATGTAAACAAGTTTTGTTGAGCTGTTCTCTTAAGTAATCAAATTATGCCCAGGTACAATCGATCGCCTGCAATCCCCATGGTGTTAGTTTCAGCATCCACTTGACACAACCCATTAACCATTGTCCTCGAGTAGCCTTTTGGCCTTAATAAGGAATCCATTTACATAACTCGAGAATTTTTTCTAATTAGTTTGAAATAACATTTATAGATGTAAATATTTATATGTACATACACACACGCACTCACACATATACCAAGACCTCAAAAATGATTTTAAAATAACATGGTCCCTCGATGAAATAAACATCATACTGGTTGTAGTGGGGGCAACTGGTCTAGTGAAAAACCCCTTGATCTCTTTAGATAAATTAAATTAAAATGATAAAAAAACATATATTTATATATATATATATATATATATATATATATATATATATATATATATATGTATATGTATGTGTGTGTACATATGCATATTTACATCTATAAATGTTATTTAAAACTAAATAACATTTATAGATGTAAATATATACATTACACAGACACGCACTAAAGAGCTATGATACAGCGAAACAGTATGTATGTGGATGACTATATCAAGCTCCCCTTCTTGGGTAGAGCTTATTTGTAATAATATCGCCGACTGCCACTAGCTTTAAGGTATAGCTCATTGGGTAAAACTAATTCGAGCTCCCGACACTTGAATTTTTCTACATTGAAATATTACTTACATTCAGCCAGTGTCATATGATAACTCAGGAGTAGAGGCACAAACTGTCAGCTCGACGATTGAGTTTCAATCACGGCTCGAGGTGCTAGCTGGCCTAGCCGCACTGGATAGCTGTGACACAGGATAGCAGTGTCTGTAGATGACTATATATATATATATATATATATATATATATATATATATATATATATATATATATATATATATATATATATATATATAATGGTAATAATCTAGGTAAAAACATCCACAGGGTAGTAATCCAAAGAAATTCAATCGGGTTTATAAAAAGTGCTCAATATCAAATAGAGCTTTATATATGATTATTTTCATTTACACAGACATGTGCATGTCTGTGTAAATGAAAATAATCATATATATATATATATATATATATATATATATATATATATATATATATATATATATATATGTAATGTGTGTACATATATATATTTACATCCGTAGATGTTATTTAAAACTAATTAGAAAAACTATTTTCGGGTTATGTAAATAGATTCATTATCATATATATATATATATATATATATATATATATATATATATATATATATATATATATATATGAAGTTATTAGAGATCAATATAATTTGAACATTGTTCCAAGAATTCAAAACCAACTACTATTCGGCGTACGATCGTTTCCATGACGTTTTGGAAATATTTTATTGTTATAATAATATTATTTTTCATGATTCCAAAACGAGTCTTCGTCAGCGCCTTTTGTAACATCACATACAGAAGTCTTTTGAGAAAATCATTCATAAACAATATTTTCAAATTAATCTATATACTCATGTGTTTCATGTCAAACCTGAAATCATAAGTATTGGAGGACACTATCCCTACCGGTCACACGGTTCGAACCCCAATACAAAATTCATATTTTACTTTGTAATTGGAGCGCGGATCTGTATGTCCACCACGCATTGTCTGAAATTGGGAGAATAAATTTACGTGGAAATGGCAAATTCGGCGGCCATCTAGCAAGCCGTACACAGAACTCAATTGGTGGGGCCTAGAGTATCGCATTACGCTAAAAATAACGGCTTGTTTTTAACATACTAAAGTGCTCAATCTAGCGAAAGCTTTGAATAATTATTTATAAATAATATTTCAAATTAACCCATATACACATGTGTTTCATGCCAAACCTGCAATGATCAGTATGGGAGGAGAAAATCCCTACCGGGCACACGGTTATATATATATATATATATAACAGTTTTTATCATATTCCAATAACCATGGTTTGTTTTATTACTTTTATTTTAATTTTTTCACATTTCCAAAAATGTTTAATTACTATGAGATATATTTAACGGTCCGTTACATTTGTTTTGTGCCAACCAACATTTGTATGTCAATATCGTCTCTGCAACACTACAAAATCATCAGAAAAAGTTCACAAATAATAAAAGAGTTCTTAGATTAGTGTGTCTTGAAAAACACCCACACCATACATCAGTTTCATTTTAGGGTGAAAATAAACAAAACAAAAAAAAATTGTGAACTTTTTATGATGATTTTGTAGTGACGATATTGACATACAAATGTTGTTTGGCACAAAACAAATGAAACGGACCGTTAAATATATCTCACAAAAATTTAAATGTTTTGGAAATGTGAAAAAATAAAAATAAAAGTAATAACACAAACCATGGTTATTGGAATATAATAAAAACTGTTCTATATTTTGCTCTGTTATCAATAATTGACAAACATTGAGCTGAATCTTCAAAGGAGACTACAAAGTAAAAGGAGCTGATGATATATGATAGTACATATATTGTCTTTACTAATTAATTTTATATATATATATATATATATATATATATATATATATATATATATATATATATAATGGATCCCTGGGGAGGTTGAGAATGTGTTTTTTTTATATTCTTACTTAAATTTAAAGTATACACAGCATACAAAGAATTGTACAGATTGCACCAAATCCTAGCAATGTTTAAATCATTTAAGACCCATTTATGATTGCTTATTCCAATGAAATGAAATTAAATACGTAAATTACACTTTCGTTCTGTCTACTTTCTCACAGTGTTAACGTATGTTTTGATTGCTTCCGAGTAATTGCGAGTCTGACTTCACGTCGATGGTACCGTAAAGTTTCAATATATTTTTTCGGAAGTGGTGTAGCTGGAAAATGTTGCCTTGTTCAAATGATATGAGCATACTCTTTATCAATTCGTGTTCAATTTATAAAATATACTCCGAGACGAGTGAGGAGAGAAAAGATCAGCAGTGGAACAAAAGGAGAGAGAACAGACGGCAAAGGGCTACATCAGAGCTCTCAGAACCAAACGCCACGTGCATCTGTGGCAACTGTAATTGAGCCTGCTGAGCCAGGATAAGCCTGCCCAGTCACAGTAGACGCTGTAATTCCTTACTGTTTACTCACTAGGAGTGTTCACAAAATTCATTATCAGTAATTGCTTGAAGAAAATAAGCAGTAGTGTTCCCTGGAGTCTGAGTGACTGCTAGTTGCCTCAGATTTCTTCCACTCACTCACTCTTTTGAAAACAGTTGCGATGTATTTTGCGTTACCATGACAGCAATAAACCATTTATTCTTCGTTGGCAACTACAGTTGGTTTTTTCTGGTGGTTGAGTGATAATAAACTTCCGCAAGTCTGTTTGATGCTCTTCCTCCTCGTTTTTTTTAATCTCTTTACGACAATTTTGTGTAGTATCAGCAGAAGTTGGTTCCACCACATGCGTGTATATATATGGTTTTAATGTGTGTTTCTCTTTTACCTTAATCTCTCTCCTCACACCAGGGGTGTCAGTTTATGAAATTTCTTGTAGTTTCAGTATTTTGGAGAACGTGTGATTCTGTATTCTATGTCTGTTTCTATCGATCTGCAGCTGGTTAATGTTTATTGTGTATGAGGGGTGGTTTCCGCATTCGAGAATTTTCCTTCAAATTTTTGCCGGTTTCATCATTCCAGTGCGTTGTATGTCTCAATCCTTCCTTTGATTCCAATTTCTCTTAGTCTTTTCCCCAGTTTTTTAGAGGGGCTGTTCTTAGTGTTCCTACAATTATTAGTGTTAGAGTGGTTTTCTCTATGCTTTTATTATTGTATAAAAGTAAAGAGATTTATTATTTTGCTATCTAATTTACATATGTTTTTGTGGTGGGTACAGATACGCATATGCAAATTAGATGATTACGCTGATAAAAGTGATCCCTCTTTTTCTAAATGATCACAGAGACATTAAGACATATTAGAGAGTCGTTGAAATAACATCAAGTTAGAGGAGGCAAGAGGAATACACAGATAGGCAAGAGAGAGAGAGAGAGAGGGGGGAGATGCGTGACTTGTTTAATTAATTATGAATTACGGATAATTAGAACAAGTAAAACACTGCTCCGACACTGTCATTAAATCTTAGATTAATAAATGGGTTTTGTTTATTTCGGTTTATATTTTAAATATTTTGACCCCTATTTCTTAGGTATTATTTGGATTATTCTGAATACTCTTCTCAACTTTTTGTTATATTCACAACATTTCGTCCGATATCACCTCCGACCTTTAGGTGTATCTTTTCAAATTTGGGGATCTTTATATCGAATTCGGGAATCTTTATATCGGATTGGAGAATCTATACTTGATCCCTTCATTTAATCTACGGGAGTATATTGTAATCGTTCAGTCAGCAATAGCCGGGTTAGTAAAGTAAAGTAGTCGGCCATTGTTGAAGGCTCCCTTTTCATTGGTTACTACATCGAGGTGTAGAAGAAGAGGGCGCCACCTATTTCCCCAGACTTACTCTTCATCCTCATTTTAGAATGGTAAAGGTAAAAGGTAAAGGTCGCATAGCCTGGACGTGCACGAGTGTCGTTGCCGACATCGTAGCGGCGGTGATTTGTTAAGAATCACCGTGTCTAGGGCACAGCATATGGAAGGCGGAGAACCTTCCCGGAGTTTTAGTCAGGTACCCATTTACTGCTGGGTTGACAAAGGGAGTTTTCAGAACCGAAAATCCGCATGCAGTGAGTGGGATCGAACCCGGGTCGTCCGGCCCAAAGACAAGTGCTATAAACACTCGTCCACAGGCCCTGATGATGAGTGTTTAACTAATGGCATCAAATACCATTTTAAAGACTTTGGTATGACTCGACTGAGGATTGAACCTCGGTTTCCCGGCCCATAAGCGAAAATTCTAACCATTATACTAAATGGACCGGTAAATTATTTTATTTTTTGTACAATTTTAAAGAGTGTCACACTTTTATAGAATGGAATGTGAACAAACAATAAAAGTAAAGTAAATTCGTGTGAATATACATGGTACAACTTTGTTGACCGGTTTGATTCTGTTGTCGGCATTATTGCAGGAGGAGCCACGTAATGGTTGGCAACATTCCTAAGTGAAAGTGGGAGTATGGATTTGACTGGATTCGAACTTGGCACACCCAGATCGTCAGTCCGTGTCGTTATCCACTTAACCACTGTCAGCTCGTTTTCTCAATAAAGGTTTTTCGAGTTCGACACGTCATCTGAAGAAGGCTAAAAGGGTCGAAACAAAAATCAGATGGGAAAACAGTCCGAAAATGTGTATTTATTTACTTTTTCTCGAGAATGTTAGACACAAGGTCAAGTCAGGTTTTGAAAAGCCGGTGCACTAGAAGTGCACTATCGCTTCTAAAACATTCCTAAGTAACCCCGTCGGCATTCTCAGGTAGGGGTGCCTCAGGCGATTAACAATAAACTAATCCTTTTCTCAAAGATAGAAGGCGAATCATTGGTGGGCGAATATCCTTGGAGTTAACTGTGCCATACCTTAACCCGAGAGCAACAAAGCCACTGTCGAACTGATTATCGAAGACGTATCCCAACAACTCAGGCTATGCCAAAGGTAAGTCAGGAAATTATAAATAATAATAGAAAATTCTTATCGAAAAAATTAAAATGCAAGCATAGACAAATATTTGTAGTTCCCTATAAACTGAAGAGTTTTAAAACAAGGGAGATAATCTCGACCAATGAAAGAAATTCGCGATTACTTATTACAGTATCTATTGCTAATATATGATCCGAATTATCTCCCTTTGAAAATTATTTTTTTCTACCGTGTGAGGAAGTAGCGTCTGGTTTCAGAATATATGTATCGCGTGTAGGCGTGATTATGATTCCCTCGCTCTCTACGTTATTCGTATGTCAAGAATGCCATCCTATTATCTTCTCAGAATAGTATGTGTTCAGAGAGATTTTTTGCAACAATAGGATTTTGTGTTTTAATATGCTAATGCCTCATCAAAGATCATGACATCGCATCCCATGACAATAAACAATGGCGATTTTAGCTTCCTTTAAAATAACAAATAAAAAATGCTTTGTCTTCTCTATGCAACACAAAGAAACTCATACAAAAACAAAACACAAAAAAAAAACAGACTAAAAAAACGTGGGTCGGCCTGGATTCTTTGAATAATCTCATCCCGGCTTTTGTGGCATTAATTAAACAATGGATGCGACTTGATCGGTCAGACTTTCCGGTGGGAAGCTGCGCCATTATTGGCTCACACATAACATTGCGAGAAATCCATTGAAGGGAAAACAACCCACACATAAAAAAGTATAAATTATCAACGAATTTTTCAGCCGTAAAATATGCTTCCTGTCTTGCACAAAAGGTTAGAAATTTTAACAAATGAGAAGAATAGACATATTTTAACATCGATATGAATTTTATTCACACCACTTTATTCTCTTCATAAAGCATTTCTATGTTGCACCCATATTGTTCCGTGTTTAAACAAACCCAAAAGCGTGGGCGATGTGCTATTATTAAATATACAAGTGGTGCGGAAACTAACTCTCTATTATTAAATGCTCGTAATTTATTACTGAAATATAATTATTATAATAAATGAATTTGTAAAAAAGGTGTATAGAATAAGGTTTAATTTAGAATTTAATACAGACACCAACATTCCAAATCAGCTTCTTAAGCCACCGGGGAACCCCATCAACTGATTTTACAAGTAACTTTTTTCTTTTTTTTTTCTTTTTTTTTTTTTTTTTTTTTTTTTTTTTTTTTACTAATGTCTCAACTTATTTGTTCTAAAAACCATTCGAGGATAAGGGTTAATGAAGAGTTAAACACAGCAATTTCCCCCCCTTTGCCAGAAACATCGTTCATGAAATGTCAAGACCTGCTGTTTTCTGTATCGGCTGTTGGTTATTTAATAGGAGATATGTGGAGATTTCCAATCGTCTCATAGTATTTAACAGCATTAAAGAAGTACAAAAAAAGAAAGAAAATGAGTTGGAGACTTAGACTAATCATGCCTGAAGAACCTAAGACGAGAAACTACCATGTTTCCAAACTGACGTATATATTAATTATTATTATTCTATGTTCATCCATCAATTGATGGTGAAACAGTCAGGAAGTTCGTGCGCCACGATGCTCGCTCACTCACTGCAACCAGAAGATCCAATGTCGATGATCAGAAGTGGCTATATTGTAATATGAGGCATCCAAACCTGTTGCTTGATCCTGGGGACCGCAGAAGCACTTTGCCAGCTGGTATATCGTGTCGTTATATATGTCTAGCCAACGCCAAAAGTCGGTGTTGAACAACTGCAAGTATGCGTGCAAGGCAACTATATAGCATTTTTATATATTCATCAATGTTTCGTCTTTATTGTAAGACTTCCTCAGGATGATAATTTTAAGAAAAATGTCATGCAAGTACATCGAAATATTGAGTTAACATGACGGATTGATGAGAAAAAGTAGTAGCCGTAGCTACTAAGAGCGCTGGACCAAGGTCCGAGCTGAGAGAAGTCAGTCAGTGGCAGAGAGTGAAATGACTTTTTACAGCCCGGACCATCATGTCAACACAATATTTTGAGGTAGTTGCATGACATTTTACTTAAAATTATCATCCTGAAGAAGTCTTACAATAAAGACGAAACGTTGATCAATATATAAAAAATATCTCTTGGTTTTATCCTTTTTCATATCCCATTACGTCGGATTACTCTCATCCTTCCTTTCTTATATATATATATATATATATAGAGAGAGAGAGATAGAAGAAACAATAGTGATAAATATGCGATGATTGTCCAAATTTATTTTAAATTTCAATTGTTCAATGCAAGGTGTATTCAGTAATAAACTAGTGTTTATTATTCTTTCCTTAAGCCAAGGCTTTTCAAAGATCGAGATCTTATCATCAGAGGAGAAATACAGATAGATAAGTTGGCTTTCGAAAAAACCAAAGTTGAAATATTTTAAAAATATGAAAAATATTATTTTTTTTAAATATATATATATATATATATATATATACAGGGTGATTCATAACTCACTTAGCTATTTATTTTTGAAATTCTAAAGTTAAAAAATACGGTAATACAAAACAGAAAGTCTATTCAACAAATTCATTTATGTGAGTTTAAAATTACAGCAAATTTTCAAAATTTCCACCTTTCGTTCTGCATGCATAGCTCAATTCTTTTTTGCAAGGAATGTACAACTCTTTGTAGCATATTTGATTGATTATGAAATAAATATATATAGAAACAAATATATAAACGAACAAATTTAAAAGAACAAATAGCAGTAATTAGAGAGTAAGATAACAATTATCAAAAGTTCATAGTATGTTTGTGCTTCATATGGTAATCATTTTAAATAGCTAAGTGAAGTGACTTATGAATCACCCTGTATATATATATATATATATATATACATTATGAGGGAGAAAATATGAAATCAAAATTTCAGACAAAATATGAAAATGGTCAAGGAAAAGGGAACAAACAGAGTGACACTCAGTGAAAATAAGGACACAAACGCATCATGACAGTTGGACCAAGATATTTCGGTCGAAGGTTTCCGACCATACTCATTTAGTGATATGGTCTTATTAAACACAAAAAGTCTAACATGTTATACAGTGAGGGAAGAAAACTACAGGAATAGGCAGCAAAAGATGCGTGAGGATGCGAAAAAGAAAGAGTGGGAAGAGTGATGAGTAAAGAGCGAGGTAATTAAAGTCGCCGTGGTAGTAGAATGAGAAAAAGTAGCAGCACGTGGAGAAAAAATAGAGGATAGAATAAATAGGAAACACGTGGTGAAAGAAAATTGGAAAAAAAATAGAACAGAATAGTGGACTAAAAATAAATAGATGAATAATAAAATGAAAATCGAACCAAGTGGTGAGAAGAAATGTATAATAGGGGAAGGAGGAGTAGTGGAAATATTGGCCCGTTGATAAGTGTTGTGAAGTAGTCCAACAGTAAAAAGAAGTCAAGTCGAGGTTGGGTTAAGATAACAAGTGTATTAACATAAAATGTACAAGGTAAGGGAACTGACTGGCACTTGGCTAGACAGTTACAAGTCTTTCCTTTTTCTCTCTCCCGTGACTCTGGTGACTCGCACTATTTATAATGAGAACCGGTGTAGTTTCTCTTCTGTTAGAACGGCCGGTGTAACAATAAGTAAATGTGTGAAGGGATTTGAAGGAGGGGGATTGGAGGTGTAGTGAGTAAGACGAGGGAGGTACAAAAGCGTGGTTGGTAACAGAATAAGATAAGTGACAACAAGTTAAGAAATAACTAAAAAATGGTAGATAGAACAAAATGAAAACACGTGGTGGAAGGAAATGGATCAACAAGAAAATGGTGAACTAAAATGAATATAGAAATACCTAATTAGTGGTAATATGTTTTGGATTGCGTTGGTTATGCTCCCTGAACGCGTTCAGTTAGTTAATCGTTCAAGAATTGCACATTATTAGAAACCCGTTTTTCATATTATTAACTTTATTTAAATCCCCAAGTGTGAATCATGTCGGGGCCGCCATAATTTTGTTTTATTCGTCGCTGAAATCTAACTTGGAATGAATAGATGACTATGAACGGTGTACCCTTTTAAAAACATTAGGGACCCTTTTTTTCATATTAATATCTTTATTTGAAATCTCAGGTGTGGATCATATCGCCAGTCCTATAATGTTGTCTTCTTTCATAGCTGGAATCTAACTTGGAATTAATTTCTTACTGTGAACGGCATACACTTTTTAAACATATTAATTTATTAACTCAACAGGCAATAACCGGCCGGCGGTTGCGTCATACATTCCTATCAACTTCCATTATCGTTTTCCTATTATAGTGGCTATGAGAAAGAGCCTCCTATACGTTCACCTGTATAATAGCTTTGCGTCTCGCGAACTGCTTTTATTTTAATTTCTTCCCCACCTGTTTATATTTTATCACTCTTCCTAGGGTGGGTATCACAGCTAGTATATCATAATATGATTATTTCCACGGACACAGTGAAAACAGTGGGATTATTTGAAACTATCAAAGAAAAATAGCATCACGTAAAATAAACAAAAACAAGAATAGTGTTACTGTTTCGTCATGGTCGCGTAAATTCACAAAAGTGTGATGAATTTACAATATCATGGCGAACGATCTGTTGGTTTTATTCCGTTGTTGTTAATTTTCCTTCTTTTGTATTCTTTCTTTTCGTGTATGTATGTATGTATGTATGTATGTATGTATGTATGTATGTATGTATGTATGTATGTATGTATGTATGGGAGCTCGCATTTTAGCTTGCATAAGCTTCTCATACTCTAGACTGTTTTTCTTTGTTTGGGGATTTGCGTCTGAATGTTATGGGAAAGCAATTATGAGAAAGCAACCAAAAAATAACAGTAAATTGTATATATATATATTTATAAAATCATAAGATATCTGCACATATAATAACTAATTTATAATATATGAATTAAAGCATCATTATCATTGGAAGCTATATATATATATATATATATATATATATATATATATATATATATATATACAGGGCGTTTCAAAAGTCTTGGGAACATAACGATTTTTAATAACTCTAAAACTATTAAGAGTTGAAAAATGAAATTGGTACCGTTGGAAAGGTTAAAGTTTCAAGTTTTGTGGGGAATCTTCAAAGTTGCTCAATATGAGCACCATTCGTCACACGGCAGACATCTAGTCGATAGTCCATTTCCTGCCAAATGCGTTCCAGCATCTTGATGTCAATAGTTCCCACAACTGCCGTTACTCGAGCCTTTAGTTCGTCAATATCTCTTGGAAGGGTCGGCACATAGACTTGTTGCTTGACAAAGCCCCAAAGGAAAAAGTCACACGGGGTAAGATCTGGAGACCTAGGAGGTCAGGGCATGAGAACGTCATCACCTCGCCCAGATCTCCCAATCCATCTACCAGGCAGCCTTGTTTTAAGAAACTGCCTTACTCTAAGTCTCCAGTGTGGTGGTGCACCATCTTTTTGAAAAATGAAGTCATCAGATTCTGCTTGTTCCAACTGAGCCATTAACCAGTCTTCCAGCATGTTGAGATAGGATTCACCAGTGATAGTTGCCTCTTCAAAGAAGAACGGTCCATAGACGCCTTTCTTGGAAATTGCACAAAACACGTTCACTTTTGGTGAATCTCGCTCGTGCTCAAGAAGTTCATGAGGATTCTCAGTACCACATATGCGAGTGTTATGCTTGTTAACTTTGCCATTCAGATGAAAGGTCGCCTCATCGCTAAAAACAGGCCGGTCATCAAAGCCGTTATCTTCCAACTTCTCTTGCATTGCAATGCAAAAGTCACGGCGAAGTGGCTTATCAGTGTCCTTCAACTTTTGGACCAACTTGAGCTTGTAAGGTACCATTTGCAGTCGTTTCCTTAAGACACGCCAGACAGTTGCTGGAGCAAGCTGAAGTTCCCTGCTGGCTCTTCTCACTGATTTACGGGGGCTCCGCTGAAAGGCTGTCCGAACTTGCTCAACTGCATCTTCTGAAGTTGAAGGGCGACCTGTTCGCTTACTTGGGCACAAACACCCATCTTTCACAAATTTAGCATGCCATCTGACAATGGATTTCCTTTCAGGGGCTTCTTTTTTAAATTTCCTGCGAAATGCACGCTGAACACATGTCCACGATTCAGTCTTTGCAAATTGGAGGACGCAAAATGCCTTGTCTTGTTTAGAGAACGCCATTACTGCACCTGAAAAGATAACACGAAAATCATTAGTATGACCAAAAACTTGATTAAGCAAGCTTTAAAATGGCACCAGTTTCATTTTTCTACCTGGAATAGTTCATGAGATATACGCATTTGTAATGTTCCCAAGACTTTTGAAACACCCTGTATATATATATATATATATAGTAGTAAGCTATGGAAATATATTTATGGCAATAAAACTACACAGAGGCTTCCGCGTTTCATCCACGGAGGAATCTTTTAGCCTGAAGATTCCTCCGGGGATTAAACGCGGGAGCCTCTGTGTAGCTTAATTGCCATAAATATATTTTCATAGCTTACTACCTAGCTCTACTTACGTATCGAGCACTATTGAAGTAAATACTGAAAATTGATACATAAAAGATTATATCTCCTTATAAAATGTTATTTTTATTTATATATATATATAAAAATATATATATATACACTATGAATTATTTTTTGTAAAATTTTAAAGCGTATTTACCTACAGACAACGTTGTTGCGGACTTACATCCTCATCAGTACAAGAAGTGTTGGTTTACGGCGGTCAGACGGAATCGAAAGCAGTTCGTAGATTCAGAAGAGAAACACTACCCTACGCCGTAATCCATAAGACCAACGGAAATCACACGATACATTATTGAAATTACGATACATTTACAGCCGGCGGCGAGGTTCAAACGTTCCGAGATCAAAGAGTGCTTAAACACGCGGGTGTGTAAGCTTTACTTCAATATATATTTTAATAGTTGACTATTAATTATTATTTGCCTCCCCATTTTCTTCTCAGTTTTTATTAGTTAACTATTAATTATTATTTGCCTCCCCATTCTTCTGCTCAGTTTTTATTAGTTAACTATTAATTATTATTTTCCTCTCCATTCTTCTGTACAGTTTTTATTAGTTAACTATTAATTATTGTTTGCTATTAAATTTATAAAAGGTTACTAACGTTTGAAAATTTCTTCTTTTATATGTCAAATTTGTATGCTGTTATACCTGTTTCTGTATTCCATAAATAAGTATGTATTCAATTAAAAAAATAGGTATGCATATAGGCCCGGAAAGGCTTTATTTTCGAGTTATAAACTATTAAAAGAAATACTGATCAACATTCTCTATTGTAAATATCTAACACATACAATGTGTGTGATAGTGCACTATTATTTCTACATATGAGATAGATAGACACTATCCCTGTGACAGGATCACAAATAAAATACCTCTCGGTTTTAAACCATGGAAAATGACACCGAACAAATATAAAAGCCGTGTCGGGTCCTCCTTTTATAGCCATCATATGTAACTCGGTTGGCATCCTGATATTGTTGGCCATTCGTTAACACTCTCATCTATTCTTTCATCATCATGTTCGGTGTAACGTCCCTTTTACAGGCTGTTATGTGTTGGACGGCTTTTAGAAAATATATTACGTCGGGAGAATAAACTAATTTAATTGACCTAAAAATGTAAGTTTTTTCAGATAAAATAAATACTTCATATTAACATTCATTTATTAATTAACTAACAGGAATTCCCGACGTTGCTCGGGATTGAATGAGGATGACTACTATGTACTTTTTCAGTACGCTTATAACACCATGTCAGTTTCTTTACTTTTACTGTGTCCCTCCTGCTGTTTCGCCCGATAATATAGTTGGAAGAAGCTGAAATGTTTGAAAACTCTCTGAATTCGAGTCTTATGCATATGGTTTTAATTTCATTAAAATCGGATAAATGTATTTGAAGTTTTAAGGGGGTTATGTTCTCATGGCCTATTTCGAGGTGGGAACACGCAGACATTCGACACATAAAGGGTAGAGATTCGGGATCACTTCCATTGTCTTCACCGGAAAATTTAATACATATGATATATACATTTCATCAAAATAGAATATATTTGCAATTTTGAAGGAGGTTCAGCCCCCAGAGCTCCCCTAGGTCAGGAGGGAATTTGGAGATTTGGAACCATTTCCATTGTCTTTCCAAGATTGTTTTATACATATGATTTAAATTTCATAAACATAGGAGATATTTGAAGTTTTAAGAGATTATGCTCTCATAGCTTACCTAAGAGTGCATTTAGAAATTCGGGAACACTTCCATTGTTTTCCAGGTAAATTTTACATAAGAATACATTTTAGATTTTATGTAGATTCGCTAACCTTTATTTCTATAGGGAACACACAAACATCATACAGACAAACGCTATCATACAAACTGACATTGAGTTTTATATATTGAGATGAATTCTGAATATTTCATTAAGATCAAATAATTCGCTGATTTCTTTTTTAATCAGGGATATACATTTTAGGTTTATAAAAATACTTTCAATTCACTGCCCTAAACTCACTCACTAAAGTATATTAAATTATATTAAAATGACTGAATTTCATTTAGTTAACTTTACATTCTTATTCGAAAGTAAATTGTAAACTTTTTAAACTGATGAAATTAAAGTCGTTTTTGGTTTGAATTAAAGTTTAAAGGCAACGGCCAAGTATTATAATTCATTTGTGCTCCTAAACTAGAGGAAAACATACATTTTCCCACGCGCCCCTGTCGTATCAAGATACCATCTATACAATAAAAATGTGTAGAGTGGTTAGTAAATGAGCTGAGTAAAATGCTGTCCCATTGAATTGTGAAACAAAACTTTTTTTAAATTCAGGAAGTTTTTGGTCGTTGTTCATGGGTCGAGTAACTCGACGAAATTGTTTTCCTTTCAATTCGAGGTTTTCAAAGGTTTGCGCTGGGGTCAGCAGGTTTGCGTCAATTTTAAAAATAGAACTTTGTTCGCGTTTGAAGAATAAACATGTCAGTATAAAACTAAACATTTCAGTAAACTTGTTAATTAGGCGAAGCGACATTTTCAGCGTCGGTGGAAAGAAGTCATATTTCCATGAAATTGAACGTTTTTGAACTCTGTCAATTTGCAACGTTCGTTTTTTGAAAGAAAGTCGAAGTCTTTTTTTGCTGTTTAGAAAAAAAAAGAAGTTCTCGTATGCCAAATAAATAAACATTGAAGGTAGCAAGTGATTTACAAGCTGTATATTTTGCAGAGAATTTAGACAAAATAGCACAGGAAAAATATCAAAGACAAAAGTTTTTCAAATTACGCGAAAGAAAAAAAATGATATGTGGTTAATCTTTTTTTTTTACGATTTAGACCAAGACCCACGTGAGGATAAGGGTTCCTATTTAGTTGCCTCCCTAAAAGAGCAATATTAGACACAAGTTCGGTGTCTTTTTTTTTTTTCTTTTTTTTTAAATTTTTTTTTTTTTATTTAAAAATATTTTTTTATTTTTTAATTTAAAATTTTTTTTTTTAATTAATTTATTTATTTATTTTTTTATTTTTTTATTTTTTTTATCTACCTCCCACAAGGTAAGATGTGACACAAGGTTGGGAAAGTGTCACATTATGAGAGCATAATCTCTTAAAACTTCAAATATCTCCTATGTTTATGAAATTTAAATCATATGTAAAAACAATCTTGGAAAGACAATGGAAATGGTTCCAAATCTCCAAATTCCCTCCTGACCTAGGGGAGCTCTGGGGGCTGAACCTCCTTCAAAATTGCAAATATATTCTATTTTGATGAAATGTATATATCATATGTATTAAATTTTCCGGCGAAGACAACGGAAGTGATCCCGAATCTCTACGTTACCCTTTATGTGTCGAATGTCTGCGTGTTCCCACCTCGAAATCGGCCATGAGAACATAACCCCCTTAAAACTTCAAATACGTATATCCGATTTTAATGAAATAAAACCATATGCATAAGACTCGAATTCAGAGAAATGTCCACCAGTTCAGCTTCTTCTAACTATATTATTGGGCGAAACAGCAGGAGGGACACAGTAAAAGTAAAGAAACTGACATTGTTGTGAGCATAGTGAAAAAGTACATAGTAGTGATCCTCATTCAATCCCGAGCAACGTCGGGCATTCCTGTTAGTTAATTAATAAATGAATGTTAATATAAAAGATTTATTTTATCTAAACAAACTTACATTTTTAGGTCAATTAAATTAGTTTATTCTCCCGACGTAATATATTTCCTAAAAGCCGTCCAATACATGACCGTATGTAAAACGGACGTTACACCGAACATGATGATGAAAAAATGGATGGGAGTGTTAACGAATGGCCAACAATAGCAGGATGCCAACCGGGTTACCTATGATGGCTATAAAAGAAGGACCCGACACGGCTTTTATATTTGTTCGGTATCATTTTCAATGGTTTAAAACCAAGGAGTATTTTATTTGTGATCTTGTCACAAGGAATGTGTCTATCTATCTCATATGTAGAAATAACAGTGTAATATCACACACATTGTATGTGTTAGATGTTTACAATAAAGAATGTTGATCAGTAATAGACACATAGTCACAGGGAAAGTGTCTATCTATCTCATATGTAGAAACAACAGTGTAATATCACACACATTGTATGTATTAGATGTTTACAATAAAGAATGTTGATCAGCAATAGACACATAGTCACAGGGATAGTGTCTATTTATTTCATATGTAGAAACAACAGTGTAATATCACACACATTGTATGTGTTAGATGTTTACAATAAAGAATGTTGATCAGCAATAGACACATAGTCACAGGGATAGTGTCTATTTATTTCATATGTAGTAACAACAGTGTAATATCACACACATTGTATGTATTAGATGTTTACAATAAAGAATGTTGATCAGTAATAGACACATAAGTCACAGGAATAGTGTCTATCTATCTGATATGTAGAAATAATAGTGTAATATCACACACATTGTATGTATTAGATGTTTACAATAAAGAATGTTGATCAGTAATAGACACATAGTCACAGGGATAGTGTCTATCTATCTCATATGTAGAAACAACAGTGTAATATCACACACATTGTATGTATTAGATGTTTACAATAAAGAATGTTGATCAGTAATAGACACATAAGTCACAGGAATAGTGTCTATCTATCTCATATGTAGAAATAATAGTGTAATATCACACACATTGTATGTATTAGATGTTTACAATAAAGAATGTTGATCAGTAATAGACACATAAGTCACAGGAATAGTGTCTATCTATCTCATATGTAGAAACAACAGTGTAATATCACACACATTGTATGTATTAGATGTTTACAATAAAGAATGTTGATCAGAAATAGACACATAAGTCACAGGAATAGTGTCTATCTATCTCATATGTAGAAATAATAGTGTAATATCACACACATTGTATGTATTAGATGTTTACAATAAAGAATGTTGATCAGTAATAGACACATAAGTCACAGGAATAGTGTCTATCTATCTCATATGTAGAAATAATAGTGTAATATCACACACATTGTATGTATTAGATGTTTACAATAAAGAATGTTGATCAGCAATAGACACATAGTCACAGGGATAGTGTCTATCTATCTCATATGTAGAAACAACAGTGTAATATCACACACATTGTATGTATTAGATGTTTACAATAAAGAATGTTGATCAGCAATAGACACATAGTCACAGGGATAGTGTCTATCTATCTCATATGTAGAAACAACAGTGTAATATCACACACATTGTATGTATTAGATGTTTACAATAAAGAATGTTGATCAGTAATAGACACATAAGTCACAGGGATAGTGTCTATCTATCTCATATGTAGAAACAACAGTGTAATATCACACACATTGTATGTATTAGATGTTTACAATAAAGAATGTTGATCAGCAATAGACACATAGTCACAGGGATAGTGTCTATTTATTTCATATGTAGAAACAACAGTGTAATATCACACACATTGTATGTGTTAGATGTTTACAATAAAGAATGTTGATCAGCAATAGACACATAGTCACAGGGATAGTGTCTATTTATTTCATATGTAGTAACAACAGTGTAATATCACACACATTGTATGTATTAGATGTTTACAATAAAGAATGTTGATCAGTAATAGACACATAAGTCACAGGAATAGTGTCTATCTATCTCATATGTAGAAATAATAGTGTAATATCACACACATTGTATGTATTAGATGTTTACAATAAAGAATGTTGATCAGTAATAGACACATAGTCACAGGGATAGTGTCTATCTATCTCATATGTAGAAACAACAGTGTAATATCACACACATTGTATGTATTAGATGTTTACAATAAAGAATGTTGATCAGTAATAGACACATAAGTCACAGGAATAGTGTCTATCTATCTCATATGTAAAATAATAGTGTAATATCACACACATTGTATGTATTAGATGTTTACAATAAAGAATGTTGATCAGCAATAGACACATAGTCACAGGGATAGTGTCTATTTATTTCATATGTAGAAACAACAGTGTAATATCACACACATTGTATGTATTAGATGTTTACAATAAAGAATGTTGATCAGCAATAGACACATAAGTCACAGGAATAGTATCTATCTATCTCATATGTAGAAACAACAGTGTAATATCACACACATTGTATGTATTAGATGTTTACAATAAAGAATGTTGATCAGTAATAGACACATAGTCACAGGGAATGTGTCTATCTATCTCATATGTAGAAATAATAGTGTAATATCACACACATTGTATGTATTAGATGTTTACAATAAAGAATGTTGATCAGTAATAGACACATAGTCACAGGGAATGTGTCTATCTATCTCATATGTAGAAACAACAGTGTAATATCACACACATTGTATGTATTAGATGTTTACAATAAAGAATGTTGATCAGTAATAGACACATAGTCACAGGGAATGTGTCTATCTATCTCATATGTAGGAACAACAGTGTAATATCACACACATTGTATGTATTAGATGTTTACAATAAAGAATGTTGATCAGTAATAGACACATAGTCACAGGAATAGTGTCTATCTATCTCATATGTAGAAACAACAGTGTAATATCACACACATTGTATGTATTAGATGTTTACAATAAAGAATGTTGATCAGTAATAGACACATAGTCACAGGGATAGTGTCTATCTATCTCATATGTAGAAACAACAGTGTAATATCACACACATTGTATGTATTAGATGTTTACAATAAAGAATGTTGATCAGTAATAGACACATAGTCACAGGGAATGTGTCTATCTATCTCATATGTAGAAATAACAGTGTAATATCACACACATTGTATGTATTAGATGTTTACAATAAAGAATGTTGATCAGTAATAGACACATAGTCACAGGGAATGTGTCTATCTATCTCATATGTAGAAATAACAGTGTAATATCACACACATTGTATGTATTAGATGTTTACAATAAAGAATGTTGATCAGTAATAGACACATAGTCACAGGGAATGTGTCTATCTATCTCATATGTAGAAATAACAGTGTAATATCACACACATTGTATGTATTAGATGTTTACAATAAAGAATGTTGATCAGTAATAGACACATAGTCACAGGGATAGTGTCTATCTATCTCATATGTAAAAATAACAGTGTAATATCACACACATTGTATGTATTAGATGTTTACAATAAAGAATGTTGATCAGTAATAGACACATAGTCACAGGGAATGTGTCTATCTATCTCATATGTAGAAACAACAGTGTAATATCACACACATTGTATGTATTAGATGTTTACAATAAAGAATGTTGATCAGTAATAGACACATAAGTCACAGGAATAGTGTCTATCTATCTCATATGTAGAAATAACAGTGTAATATCACACACATTGTATGTATTAGATGTTTACAATAAAGAATGTTGATCAGTAATAGACACATAGTCACAGGGAATGTGTCTATCTATCTCATATGTAGAAACAACAGTGTAATATCACACACATTGTATGTATTAGATGTTTACAATAAAGAATGTTGATCAGTAATAGACACATAAGTCACAGGAATAGTGTCTATCTATCTCATATGTAGAAATAACAGTGTAATATCACACACATTGTATGTATTAGATGTTTACAATAAAGAATGTTGATCAGTAATAGACACATAGTCACAGGGAATGTGTCTATCTATCTCATATGTAGAAACAACAGTGTAATATCACACACATTGTATGTATTAGATGTTTACAATAAAGAATGTTGATCAGTAATAGACACATAGTTACAGGGAATGTGTCTATCTATCTCATATGTAGAAACAACAGTGTAATATCACACACATTGTATGTATTAGATGTTTACAATAAAGAATGTTGATCAGTAATAGACACATAGTTACAGGGAATGTGTCTATCTATCTCATATGTAGAAACAACAGTGTAATATCACACACATTGTATGTATTAGATGTTTACAATAAAGAATGTTGATCAGTAATAGACACATAGTCACAGGGAATGTGTCTATCTATCTCATATGTAGAAACAACAGTGTAATATCACACACATTGTATGTGTTAGATGTTTACAATAAAGAATGTTGATCAGTAATAGATACATAGTCACAGGGATAGTGTCTATCTATCTCATATGTAGAAATAATAGTGCACTATCACACACATTGTATGTGTTAGATATTTACAATAGAGAATGTTGATCAGTATTTCTTTTAATGGTCTATAACTCGAAAATAAAGCCTTTCCGGGCCTATATGCATACCTTTTTTTTTTTTAATTAAATACATACTTGTTTATGGAATACAGAAACAGGTATAACAGCATATAAATTTGACATATAAAAGAAGAAATTTTCCAACGTCAGTAACCTTTTAGAAATTTAATAGCAAATAATAATTAATAGTTAAGTAATAAAAATTAAGAAGAAAAATTGGGAGGCAAATAATAATTAATAGTAAACTAATAAAAACTGTAAAGAAGAATAGGGGGGCAAATAATAATTAATAGTTAAAAACTATAAATTGAGAAGAAAATGGGGAGGCTAATAATAATTAATAGTTAACTAATAAAACTGAGAAGAAAATGGGGAAGCAAATACTAATTAATAGTTAACTAATAAAAATTCTGAAGAAGTATGGGGAGGCAAATAATAATTAATAGTTAACTAATAAAAACTGTGAAGAAAATGGGGAGGCAAATAATAATTAATAGTTAACTAATAAAAACTGAGAAGAAAATGGGGAAGCAAATAATAATTAATAGTTAACAAATAAAAACTGAGAAGAAAATGGGGAGGCAAATTATAATTAATAGTTAACTAATAAAAATTGAGAAGACAATGGGGAGGCAAATAATAATTAATAGTTAACTAATTAAAAACTGAGAAGAAAATAGGGAGGCTAATTATAATTAATAGTTAACTAATTAAAAACTGAGAAGAAAATGAGGAGGCAAATAATAATTATTAGTTAACTAATAAAAATTCAGAAGAAGTATGGGGAGGCAAATAATAATTAATAGTTAACTAATAAAAACTGAGAAGAAAATGGGGAGGCAAATAATAATTATTAGTTAACTAATAAAAACTGAGAAGAAAATAAGGAAGCAAACAATAATTAATAGTTAACTAATAAAAACTTAGAAGAAAATGGGAAGGCAAATTATAATTAATAGTTTACTAATAAAAACTGTGAAGAAAATGGGGAGGCAAATAATAAGTAATAGTTAACTAATAAAAATTGAGAAGAAAATTGAGAGGCAAATAATAATTAATAGTTAACTAATAAAAACTGTGAAGAAAATGTAGAGGCAAATAATAAGTAATAGTTAACTAATAAAAATTGAGAAGAAAATGGGGAGGAAAATAATAATTAATAGTTAAATAATAAAAATTAAGAAGAAAATGAGGAGGCAAATAATAATTAATAGTTAACTAAAAAAAATTGAGAAGAAAATGGGGAGGCAAATAATAATTAATAGTTAAATAATAAAAATTTCTTAATTTAATGGGGAGGCAAATAATAAGTAATAGTAAACTTATACAAATTCAGAAGAAAATGGGGAGGCAAATAATAATTAATAGTTAAATAATAAAAATTTCTTAATTTAATGGGGAGGCAAATAATAAGTAATAGTAAACTTATACAAATTCAGAAGAAAATGGGGAGGCAAATAATAATTAATAGTTAAATAATAAAAATTTCTTAATTTAATGCGGAGGCAAATAATTTGGTACTATCCAAATATGATCTGAGGTTAAGATCGGATTCTAACTCTGCCTGATGAGATCTCAGTTTATAGTAACTGTTGATCGATAACATCGAAATGCCAGTGTCGCAGATTTTGTACATGTCTGTGTAAATAAAATTATCATACATAAAGCTCTATTTTGATATTGAGCACTTTTTATAAACCCGGTTAAAATTCTCTGGATTACCACCCTGTGGATATTTTTCACCTGGATTATTACCATTATTATATATATATATATATATATATATATATATATATATATATATATATATATATATATACTTAGGGAGCAAGTCATTATCTAAGCAAGCGTTGTTGAACGTCAAGGAACTTTCTCGTTTGAATATCTTCTTCGTGAGGTTCTCAAACCGTTGAGCTATCCTTCTGGTGTCAGGTGGCAATCCGTATAGTACCTCTCCGATTGTTCTTAATTCGGCCATTTTTTTTCGAGCGCTTTCGACTTTCATAGTCGTCTTCAGGATTAGGTTGTGTTATTTCCTCAAATGAAACAACACTCTTTAAAATTGAAAGACATTTCTTCAAATGGATGTACATATCTGATGAAAGCGGACCACCGCTTGAAACGCGTTATATAAAATGATAAAATGATGAAATAACAAAATAAGAAATAAATGTTGAAAAAAACATTTCACAAATGCTGGTAGCCTTACTCCTTTACATATATACTTTTCTCTCGCTGGAACTGCACTAATACTGCACTACCCTCTTCTCTATCTCTCTCTCTCTCTCTCTCTCTATATATATATATATATATATATATATATATATATATATATATATTTATATATACATATATACATATATTGTTTGTTGTTTTACACCTAGCTAATAACACTACATTACCTGTTTTATTTATGTTTTCAGTCGAATTTGTCTGTTTGATTGTTTGTTTGTTTGTGTATAGCCTAGCGTTCACATCGCTTGACCAAACGTCACCAAATTTGGTAAAAATATCGATCATGGTCTATCTTAGAAATGATTTAATGTTTGCATATCTATGTCAAATGTCAAGGTCACGGAAAAGGTGAAAGTCACTTTTCGCGATAACTTCGGTTTTGTTCATTGTAGTTACTCGCTACTTGGCCCAATGAAGTCACGCATCTTATGTGACCGTGACCTGGATCTTGAAAAGTTCGGTCAATTTGGTCCACATTAATACCCCTTACGCCAAGCAGCCTTGTTTAGGAGTTACTCCTGTACATTCAAATATATAAACATATATACACACCTAACTTTATATAAATAATCTCTATTTATATAAAGTTAGGTGTTAAGACAATAGTTAAGACAATTGTTCAAAGAAAATGAAGACAAATATACGAAATTACGCAGTTATCTTTCCTTTATCTCATGTACTGCTATAACCTTGTTTTCTTTTATGTTTATAAATAAAACAAACATCACGCAAGTCATACTTTGTTTTAAAAAAATGCGTTTTTACTTATGTCAGTGACAAATCTACGTTCAAGTGGTTATGTTTTGATCTATGTTGTGTTAAGATATTTCAACACGAAAGCTCAGTTTTTTTCCAGACGTAAGCGAAACATTCTTCTTAAGACAAATAGTTTTTTATCTTCTATTTTTTTCATACATTTCTCTTGAAGTGTTATTTTATTTCTGTCTTTAGCTGACTCTTTATGCAACCAGTGACGTCACGCCCACGATCCATACATTTGTTCTTTCTTTTATTCCGCCTCGTTATGTAAACTGATACCATTGAACTTTCTTTCACAAATAATGTTTTTTTAAATTCATTTTATTTAGAAAATAAACATGAATTTACTTATCTTTAACCTTCATAAAACAATCCCGAACCGTTTCGAATCGCTTATATTACCGAGTGGGCCAATACCATGTTGCTTCGTTAAAATCGCTATTGAAACACGTTCAAATAGCCATGATGATTCACGAAACACGTTTTGTCGCTAACACAGCCTGAATCCACTAGAACATAATGCAAAGTTTACAATTTATGTGGAAGAATTCTGAACGAACCATTTATTTTTCTTGTCTCCCCCCCCCCCTCACACACCAAAAAAAAGTCTCCTTATCTATATTATTGAGAGTATTGATTTACTCCTCTCCAGGAGTTAGGCACAAGGCCAGTTTTTATCTTACTCCCACAAGTAAGATGTGACCCAAGGTCGGGTCAGGAAAGTGGGGTTTAAAAATTGCCTGGGCAGCCCTGTCGGCACTCCCCGGTAGGGGCGCCTTAGACAGTAAGCAATAAACTTACTCCTCTCCAAAGAGATGAGGCAGAGCCTGGGAGGGTGGACCTCCTGGAACTGCACAGGACAGACCCATTAACCGGCGTAAGTCAAGCCCCGAAGGCCAAGACAATACCAGTTTATGGGGTGCAGTATCCATCGGAACAGATACTACACTTTGATCTTAGCCAAAAGGTCAAGAACAAATTGAGAGTATTCGGACTACTTTTCTTATTTTGGACGTAATTCTCACAACATTTCGGCCGCTGTAACCTCCGACCTTTTTCAGGTGCCTCTCGTCGAACTCGAGAATATTTTTTGTCAAACTCGGGAATATGTACGTAAATGTTGAACGAAACCTTTTATCTAATCCACTAATTGATCGCGTTCCGTCAGCTATGACCGAGTAAAAGTCTAAAGAAATTCGTAAGTATATTTTTAATATCGCCCATACTAAGGTTTGAACATTCAACCTAGGGATGACTGTCACCTAGCACTGATCATCGCTTAACACTAATATCCGTTACGCCACGGATCCTTGCGGAAAATTCAAGTATGAATTTTAGGAGTCTTTAACCTTTTATCTCCGAAGTAGGAACGAGACTATTATTATCTTATAGTACTCAATTCAGCTTACTATACTTTTTTCAGACTAATGTACTATCTTTCAATGCTTAATTCAGTGTGGGATATGATATGTTGTGTGTTTATGACACTATCCTACCAGGAATTACCCCCTCCTTTTTGGAGGAAAGAAGGGTGAAGTGTAGTATTTGTTCTGTTGCCATGTGATCATCCTCCAACGGATTACCTTCTCCTTTGAGGGTAGTTTATTATCTGTTCTGTTGTTATGAGACCATCTTTCCAAGCATTACCTCCTCCTTTGGGAGGACAGTGTAGTATATGTTCGCCTATCATGTATACTAGCAAAAAATATGCTACCGGGTAGAGCATATTATTGCTAGTTTATTTAATGACTCTAAATTATACAGTTTGTTCTTATTTACTTTCCTCCCCACGAGAGCAAAGTTAGACACAAAGTCGGTTTTTAATGTTGGAAAAATCTAGTTCTCCCCAAACCGGAAGTCTGGATTGGAACAAACATGAACATTGCCTTAGTAAAGAAGGCATTCTCCTTCACTGACTGAAGATTGAAAAAACTAAGTATAGCATCAGAACAGATACTACACTTTGTTCCTAGCCATTGGTCGTTTGTCAACATGACTAATTTGCGACTTGTTACTCACCACAAACAAAGAAAGAAGTCTTAGGTACTCTTCAGAGTTCACTTTTCGGAGCGTTGTGAAATCAAGACCCAATCAGCATCAAAAATAGAAAAAAAGGGATGAATCGTTTTACCGGATTGGGACTGAATATTCGAACTAGAGTCAACACAATTTGATATGTTAAATTTGAGCCGAGAGCATATCTCATCTTAAAATAAATATAGTTTATCTTTTTACAAGCGGAAAAAGACAATATTATATAATCTTTCGAATTCCCGACGAATTAAAGAGCATCGGAAGAAGGTTGTTTACGCTAAGTAGTTGTCTGCAAATATCACAAAAGAAATGGTATCTCAAAACTTTCGAAATATGATTATACGTAGATGTACCTATAAGTATGGGTGGGACGTAATGGGTGAAAATTTCAGATTCATGCGAGTAGTATTTTTTTATGTTCATTTATACATAAATAACACTAAACAATCAAACATTTTGAAAATTTTGCAAAATTCAGAAGGTGCAGGACACTAGTTTTTGGCTATTTTACATTCATGAAAACCCTTTCACAGCCTGAAAATGGTCCTAATTTACAGTACTATATCAGATTTAACCATCTATATCCATTCATAGCTTTTTAGGATGTTTTAAGACCTGCAATGTTGCATGAAACCATTTTTCACCGAAAAATGATGGATTTTGAGTCCCGTGGAGCCCTAACGGCTATTGTTGGCCTGCACCTTCTGAATTTTGCAAAATTTTCAAAATGTTTGATTGTTTAGTGCTATTTATGTATAAATGAACACAGAAAAATACTACTCGCATGAATCTGAAAATTTCACCCATTACGTCCCACCCCTACTATAAGTATATCTAAACAAGTAAGTATTTCTAAAAATCAGATGTTTTTTCATTACGGAATAGCCAAATCTAGTGTTATATTAAATTTAAGTTGATCAATGTTTGCTTCCCTAAGGTTTTTGTTTCCTATATATTTAAATCACTCAAAATCCGCGCTGAAAATATTCTCAGTTTTGAGATTGAGTTGGAAGTGTTTTTAAACACTTCCATTTTCTTGTTTTAATTAACCGCAATTTGGAATTAACTCATCAAGCGACACGTCTGATACTACGTGTAACTCTAGCGCCTCTTACTGTATTTTGTTTGATCTCCGCTTCAATTTATTTTTATTTTATGCGCTGTCTATCACTCTCGGATCTCTCTCTCTCTCTCTCTCACTCTCTCTATCCCCCCTCTCTCTCTCTTTCCCCTCTCTCTAATATATATATATATATATATATATATATATATATATATATATATATAATTATAAATATTTGTTTATATATATATATATGCTTGATAACAGTCGAATTCGAACAGTCCATTATAAACAAAAGGGAATGCCGCTACAAGTAGTAATACTATTTAACCGGTAGATAGGGAGAGAAAGGGAGAAAAGGAGCTATAGCGTACAGTAACAGTCCTAGTTTAAAGTTTGTATTTTATTTTTTTTATTTAACTAGCTTTGCAAACTCACTTTTTCCTGATTGAAGCAATGTAACCCATGTTGGTTTAGCGGGTCACATTTTTTCTAGTATATATACAGGGTGTTTCAAAAGTCTTGGGAACATTACAAATGCGTATATCTCATGAACTATTCCAGGTAGAAAAATGAAACTGGTGCCATTTTAAAGCTTGCTTAATCAAGTTTTTGGTCATACTAATGATTTTCGTGTTATCTTTCCAGGTGCAGTAATGGCGTTCTCTAAACAAGACAAGGCATTTTGCGTCCTCCAATTTGCAAAGACTGAATCGTGGACATGTGTTCAGCGTGCATTTCGCAGGAAATTTAGAAAAGAAACCCCTGAAAGGAAATCCATTGTCAGATGGCATGCTAAATTTGTGAAAGATGGGTGTTTGTGCCCAAGTAAGCGAACAGGTCGCCCTTCAACTTCAGAAGATGCAGTTGTGCAAGTTCGGACAGCCTTTCAGCGGAACCCCCGTAAATCAGTGAGAAGAGCCAGCAGGGAACTTCAGCTTGCTCCAGCAACTGTCTGGCGTGTCTTAAGGAAACGACTGCAAATGGTACCTTACAAGCTCAAGTTGGTCCAAAAGTTGAAGGACACTGATAAGCCACTTCGCCGTGACTTTTGCATTGCAATGCAAGAGAAGTTGGAAGATAACGGCTTTGATGACCGGCTTGTTTTTAGCGATGAGGCGACCTTCCATCTGAATGGCAAAGTTAACAAGCATAACACTCGCATATGGGGTACTGAGAATCCTCATGAACTTCTTGAGCACGAGCGAGATTCACCAAAAGTGAACGTGTTTTGTGCAATTTCCAAGAAAGGTGTCTATGGACCGTTCTTCTTTGAAGAGGCAACTATCACTGGTGAATCCTATCTCAACATGCTGGAAGACTGGTTAATGGCTCAGTTGGAACAAGCAGCATCTGATGACTTCATTTTTCAACAAGATGGTGCACCACCACACTGGAGTCTTAGAGTAAGACAGTTTCTTAACACAAGGCTGCCTGGTAGATGGATTGGGAGATCTGGGCGAGGTGATGACGTTCTCATGCCCTGGCCTCCTAGGTCTCCAGATCTTACCCCGTGTGACTTTTTCCTTTGGGGCTTTGTCAAGCAACAAGTCTATGTGCCGCCCCTTCCAAGAGATATTGACGTACTAAAGGCTCGAGTAACGGCAGTTGTGGGAACCATTGACGTCAAGATGCTGGAACGTGTTTGGCAGGAAATGGACTATCGACTAGATGTCTGCCGTATGACGAATGGTGCTCATATTGAGCAACTTTGAAGATTCCCCACAAAACTTGAAACTTTAACCTTTCCAACGGTACCAATTTCATTTTTCAACTCCTAATAGTTTTTGAGTTATTAAAAATCGTTATGTTCCCAAGACTTTTGAAACACCCTGTATATATATATATATATATATATATATATATATATATATATATATGAATATATATATATATATATATGAATCAAATATGAAACTCAAAGTATACTTTTAGAGAATTGAACCTATAGTGAAATGATTTAAGCTCAATATACGAGATAGAGCAATTATAAAGATAAATGAAGGAAGAGAGATAAAGATGTACGGATGACAAATCTATTTCATCTTCGATTGTTCAATTCAAGGTGTACTCGATAAAAACATGTTTATTTTTCTTTCCTTAAGTCAGGCTTTTCAAAGATTAAAATCTTATCATCAGAGGAATTACATAGATTGATAAGTTGGCGGTGGAATAGCCGACAAATTTAAGAAACAATATCAAGTAATGGAAAGAAAGAGTATGCGTGTAAAAAAGTTTATCAAAATATGGAGGCTGTCTAGTTGGTGAAAAGCCTGGCTTAAGGAAAGAAAAATAAACATGTTTGTATCGAGTACACCTTTCATTGAACAATCGAAGATGAAATAGATTTGTAATCCGTACATCTTTATCTCTCTTGCTTAATTTATCTTTATATATATATATATATATATATATATATATATATATATATATATATATATATATAAAATATTTATTTTGTTACCAGACCGATAAATAGAATGTAAATAATTATAACAGTTCATTAAACAAATATTCAGACAAGAAATACCTCCCACTTTGTTTCAGTATATTTATTTACCTCTTTGCAGAGAGTTAGACACAAGGTCAAGTGGTGTTTTGAAAAGCCAGCGCACTAGGCGAAGTGCACTCTGGCCTACAAGAAATGCCTGGGCAGCCCGTCGTTATTCCCCGGTAAGGGGGAGGGGCGCAACAGGCGATTAGCAATATACTAACCCTTCTCATAGAAGAAGGTACAGCCTGGGGGTGAGGGTCTTTACTTCCAATGAATCAACAGAAGCATACCTCAACCGGACAGCAGCAAAGCTACTGTCGGGCTGAGTGTCAAGGCTGTATCCCCGACTGGTGCGAACCTACTTTTGCTCCTGTGCAGGTAATTACGAGTCTGTCCTATGACGGGTACGCAAGCTAGTATATTAATGAACTAGATGAGGGCCAATTGTGGTTCCATTTACCTGTGAGTTCATTCATCGCTTCATTGCACTCTGAAGTGCGTATCCGTATCAAAAAACATTAAAGTGGAACACATTCAAAAGACGTTTCGTCTGCGAAATCAAAGAGGGGAAAAATTAAAAACAATGTGGATTTTACACGCCAGATTTTTATTGCTTCGCGCTAAATGGCATTAAAGCCACGAGTAATTACGCGGCGTTTATTTGAACGCAGGCGTTTTGCGTTTGTCTTTGGGATTTTAAATGGTGCAAATAATTCCGATGTCTGCTTCAATTCTTTGGAACAAAACACGGTGTTAATGTGCCCCTTTTGTGCGCGCCAGAACGAGTATGGAGTGGGCGTAGTGGCCCTAGAAAGGCGTTATAGCGACTAAGGGCTGCGTGAATAGCATTACGAGTTGGTAAAATAGGTCATTTGGTCCAATACACATTAGTCTGGGTTATGCTATACCCCCCTGACACACACCAGCACAACCGGGGACGTGGAATGAGAGAGAGAGAGAGAGAGAGAGAGAGAGAGAAACACAGAGGTCACTCGTCTCAGGTGAGATAGCTCTGAATAAAGGATGGCTATAGAGAAGGGGTCATTGTCGAAAAATAAACACATATATGTATACGTGTTTTATATATATATATGTATAGATATTTGTGTGTGCGCGTGTGTGTTATCTGTGTGCGTGCGCATTTCTGTGTATTTCTGTGTGTACGCATTGGAAAAGCTAAGCTCAAGTGTTTGGAATAAGAGAGGTTTAAATTCAAGAACAAAGATGTTTGTACATTAGGTGGTAGTCATGTGAGCATTACCTTAATATATATATATATATATAAAATTATTTTAGCTCTCACTCCTCTGAGATCGAGCACTTTATTGATTTCTTTTCAATATAACCTGACACACTAATATATATATATATATATATATATATATATATATATATATATATATATATATATATATATATATATATATAAGTACATGTGTTGTTGTATATGACAGACAGCATATGTTATGTTATGTGGATCCTTTCCATTTGCTGAATCATGGTCTTTGTTTCGGTGGGGAATTGGCTGATGAATCTGCCATAACTGTAGGTGTCTCAAGTACTTTCAGACCCACCCGGGTCCATCTTCAGGGAAATCAGGTAAAGACCATGGTGTTAATGCTTATATTAATAGGTAGTTTTGGCGGGAATTATATTATTAATACGGAACTAAAGTTAGAACTATTAACATTTTAGAATGTTATCACTAGTGTTAAAATTTATTCTTTTAATGGCCGTTTTTTTGTTTTGATGTATAAAGCTTTTAATATATAGAGTTTTCGTTTATTATTGGTATGGTCTCATATTTTTTGTGTTTTCTACTAAGAGTTTTCGAAATTGGAGGCGGGGGACAAAAATGCTGATAGTAACGTGCTAAGCTATGGGGATGGTAGGCGATAAATGCATTGTTAACCTGGTCGACACAGTTGTAGTAGTGAAGCCAACGTATATGTTTTTTTCGCTGTCGGAGACACAGTCCTCCAATGGACATTTAAACTTATATACGAGGCCCGTCCGATCCAAAACTCTAGTCGAGGAGGAAGAATTATTTTTAATAATAAGATTAGCGGGGTTTAATTTACTGTGGTAAATGATAAGTTTTATTTTTTTATTTGAGTCGATGGGAAGTACGTTTTTATTAATGATATGTTTTTAATACATATTCTCTAATTTTATAATTATGATGAAATTGGTTACGGAAGAATAATTTTATAAATGTGTTAGGTGGAAGATTGGGTTTATTAATATTGTCGTGATGATCATTTTTAAGCTGCTTAATGTGTTGGTCAATAATATAGTTAGGGAAGCCATTATTTATCAGAGTTTGTTCGATATTGTTGAGTTGATGTTGCAAAATAATTGGTGAGGAGGAAATTAATTTTGATCGAATTAATAAATTTTTAATAATGCTTATTGTATATCTGAAGAGGCATTCGCTAAGAAAGTTAAGGGTGCATGGATTTTTATTGGTAGGTTTTTTATACGTAGATGAAGTGAATTTGTTATGGCATATTCATCAGCCAATTCCCCGCCGAAACAATTACCCTGATTCGGCAAATGGAAAAGAACCCACACAAGGATATCAAGACATAAGTTGTCTGTTATATTCAACAACACTTGTATTACAGAGAAAATGCTTCCTAAATATACATATAAATAAATAAATAAATAAATAAATATATACCTATATATACCTATATAAATTCCCTAAACCGTTTTTCATGGCAAACAACTGATGATCCCTTAAATAATGTTAGAAGCAAACTAATATAATAATTGAAAAAGTGAAATTTACTTACATGAGTGATTTTCCACTGAACTACTTGGGACTTAATTTTTTTTTGTTTTTTAAAATATAGTTTTAATGGTTGAGAAACTTCCAAGACTATATATATATATATATATATATATATATATATATATATATATATATATATATATATATATATATATATATATATATATATATATGTATATATATATGTTAATTAAACAAGTTCAAAAGTATTGATGAAATGAACTTTAAACCAATATTGTTCAAAGGTGCTCAATATAAGGTAGAGCTTTATCAATATACTTTATATAAACATTTAAAATCGTTGACACAAAGCATTTCATATTTTTGTCTAAACGTGGACACACGACGGGGCAAAAATTCTGCGGTACCGTCGGGTGTGAACGGTAGCATCTAAACATGAATTGATTAGTGTAATCCATTTTAAATGTTTACATGAAGTATATATATATATATATATATATATATATATATTTTCTCCCATACCCCTTCTTAAATTCCCTCATTTTCTCAAAACGCTCTCTAAGACCACAACTTTCGCCCATCCACCAAAATCACAGCCCCCCTCCCTCTCTACCCATCCTCCTTTCCCTGCATACACCCCCCATACACAAACATTCCAACTTACTTTTTCCCCTTCAATCTTGAACCGCAGCCATCTGGTCAAACACCTCCCTCCCCCCTCTTCCTCCACTCTCTCTCTGCCATCCACTTTACCCCTGCTCATCCCCCACCTCTTTCTCTTACCACCAGCCACAGTAGTCCTTGCTCACCCCATCCCTCCATTTTTTCCCCACTCACTCTTTTCAACATTCATTTCTATTTCTCCAACAAATACGGACGTCCACCCAGCAGTGGCCACTATTTCATTCTATTTTTCCTCCCAATATGTCTACCCTACATGTATCTGCACTTGCATGACATTTTTTCTCTATTTTATCATCCTGATGAAGTCTTATAAATAAAGACGAAACGTTGATGTACACATAAAAAACATCCATTTTTTGGTTTTCCTTTTTCATTTTCCCATCACGTCGGATTACTTTCATCCTTCTCTTCCCATATATATATATATATATATATATATTACAGAGATGAAAGATGAGAATAAAAATTGTAAATATACAATATTTATTAGTACATCAGAGGTTCACAGCAATGAGCTTCATATCCTTAATCCATGGATTTTCAGATAAACTCTTTTCATCAGAGAATAGAAAAAAAACCGATAATATAATTGTAAATATTATCGGCAACATTTAACTTTGAAAAAATGTATACACAAAATAAAAACCAAAAGGTAAAGAGTTGATTTGTTGAGATGAGAACGTAGAGTTAGGGCAGACGCCATCAAAAAACACGTCAAAAATAAAACAGTTGTTATATTGGAAATGAATGGTTGAAAAAGAATACACAAATTGTTTAGGAGTCCAAATGTTGTTGTTAAGAAGCTGATTTTTAGACGGCTGTTGGTAAAGTTTCAATTCATCCTGTCTATGCAGTAGTCCGATAGTGAAATTATCCGTTTCACAGGGTTCAGAATGAAGTTCATGTTCTAATTAATAGTGTATCTTTAGAGTTTTTATTCTCATCTTTCATCTCTAGAATTGATTTCTCTATTCAATATATTGAGCTTTATATTATGACGATAAATTATTATTAAACGATAATTAAATTATCTTTAATTTAATTCAACATTTAAATATTATATATGTATATATATATATATATATATATATATATATATATATATATATATTATATACAAATTTTGTTAACAGAAAGGCTAAAATTATAGCCCAATAGTGTACGACTACAGCTCCTAATTTAATATCATACAAAACCTTAGTTAATTAATGGAACAATTTCTCATATATCTATTAAACTAAACTTAAAACACTAGGATTAACCAAGTATATTCCTTAAAAAATATTTTCAAGAAAATTAAAATATATAAAAATGAATATATATATATATATATATATATAATATATATATATATATATATATATATATATATATTGTGTGTGTGTGTATTTATGCAGAATTTGCTCATTTATGCAAACCTTGTTACAAATAACAGAATTCGTATGTTTAATTATAACTTTTTTATGTTTTCAATTTTTCTAGCGTTTTTTTTGTATTAAGATCAAAACAATTAATACATGGTCCATAGGTTCACAGGTTTCACGAACATTTTCGATATTTTGTCGATTCATCCTCAGGTTTCAAAAGCAAATGAACAAAAAAGCTGGAGAAAAAAGAGAATTTTAAAAAGACGGCGGAGAAGCACGCATATAACAGTTTTCGTATTGTTCCAATAAAGTCGTTGACGATTTAAGTTCAGCATCGCTGGATGGCATCACAGAACAAAATGCATTATGTTAAGCATATTAAAATGTTACCATTGGTTTAATATGTGATGTTGTTAATTTTAGGTTGTTGTGTTTTTATGTAGATAGGTTCCAGTATTTTTAATTATTTATAATTGGTTTCGGAATATATAATAGAATTTGTCTTAAGTCAAAGGGATGGTAGTTATGTTATTTTTGACAATGATTATATATATATATATATATATATATATATATATATATATATATATAAATTAATATTAAATACCACTGAGTTTTTTTTTCAGACTGAAGGATGGACTATTATGCACGTAGGAAGCCATTCCGAGAATAAATCGATGATATTTTGTATATCAGGGAAATGTATGTGATTGAGATGGACACAAACAACTGTTTACAAATAAAAAAATTCTAAATATATGGAAAATTGCTTCTTGAATGTATGTATATATATATATATATATATATATATATATATATATATTGTTGAATGTAACAGACAAATTATGTCTGGATATCCTTTGGTAGATAATTTCAATAGTCCGAATTAGAATCTTAGTTTCGGGGGGGGGGGGGATTGGCCGATGAATCTGCCATAGTTTTGATTTGTGTCCAAAGTACTTTCAGACCCATCCGGGTCCATATTCAGTGGAATGAGTATAATCATGTACAGACCATGTGTTAGTATTATAGATGGTTTGGGCGGGAATTATGTAATAAAATAGATAAACAATTTATTAATAAAAACGTATTCCATACTGACCCAAATAAAATAGTAAAACTGATCATTTTCTAAAATAAAGTAAAAACCACTAACCTTATAATCACAAATAATTCTTCCCCCTCATTAGAGTTTTGGATAAGACAAACCTCGTTTATGAGTTCAAATGTCCTTTGGGAGACTGTGTCTCCGACAACCAAGACAAAAACATATACATAGATTTGACTACCACGACTTTGTCGAGAAGATTGACGATGCATTTGTCTGATACCAACGCCATAGCCCAACACTTAACTAACGACCACTCCTGCCCCCGATCGGAATTCAGAAAACTCTTAGTAAAAAATACCAAAATCTTAGAATATAGTACTAACAAACAAAAACTCCATATATTAGAAGCCCTATATATAAAAACAAAAAAAAAACGTAATTAACAGTATTAACTTTAATACCAATAATTATATACTAAAATGTCTATAATTCTAACTATAGTTTTGTACTGATTACATAATTCCCGCCAAAACCATCTATAATACTAACACATGGTCTGTACCTAATTATCCTCATTTCCCTGAAGATGAACCCGGATTGATCTGAAAGTACTTGGGGCACAAATAAAAACTATGGCAGATTCATCGGCCAATTCCCCTCCGAAACTAAAATGTTGATTCGGACTATTGAAAGGATCTATCAAAGGATATCCAGACATAAGTTGTCACAGTTTCTGAAGACGTTCGTTGATATGAACGAAACCGGTCAAATCTATCGCTACTTGTTTTTCTCCTGTATTTAAATCTGTTTCCCGTTTGTCTTTTTTCACACATATATCTCTATACAAAGTTATGTCTATGAACAGGGTTATCTCCTAAACTAGTGAACGGATCATTATGAACTTTTTACCATATATTCTAGGCAACACTGAAAGTAACATGGACACATTATTTTTTGTAAATATTAACATTTTAACGGGTGCATAGATATTAAAGGTTTTTGCTTTCGTCCATCCACCGGTCCGTTTGTCTAATCACTACGGAACCTTATGTAACAGGCGACAACACAGGTGAAATGATACAATATGATGCGAGATAAAAAGAAGCGACTGGATTAAATACAAAATGTCTCCTATAAAGCACAGTGCATTACACAGAGAAGTAAATGTTCATTTTCTCTTCAATCAAACTCCAAAGTAAATTACACTAAACTGTGTCATCCGTTAACTCTGCATCTACCATGTCACCCCTTCCTTTTAAATACCTCAAAGAACCTGACATTTTGAGAATATTTATAAATTGATGCCTAATATATATAGTTAAAATTTCTAAAAAGTCAGAGCTATCTGAAATTTCATGAAAGACTTCCGCACGTTTCAACCTCTTTGCATAAAACTAAATTTAACTAATTACAGTTCACATTACGACACCTTACGCCTAACATCTGTGTTCCAAGATTCATACTGATTGGTTAATTAGCTAAGAAGAGAACCGTCGACATGCAAATATATAAACATATACACATACCGGACTTTATATAAATTGAAATAGACTTTGATAGATATAAAAACACTAACATGATGAGACATGTAGATACTGTATCAAGGCACGAATCCGTTTTTAAAAAAACAAAGGAAAAAAACACAGTCACGACGTGTTAACTATGCTGCATTAACACTCCTTTTGATCCAAATAAATAGTGTTGTACAACGTATTTAATTGATTTCTGCATTTTGTTGATATTCGATTAATGCACTTTTGATTCGCACTCTAAGCAGAATGAGAGGCAACTAGAGAAAACTAGTTACACTTTGTTCTGTAGTTAGCGTGCGTGTCCCATGACATTTAACGTTACACAATTATCCTGTTGTTTTCAAGTTGCTTCAACGAACCGTGGGTGGATTTTCGAGTTGGCGGTGATTTCCCGAGAAATACCGCCGAACAATAAAAAAGACTAAGCGTTAAGTATTAAGAAAAATATATTTGAGCATTACATAAATAAATGTATATATATATATATATATATATATATATACATATATATATATATATATATATATATATATATATATATATATACATATATACTCGTGCTGGTCAAAAAAATAGAACATATGTATAAAACTGTAAAAATCATTCCGTTTGAGATAATTTTCGGCTTTTAAATTGTGTAGGCGAAATATTCTATATGTAAATAACAATTACAACTATTTTTAATCATTTGTCATATTTGCATATATCAGACTTGATTGTCACAGAGTAGTTTATTGTCACATTTGGAAATTCAACGTTTCAATTTAATAGAACATTATTCGTTGAGTAATCTCAAACTCAAAAAATGTATGTGTTTAAAAAGATTTTGCAAGTAATTTAATCATAATCTCTCATTCTTATTGAGGACAATCTTTGAGATGTGCAAAGGTAGTAGGTTTTTCTTTGCGAAGCTTCCTCTTCATCTGATCCCACAAGGCTTCAATAACGTTAAAATCTGGCGAGTTCGCCGGCCATTCAAGAACAGGGATCGATTGTTCTCGGAGCCAGGAAGTTGTGGACTTGGCAGAGTGTGTCGGTGCCAAGTCATGTTGAAAAATGATGTATGTGGCGTCACTGTCAAACTGATTATCCAGCACTTACAGTAAATTAGCTTCCATGATATCTTGGTACACTGTTGCGTTTACATTTCCTTTGATGAAGCAGAAATTACCAACACCCTTAGCATTCATACAGCCCAAAACCATGCAAGACTGCGGGAACTTCACAGACTTCTTGACGCATTCTTGGTTATACCGTTCCGTGGATCTTCGCCAAACACGTGGCCCTTGGTCGCCGAAGGAAATACAAAATCGAGACTCATCTGAAAAGATCACTCGCCGCCATTCGTCTGTAGTCCAGCTTTGATGAGCAGTTGCCCATCGTAGCCTCTTCAACATCTGATTTTTGTTAAGGAGCGGTTTAGTGGCAGCTATACGATTTTGGTATCCCAGTTGCTGGAGCTTTTCTTTCGTCCGCATTTCTTGCAATTGCTGTTGGAAACAACCGTAACATCTTTCTGAAGCACTTTGGTCACTACCGATTTTGAACATCCGACCTTGGTTGCGATTTCCATGTGCGTCTTTCCTACTTCCCGCAAATTGAACATTCGCTGCTTCTCAAACAAAGATATGTCTTTAGAGCGACCCATAATGAGAGATTATGATTAAATTACTTGCAAAATCTTTTTAAACACATAATCTTTTTGAGTTTAAGATTACTCAACGAATAATGTTCTATTAAATTGAAACGCTGAATTTCCTAATGTGACAATAAACTACTCTGTGACAATAAAGTCTGACATATGCAAATATTACAAATGATTAACAATAGTTGTAATTGTTATTTACATATAGAATATTTCGCCTACACAATTTAAAAGCCGAAAATTATCTCAAACGGAATGATTTTTACAGTTTTATACATATGTTCTATTTTTTTGACCAGCACGTGTATATATATACATATATATATATATATATATATATACATATACATATATATATACATATATATATATACATATATATATACATATATATATATACATATACATATATATATATACATATATATATATATATACATATATATATACATATATATATATATATACATATATATATACATATATATATATATATACATATATATATATACATATATATATATATATACATATATATATATATATATATATATATATATATATACATATATACATATATATATATATATATACATATATATATATATATATATATATATATATACATATAAATATATACATATATATATATATATATACATATATATATACATATATATATATATATATATATATATATATATATACATATATATATATATAGATACATATATACATATATATATATACATATATATATATATATACATATATACATATATATATATATACATATATATATATATATACATATATATATATATATATATATACATATATATATATATATATATATATATATATATACATATATATATACATATATATATATATATATATATATATATATATACATATATATATACATATATATATATATATATATATATACATATATATATACATATATATATATATATATATATATATACATATATATATACATATATATATATATATATATATATATATATATACATATATATATACATATATATATATATATATATATATATATACATATATATATACATATATATATATATATATATATAGAGAGAGAGAGAGAGAGAGAGAGAGAGAGAGATAGATAGATAGATAGATAGATAGATAGATAGATAGATAGATAGATAGATAGATAGATAGAAAAAATAGATATGGACATATGGACATACTGTGAAGAATAGTTCTGAAAAGGCGATAGATAGATGTGCTAGATAGATCTCAACAACAGCTACAGATAGATATAAAAAATAAGAATGTTGAAACACCGGCGTCTACAGGTAAAATAATTTAATATTTACTTAATAAATATTTTATCAGCCCCTTAAAATAGACTGTCACTTAGCTTTACGCAAGGTTCCGACAACGTTCGTTCAACCCTCTTGATAGTCTACTGTCTGTTGCCCGCTTTCTAAGACATAGTTATGAACAGACTGGGATTGGTAGATATATATCAAAGATATAAATATGAAGCTAAATAGATAAAGAAACAAACACAGAGAAAGAGAGAAAAGGTGACACAGATTTGTATATATATAAACAGATGTATATATATATATATATATATATATATATGTATATATATATATATATATATATATATATATATATATATATATATATATATATGTAAAAATAAAAATGGAATAAAGAATAAGCAATTCAACAACTAACAAAAATAAACTCAAAAACTTATGTTGTAAAGTTCTACCGAGATATTTCGGCCGTCAAGATACGACCATTTTCGTTCGGTTGGTAAACTTTATTTGGAAATAAAGGCTACCAACCGAACGAAAATGGTCGTATCTTGACGGCCGAAATATCTCGGTAGAACTTTACAACATGAGATTTGAGTTTATTTTTGTTAGTTGTTTTATTACTTATTCTTTATTCGATTTTTATTTTTATTTTTACATATTGTCTGAAACATTGTTTCTTTTTTCTCATATATATATATATATATATATATATATATATATATATTTATATATATATATATATATAGAGAGAGAGAGAGAGAGAGAGAGTAGAGGGTAGTGCTGCATCAGTGCAGTCCATACGAGAATAAATGTATATTTAAAGAAGTGAGACTACCAAAATTTGTAAAAAACATTTTTCAACAATAGTATTTTATTTTATTATTTTATCATTTTATAATTCTGTGATTTTATAACGCTTTTCCAACCTTGTGCGGCTCTCTTCAGATATATTTTCCATTTGAAATAAATGTTTTTATTTTTAACAGTTTGCTTGAAAAAGTTTTAACAGTTAGTTTATAAAATTATAAAATAACAAACAACAGATGGAAAATGATTTTTACTTTTTACAGTCACTATATTAGTTTTCTTCCAAGAATTTACGCTTGTCTTAACATTATTGAAGAGATCATCAGTTGTTTACTATGAAAAGATATTTCGGAAATTAAAAACAAAACAGTATTTTATCTCATGGCTTCTCGGCAGAGTTGATCAGACCCCACTTATCTTAAAAGACAAGAACAAAAACGTTCCGTATATTAGATCTAAGTGTTTCAGTCGATGTACAAGTAATGGGCTGATCTCCTGTGCAGTTCCCCATGGATTTCCACAACTTCAATTGACTATTTCATGACATTTCATAGCCATTAAGGATGTTTTATTAAATTGATTGCATTATCCACTATTCGGTTTATATGATTCCAGCGGTGTCATTTGGATACGTAGTTTGTGGTGCATTTTTAACCATTTTGGCTAAAATTTGACCCCCATTTCTACCTGGGGGAGGGGAGGGTTCCTAAAACCCCAAAACTGGTGTTAAAACTTAGTGTCTTGTCAGTTTCAACTATCTACAGCCATGCATAATCATTGTAGAGACTTGGGAACCAATTAGGTAGCTTAACAAGAGATTTTGGGAAATTTTGGCTAATTTAGGCTATTTTTCACTAGTTTTTGGCTATTTTACATTCATGAAAACCCTTTCACAGCCTGAAAATGGTCCTAAATTACAGTACTATATCAGATTTAACCGTCTATATCCATTCATAGCTTTTGAGGATGTTTTAGGACCTGCAATGTCGCATGAAACCACTTTTTCACCGAAAAATGATGGATTTTGAGTCCCATGGAGCCCTAACGGCTATTTTTGGCCTGCACCTTCTGAATTTTGCAAAAATTTCAAAATGTTTGATTGTTTATTGTTATTTATGTATAAATGAACACATACAAATACTACTCGCATGAATCTGAAATTTTCACCTATTACGTCCCACCCCTAACTTATTTAGTTATTAAAAAATGTCCTCCTTACCTGTGTTGTTCGTCTGTATCTAAGAACATGTATCCGTTATTTACAAAAATTTGCTGTATTTTATCGGACGAATCCATTACACTACTTATTGTGGAATTTGTAGTTTTATGTATTTGTATTATTTCATTATATTTAGTTTCATATTAAAAATATTTAAAAATTAAAAATACATATATGTATACATTTATTTTTTAAATATATACATAGTATATGTGTTATATATATATATATATACGGTTATACATATTCTATATCATTTCTTAGATAGCTTTGGATGTGCTCTATCGATTTATATACATAAAATTGCCGAAGTTTTTATTATCATGTAAAAAAAGAATTCATAAGAAAACAGTTTTTAGAAACATGTTACAATAGTTTTATTTCAAATTCTAAGGAAAAACATTGGTAAACAGTCGTTATCAATAATTTCAAAGTATTACTGAATTAAAAACAAATACCAAGTTAAATATGAATCTTTTTAGTTAAAAATAAATAAAATCTTAATTGCGTACATTCAAAAATATTTTAATTAAATAAGCATTTTTTATTACAACAACATAAGGGTACTTGAATCAAGCAAATTTATTTATAACCTTAAAACGAATAAAGAAATTAAAATATAATAATTTTTCAATTTCTATAAACTATTACAAAACCATTGTTATATAGAGAGTTAAAATATATATACAAAAATATTACGACATTTTTGTCTTCCATATATTCTACATAGCGATAGCAAATTTGTTTACTGATTGACTGAATGCCAGATTTTACTAGACTAACATTTGGGAGGGGGGATTATTTAGCTAATTTTTAGTAAAACGTAGGATGTTTTGTTTTAATTCAGTATCTTATGACTATAATTTAATAATTATCTTTGAAATAGTTCTATAAAACTTATATTTATCTTTCAAGGGATTTTTACAAGTAATTTCTACAAAGTTAAAAATTCACTGAATTTTTGTTATTTTGAGCTGTCGTGATACATTTTTCATCATATTTTTTTTCACACATAAATATACATTGTTTTCCTTTTAGATATTAAGTTCAGGCTTTTATCTTTCAAACACAATCAAAGTTTACACGGAAACTAATTAAAAAATTAATGATAAGCGCTTTTTAATAATCATAGTCCGTACAATGAGTTTGCAAAGGAAATAGCATTTGTACCGGTCTGTCAAACTTTCAACCATCATTTTTAGATTCAGTCAAACATTCATATAAGAGCTTATGCCCCCTCTGAGATCGGTTCATGGATCTGTCTATATATCGAGGACATAGTAGGACACGAGGTCAGTTTATTTAATGTGGAGAATATATAGCTCCCTGGAAAGGGGCACTCTGGATTGGCACAAACATATAAATTGCCTCAATCTAGAAGAAAGTGTCTTTCACTGAGAGAGGGCAGAAAATATTAAGTGTTGGGTATCTTTTACAATACTCATTGTTTCCCCACGAGGTCAGAGTTAAACACAAGGTCAGTTTGTAATGTGGAGAAAATCCAGTTCCTAAAATGATAAGCACCTTGGATTGCGAGAAACATTTTAATTGTCTCAATCTAGAAGTCTCTGAACCAGGGTAGAAAATATTAAATATAGTATCGGAACAGATACTATACTTTGTTCCTAGCCGAAACGTTTGAGTTTGAAATATTATTTAAAGTGTGTTCGCGCATCACCATCGGAGGTTTGGTCTTCTTTCTGTCGCGCTTAAATTTGAAATAGCATTATCCGCGCAGATTGAATGAACGCGCCTTAAGAATGGACTCGTCCTCGTTAAGTTTGTGTATGATTTAAAATGAAAGAATATCAAAGGGGTCAGCAGCGTGGAAGGAATGGATAAGGGGTTTTGTCGCGTGGCTGAATTGAAAAGGTCAAAATGTTCAAATTGATTTCGGGCACCTGCCAAACAAAATCTCGATCGTTTTAGCTAGGAATTCGTGGACACCTGTGGGTTATGGGAGTGCCAGTGGTCTTTACCTGTTCCCCACTTCTGTAGCAAGGTGGATGCAGGTGTGTAAAAATAATGTTAAAAACGGTATTTTCTGTCAGGTTAAGTAGATCAGTGGAAAATTCCATTAAATGATAATAACTAAAATTAGGTCTACATGTCAGGATATTGCATCATAATCTTTATCACCCTACGTTCTTAGTACGAAGGTAAGGATGAGAATGCGTTTCTTTTTATCCTTACTTTCATATTAAGACTATGACCTGAAGACGTTCAGCTGCCTCCCAGCTCGAAGTTAAACATGTCTGCAAGTGAGCAGCCAAAAATGTTTGTATAAATAAAAAGATTTATACCAAATAAATATGCAGCTCTATTTTTCATTGAGCACTATTATATAAACACAGTAAGTATTCACTGGATTAACCCCATGTAGACATAAACTCATTGAACTTATCTCTCTCTCTCTCTCTCTCTCCCTCTCTCTCTTTATATATATATATGTATATATATATATATATATATATATATATATATATATATATATATATATATATATATATATATTTGAGATAAAAAAAATATGAACATTATTTATATCAGTTCCAAGAATGCAAACACAACGAATATTTGGTGTACGATCGTTTCTAAAACAATTTAAAAAATGTTATTTTGTATTATACTTTATATGATTCCAAAAAGTCTTCATCAGCGCCTCTTATATCATCACATATATGAGTCAAGCCTCCAAAATATTAAATTTTAGCATTATTTAAAAATATACATATATCCAGTCAATATGAGAAACAGAAGCTTTATGTATATATATATATATATATATATATATATATATATATATATATAGAGAGAGAGAGAGAGAGAGAGAGAGAGAGAGAGAGAGAGAGATTGGTTTGAGGAAATACCACACAATTACAAGTATTTGAAAATGTTTGGTCCGTTTTTGACGCGAAAACAATACTTTTGTTCTTTGTTGAAACGAAACATAGCTGTTAAGATTTTGCATGTGTACTGCATCTACGAAATAGAATCAGTATGGGGTTTTTTTTTTAAACGAAAACATAGTCGCTAGAATTTTTAAAAAATGTTATGCGACATATGTCGTGAAAGGAATGGTTTTCTGCTTCTTTTTCGAACAAAATATAGCCGTTAGAATTTGAAATGAAATTGATGTTTTTACTTATTAATTTTTAAAAATTTATTTTATCATCGATATTATGTGTAAAGTTATGTTGGGATGGAGTGTAAAGTAGCAAGGCTTGATCTAAATTCACGTTCCGTTCGGATAGTATGAGTTTGCTGATTAAAGGAGATAAATTGTAGAAGCCGTTACGTTGTCGTGTTATAGTTTATAATGAGTGTTGATTCAAGATGTCTCTGTCGAGATTTATTTAAATAGTTATGACGCTATATGCATGGTAGTTTATGCCGTCATATTGCAATCAAAATCAATTGTTGATGATGATGATGATGATGATGATGATGATGATGATGATGATGATGATGATGATGATGATGATGATGATGATGGTGGTGGTGATGGTGGTGGTGGTGGTGGTGGTGTTTGAAAGATTATCTGACTTGATGCCATTTATGGGCAGATGACACCAGTGCTGCATAACCACCTCCTGACAGAGCCCCCCCCCCACTTCAGAAAAGCAGACAAGGAATAGGCGGTGAAACTGCAAAGTGGTTACGCTTGATGATAGTGTAGTTCTGAAACCGTGAGTGGAACTGTTATCCTCGAAGTACAGAAAGACCGTGTCATTCAAATCCTGAATTTAATGAGTCTAGCCTGCTCAAAGTTAAAATTGTGATCGGTTTCTAATACATAGGCGTAAAGTGCGTTCAGAGAATTGTTATTTTTAATATCTTTTTTTATGTTCACCGAGCCTTTTCTTTAGTTCCCGTTGAGTTTCTCCTACGTTAATTTGATGACAATTATTGCATGGGATAGTATATATACCTGCATTTGATGTGATTTTTTTTTAAATGTTTTTTTTTTTGCTTTTAATGTTTGTTTTATAGTTTGTGGTGTTGTTTGTATTGTCGGAATTCCTAGTTTATTTAGGGTGTTGCAAATCAGTGCATTATTGACATGGGTAGGTAAGAGTCTGTTTATGAAAGAAGTGTCTTATTGTGTTTTGCTTGTCCTTTTTTCAGTTTCCATATGGTATGTGTGTAGTTAGTAAGAATTATTTAATTTAAGCAAAAAGTGTTAAACATAGCAGAATTCACTGCTTAATCATGCCCTTTTCATTTTTTATTTTTTATTATTTTAAATTGGTTTTAGAATGTATCATCCTAACACGTTATAACACGAAACTAATACATTCTAAAACCATTTTTAATTCAAAAATACACGTAGCTATTTTTATAAAAACCAGCAACCTACAATTAATAACATTATGTATGAAACCAGTGACAACATTTCTAAATGCGTAACGTAATACAATTTTATCCTGTGACGCTAATTCTAGCGTCCCAGAATTTAAAATGCTAGCGTATTTCCTGGAACTGTGCGAGTTCGTTCTTTTGGCGTCGAACTTCACGTGTGTGTTCTCTGCTGTTTTTGAAATTATTTTCTTTTCTCCATCTTTTTTGTTGATTTGTTTTTGTCACCTGAAGATTATTCGACGAAGAATCGAAAACGTTCGTGATACATATGGAACATGCATTATTTTAACACTAGAAAGATCATCAGAAAATTGTTTTAAATAAAAAAGGTATAATCGAGCAGAAGAATTATATTATTTTAACAGTGTTTGCTTATATATATATATATATATATATATATATATATATATATATATATATATATATATTAAAATGACTCAAAGCTTCTTTAGACTATATATTGGGTATTTAGATCTGTATGGCTAGGTTTCCTTCCTCTTATCTACTTACCTTTCTGGTACCTAAGGTACTTAAGCTTTATTTTATTTATTTATTTGTTAATGCAACTTTAATTCCTATATAATTTTATTGCTAGCTACCATATTGCAGAATGGTTCTTAAGTGTAGTGTTTAGATAGTATTATTATTATTTTTTATTAATCTTATTGTTATAATTAATGTTATTTGATATGCAAATTATCATATCATACGGTAGTCTTAAGGGTAATATATTATTATTATTATTATTATTATTATTATTATTATTATTATTATTATTTATGTATGTATATATTAGTGAAATTTTAAGCTGAATTATTTCGACACTTGATTATTGGGGAAATGGTAGTTTAATCAGTACCATTGGAGAGCCATGAATATTATAACTGTCCTGTTTTTAAATCTCCGAAACAGTTACATGGTAACTAGCTGATGATCCCCGTGTTAATATTAGACGCTTAAGGTCTCCTGTTTTTTTTCACTCTTAGATACTTAACCCCCCCCCCCCTTTTATTATTTTTTTTAATTTACTTATTTTTTTATTTATTAATTTTCCAACGAATGTTAAGTCTACAATATCTTGGACTTAGTTAGTTTCTCTGGGAATTGAAACTGTATTTTACTTCTTTTTTTTTTTAAATGACTCAAAGCTTCTTTAGACTATATATATATATATATATATATATATATATATATATATATATATATATATATATATATATATATATAGTAAGTTATGAAAATATATTAATGGTAATTAAGCTACAGAGAGGCGTCCGCGTTTTATTCCCGTATGCAATTCTCAGGGTAAAGTATATATATATATATATATATATATATATATATATATATATATATATATATATATTTGCCATGTTGATGAAATTTACATCATATGTATAAAATTTCCCAAGGAATACAATGGAAGTGCTTCCGAATCTTTACGTGCCTTTCAATGTGCTGAATGTATGTGCCTCCTTTAAGGGAGCTATGGCGGCAGAACTCTATTAAAACTTCAAATATGTTTATCCGATTTTAATGAAATTTAAAACATATAGGACAATAATTCGGAGAGTTTTCCAACATTTAAGTTTCTTTGTACTATATTTGTGGGCAGAACTGCGACAGTAAAAACAAGTTACATGAGCATAGTCAACAAAGGCATAGTCTTCCTCATTAAATACCGGGCAACGTCGGGTCTTCTTGCTTGTATATCAATTAATATGAACTTGGTTTGATGTTGTTTTATATTTATGCTTGTTAGATTTTTTTTGTTGATTTTTTTTAAGGGGTAAAAGAGGAAGGGGAATGGAGGTAGCTCTGCGAAGACGCTCCCTGGTACGTATATATTTGCCTTTGGCCTTTTTTTACGACACTCTCTTTTCAGGCGTAGAGCTCAGGAATTGATCTAATAGAAGTGCATTAAGTGTTATTCATTAAGTGTTTGTCTAACATTAGAAGCGGCCATCACAAATGAGATGACATCTACTTATACAGACGTTTTAAAAACAGAACACGTCGACGATAAATACGGGGAAGACAATACGAGGCGTTTGTGGCTGTATGTGCATATGATTGTATATGTATTTCAATGTGTTTTGTGTGTGTGTGTCTATACACGTGGTTGTATGTGGGTGGGTGTTACTGCATGGGAAGTGGGAAATATAAATGGGACAAAAATTAAAATTGACCAAGTTCAGAAGGATTATCTTTCTCTCTCTTTTTCTCTCTTTCTCTCCTTCTCTCCGTCTCTCTCAATATATATATATATATATACAGGGTGGGCAAAAATAAGGGTCCTATTTTTAAAAATTCATAATTTTTTTATTTATTGATTTTTTAATTTTTTTTTTTAGAATAAGTAAAGGACCCCTTCCGAAGCAAGCATGAGCCGTATTAGCCCTAAGGAACGTACCCTCATTTAGAAAACATTATTTTTGCTTAAAAAACTCAAAACAGTGTAAAAAACAATACTTTAGTTTTTGTAAGTTTTAAGAAGTGTTTTTCGGCTAAAATTTGTATTGTTTATTTAAAAAAATCTCGGAAGGGTCAGTCTACACACACATAAAGTTTGGTGAGTTTAACTTTTATTTTGTGGAAGTTATTCAAATTCAAGTTATTCAAATTTAAAGATAGGACCCTTATTTTGGCCCACCCTGTATATATATATATATATATATATATATATATATATATATATATATATATATATATATATATATATATATATATATACGGTAACACAGATTACATCAGTGTTGAAGTCTTGCCTAATCAAGTATAATTTGCTATATGAAAAAAAGAAATTATTAAAAGAGTTTTTGAAAAATATATAATTAAAATCACTTGTTTTGTCTTACTTCTCAACGCCGACATATTTCCATTTCTTGCATTGTGATAGCTTTCTAATACTCTTCTATATACGTATTACACACAATGCTTCAAGCAAACTACCTTTCCTTATTATATATAGAGAGATAGATATAGATTTATATATATATATATATATATATATATATGGTACACGTATTGTATTGGTTTCTGTAGATGTAAATCCGTTGAAACTCCAGTCTGAAGAGGGTGACTCTCTGTGAAGAGTACAACCGAAACATGTATGCACATATGTAACCAATAATGTATTTTTATCAATAAAAAAGTATACTATATATATATATATATATATATCGTCGATAACATCAAGACGAATTTCAACTTGACTGCGATAAATATGTCTCAATCAAGGAGGATTAAACGAAAAAAGAAGAGGAAAAAAATGCTTATACTTTTGACAAGGGTGTATATCACCGAAAGTACTCAAGTTTTTAAAGTAAATAAATAATTTATTTTGAAAAACATAAATAAATTGCGTTGTCCAGGTTTTCAAAATAGTTTTTAAGAATATTCTCCTCATTATATATATATATATATATATATATATATATATATATATATATATATATATATATATATATATATATATATATATGTATATATATCCCCTCTCTCTCTCTCTGTCTATTTATCTTTGATTCGTTTCTGAATGGTCGGCCTTACCTACAACCCCTTTCGCACAGAAGAGACGTTTCTATTCTCCCTCTACTCTGAAGTTATTTCCACGAAAGATGCTCGACTGAGCTCCCATCTTCTGTTCTTCCTTGTAAGACATTTACATCACTGACTGATCTTACTACCACAACGAAAAAAGTCGTTCTTTTTTCATTCAATCAAGTCGCACGACATAATTGGTATAACACCCTAAGGACTAGCCAATTCTGAACAACCACCTCGATCACGAAATAGAAAGAGAACAGATCATCTAGATAAATAATTGCATCAAGATCTCGGGAAAGCAGACGAAATAATTCTCGAAAGGTAGTTAAGGATTGGAACTACGAAGGGATATAGACGCCCTTCGTTTCCGAGAGATTCACTGATATGTAAATATACTAATTCGCACGGTGAAGGCATGGGGTATATCTAAGTAGTCAATTAACAGAGTGTGCTCAGCAAAGAGTACAAACGATATGCGAGTTCTATTGGACTGTAAAATGAGTGTGTAATATACAATTCAACAGATAGACGAAATATAAATATGTAAATGTGCAATTCGTCAGTCGGAATTTCCATGGGCAGTGCTGCTTTGCAAAGGCTTCTCTCACCCGTGGAACACACTACCGTCGGACGGCTCTCCTACTGATTACAACTCGGTTGTCTTAAAATCGAATGTATTTTGTTTTGTAATAAACTGCTCTATTAGTAACTAAATGCAGTTCATACCATTGATCAATGTACTCCTATAGTGTTACTCATCTTTCGGCTAGCCATCATTTCCATTTCATAAACCTTCATCCTCGAGTCGCTCTTGGCCTTGAGAAGTAGTGACCCAAATAGTAAAAACAATGCTGATACTGTTTCCCGTTTACACATCATGAAAATAATTTAAGAACTGATAGAGAATGGTAGTTTGCTTGAAGCATTGCTGGGTATAGTAGTAGTATGTTTTTAAAGGCTTTTGGCAATGCAAATTTCGGGTAAGATGTAAGTTGGAAGGAACAATAATATACTCTGCACAGTCGGAAAGATTCCTTCTGGTATTAATTATTTTTGACAAAGGGAAGTTTCTTTTCCCGAAATATTAAATACTTAAATAAATGATTTATAATCATCCGGACATCACACAAACAGTTAACAACACTCTTGCTGTTATGTAAGATTTTAAGAAAAAATAAATAGTAAGCCATATTTCGTATTCGATTTATTATTTTTGTCCCTTCCAACTTACATCTTACCCGGAATTTGCATTGCCCACAGCCTTTAAAAACATACTACTATTAAGAACTAATATTTTGCTTTTCAAATAAACCAATTTCACTAAAGTTATACAGAAATGTTGAACTTTTTTTAGTGATGAGTCACTGCTTATCAAGGCCTAAAGAACACTCGAGGATAAAGGTTAATGAGATTGTCAGTTGCTGATAAACAACACCTTGAGAGGATTTGAAACGATGGGTGGAATGGACAGAAAGTGATTATTTACGTGGACGGCTCGATAAGAATTTGTTAACATTGAACTGAAAAACGACCATGCTGTCTTCAACTGGGAAGCAGTGCCGTGGTATCTTGTTCAACAGATGAAATGTTCTTGGAAAGAAACCTTGTTCATGGAAGTTCTGTTTGGTTTAATGAACATAGAGAAGAGGGAAGAGAACATTTTTGCTGTGGTTGTAGCTAGAGATGATATTGCTGTGAATGTTTTAAAGGAAGCAGAGATTGGAGCTCAGTCGAGCATCAACCATGAAAATAGCGATACAGTAGAGAGACTAGCAACGTTTCTTCTGTGAGAAAGAGGCAGCAGGGAAAAGATAGGATGATCCACCAGTAGATGTTGTACTCTGTCAAAGCAAGAAAGTGTTATTTGAACGGCAAATCGCTACATATGGCAGCAGTAATCCATCTTAGTGAGGGCCTGTGGACGAGTGGTTATAGCACTTGTCCTTGGGCTGGACGACCCGGGTTCGATCCCACTTACGGCATGCGAATTTTCGCGTCTGAAAACTCCCTCTGTCCACCCAGCAGTAAATGGGTACCTGACTAAAACTCAGGGAAGGTTGAAGACAGCGGAATGAGAGGGATAGGCTCCGTCTTCCATATGCTGTGCCCTAGACACGGTGATTCTTAACAAATCACCCCGGTCATGGGCAGTGTGCGATGTCGGCAATGACACTCGTGCGCGTCCAGGCTATGCGACCGTTACCTTTTTAATCCATCTTAGAACGGATATAGATATAGATGTATGTATATTTATATTGTTTGTTTTTTTTGTATTTATATCAACCCATGTTATTTAATATTGAAATGCAGAATCTTTGTGAAAACGCTATATTGGACATAAGTTGGTAGTTGTTGTTAAAGACTCTTATATCGCTCACAATTGGGTTAGAGTAGAAGTGACCGCGATAGATTTGAATGGTTTTGATCTCGACTTTACTGATTCCATAGTCTGTGTCAGTATACAATTGCAATACTCGTGCACCTCCACATTCCAAAAAGAATGGAAACATAATGTGATATCGACGTGACTGATTTGGTAAAGTTGTGTCTTACTTGGCCAAAAACGTGTGAGGAATGCAGTAAGAGCGGTTGATTGTGGGAAGAATTTTTGTTGGACCTCATTTTCATTAGAAAAACAGAAACACAGAAGAAGAAAAATATTTAAAAAAACTCCGTAACAGTTTGTGCAACCATGACTCACTGTTCCCGACATGTGACAGTTGTGTTTTTCGTTTTGCATTCATATAAAGAAATCGATTTGATTTGTTTAACCTACTAAATATATATCATATAGTCGTATGAATAGGAATATATATATATATATATATATATATATATATATATATATATATATATATATGTAAGTATATAAATGTGAATGTAAGTTTGTATATGTATGCATAGGTAGATATGTGTGTATATATAAACAGATTTGTTTTTTCGTCTATTGATATAAAGAAATCGATTTGATTTGTTTCACTTACAATAGACATATTATACAAACCTTTACAAGAATATATACATGCAGATAAGTATACATATAAATGTAAAATGTATATAAATATATATAAAGTTAAATAACTTTATATATATATATATATATATATATATATATATATATATATATATATATATATATATATATATATATATATGGGCAAAATAAGTGGCCAATCACAAAAAAATACCCATCTCTTAATTTAAAAATTTACCATAATATAGTAAATCAACAAATTCTGATAAAATTTTCAGGATTTATTAATTAATGATCACGGAACATAACAAATACGTTATTTCATGAGGGAACTTACTGAAAATGTGTTATTTCATTTAAACATAAAACACATCTATTAATGTCAGGGTACTAAACAAAAAAAACAAATTAATTCTGTTTTCATTTCTCTGAAAATAAAGCACCGTAGATGTCAGCAATATGTTTTTATATCAAGATTATATATTAGGAAAAAGGCATCTAGATTCCGTGTTAATAAAATCAATATAACCCGAAGAAAAAATAATTCATCGAATTAATAATATCATTTAATAAAGCATTGTTGATTCAATATTTACACAAAAAAGGGATTTCACAAATATTATTATAATAATATTTTACTTGTAATTTCACGACGCGATTTTATAATAGTTCCATTTTGTGTATGAAAGTGCAGTCATCTTTGTGAGAATATTTTTAAATCATGAAAACAACAGTGGGTAGTTCCAAAAAAAGATATCGAATTTTGGACTTAATTTTATGAACGTTTTACTTCAAATTCTACACAAGGACATTAGTGTATAAACAGACGGGAATTGAACTCGACGTCAATACTTATTTTCAGAGATCCAACAAACGTGTCGATTTCACTTTCACATCTACATCATTTGGAAGAATAAAATGTAAGTTTGTATTTTTTAATTATTTTTTAATTAATACATAATCATTGTCTTTCAAATTTGCATTCTATTTAATAATTAATAAATAATTGCTAAAGAAATTATTTATTAATTATGATAAAATTGTTAGTACAGTCATCGAATTCACATTTTTCAGGCTTAGAATGCGCTTTTAGTTTAAAATTAAACATAATTAATTATCGTTACGACACGTTTAAGAAAAACTTCAATGATGTGATTACTAAAGTTTTTAATTCATTCTTTTTTATTGTTGAAATATTTAACTTTCCGTAAACGAGTTACAGTCCGGACAGAAAATTCGAAGATTGACGACGATCAGAAAGCAAAGAAAAAACAAACGAATTGAAGGCAGCAGACGATATGAAAACAAAACATGTTACATAAACTTAACTGAACTGATCTATTGCAAAACCACATCTAATTGGTGCAGAAACAATGGCGTTTTCTCACATGTTATATTTATATGTTTTCTGAATTAATTCATTAATAAATATAACGTTGTTATAAGTCATCTTAAAGCGCGTGTTTCGCTCTATCGAATCGTATTATTTGTTCCCATTTTTAATTTCTTTATTTATTGCTTTTGCAGGCTTTTCAACAGCATGGGCAAAATTGAAATCCGCACCATATTCTTGTTCAAGTTCAAACTAGGCCGAAAAGCTGCCGAGACAGCTCGTGACATCAATGATGCGTTTGGCCCAGGAACCGCTAACGAACGTACGGCACAAAGGTGGTTCAATACATTTCGCAATGGTGACGAGAGCCTCGAGGATGAAGACGGTCAAGGCCGGCCAACTGCGGTTGATAACGAAGATCTGAAAGCCTTAATTGAAGCCGATCCTCGCAAAACCACACGAGGAGTTGTTGATGAACTCTAGGTCAACCACTGAACAGTCGTTCGCTATTTGAAGCAAACAGGGAAGTCAAAAAAGCTGGATAAATGGGTGCCGCACGAATTGAACGATAATCAAAAAATCGTCGTTTTGAGGTGCCTTCTACGCTCTTGATGCGCAACAGAAACTGCCCATTTCTCAAGCGAATTGTGAAGTGTGATGAGAAGTGGATTCTCTATGACAATCGGCGACGTTCAGCACAGTGGTTGGATGCCGGCGAAGCTCCAAAACACTTCCCGAAGCCGAAATTGCACACAAAAAAAAGATATGGTGACTGTTTAGTGGTCTGCGACCGGTCCCATCCATCACCGTTTCCTGAATCCGGGCGAAACGATTACGGCGGAGAAGTACTGCCAACAAATTGACGAAATGCACCAGAAGCGCCAACGTATGCGCCCGAGATTGGTCAATATGCAAGGACCAATTCTCCTCCATGACAACGCTCCTCCGCATGTTGCACAAATTATCCTGCTGAAGCTGAACAGATTGGCCTACGAGACTCTGCTTCATCCGCCATATTCACCGAACCTCTCGCCCATCAATTATCACTTTTTCAAGCATCTCGACAACTTGCTGCGCGAGAAATGCTTCAAAAGCCGAGATGATGGCGAATCGGCCTCCAATGACTTCATCGCTTCCAGAACTCCGGATTTTTATGATAATGGAATAAGTAAACTTGTTTTCCGTTGGCAAAAATGTGTTAAATCTAATGGTTTTTATTTTGATTAATAAAACTTGGTACAAAGTTGAATGTAAAAAAACGCGATTGTTTTTGCACCAACCAAATATAAAATTTAATAAATAATAAAATGAAATATTATTGCGGTTATAGTCTTCTATATGTGTCTAAATCTCGGTGGCCATTTTTTAACTCTCCTAAAATGTCTGAATTGTAAATTGTAAAATAACTGTTACTTTTTGGGATAATTATGAATTTTTTAGTAATTATTTAATAAATTGAGAATCTTAATACTTTACTAATTATCTGTTTAATAGTTCTAGAAAACTAGTATTTATCTTTCAAGAAGTTTTAAAAATTCATTTCTTAAAATTTCACATCTCACTGAATGTATGTGTTTTTAGTCGTCGTCAGGACAATTTTCAGTTTAATTCTTATTTTAAGATGTAAAAATACATCTTTAGAGATTAACTTTAGGCTAGTGCCTTTAAAACATAATCAAATTTTAACTGAAATAAATAATCAGATATTATGATGAATCCGTTTTAAAACATCAAGTTCGTATAAGCCACGCCCACTATTGCACATTGCTAGTACAGGGTGGGCCAAAATAAGGGTCCTATCTTTAAATTTGAATAACTTGAATTTGAATAACTTCCACAAAATAAAAGTTAAACTCACCAAACTTTATGTGTGTGTAGACTGACCCTTCCGAGATTTTTTGAAATAAACAAAACAAATTTTAGCCGAAAAACACTTCTTAAAACATACAAAAACTAAAGTATTGTTTTTTACACTGTTTTGAGTTTTTTAAGCAAAAATAATGTTTTCTAAATGAGGGTATGTTCCTTAGGGCTAAGGAAGGGGTCCTTTACTTATTCTAAAAAAAAAAATTTTTTTAAATCAATAAATAAAAAAGTTATGAATTTTTAAAAATAGGACCCTTATTTTTGCCCACCCTGTATAATACAAATTATTTTTTTTTACCATAAGAGTGTTTGAGTAAGAATAATATCTTTTATCGATTAGTATTTACTTGCCTCCACACGAGGGCAGATTTAGGCACAAGGTCGGTTTTTAATGTAGGGAAATCCTAGCTCACTTAAAAGGGGCACTCTGAATTGTGACAAAAAATTAAATTGTCCCAGTCTAGAAAGATTTCTCTTTCACCAACCGAGGTCAGAAAAGATTAAATGTAGTATCAGAATAGATACTACACTTTGCTACTAGCCAAAGTGCGAATATAATTTACTTGTTTCTACATGCGACCATGTTTGAAAAGTCGCAAGGTGGTGAAATATGGGAGAAAGGATAAATTTTATCACGTACATAATTTCTGTTCTTGTCTACTCAATATAAAATTTCAGTTTGTGTCTACTGATTCGTAAAACCTAAATGCTATGAATTACGTGCTTTTTAATACTATTTATTGTTTAAAGAAAATGTGAAAATACGAAATCTATACAGGAAATACCTAATGAAATACGTATGTTAACAAACATCGCTTTGTAATAGAAAACGAAATTTTCGCCACATAAAAAAACGACCTTTAGAAATGTTTTATTTGTGTTTGCCTAAAATGGAACCAGTACTCACAGGCTATTGAATTAAATAATATATTATTATTAGTAGTAGTATTATTATTATTAGTAGTAGTAGTAGTATCATTAGTAGTATCAGCTGGATTTGCTGCTGATTACTAAGATGACGTACATTTTCATTTTAGTTGGCTGCTTACGACATAAACGATATCTATCTGAAAAATATTCCTAATCGGATCAAGTAATATTTTTAAGAACTAAATAAAAAACGATTTTTGTATTAATAAACATGGTGAAAAGATAAACATGAAAAATTGGCTAGTTCAAATCAAATAGCGATTTATCAGATGCAGTGCTATATGAGTCTAATATTGAGAATCCAACCGACTTAAATATGTATAGTAGATTAGAAGAATACCCGTCCCTCAGGCGGTTTGATATCAACTTGATATCAATATCCCTGTGCTGTATCAATATTCATGATATCAGTATTCATGTGTTGTATCAATATTTATGATATCAGTATTCATGTTTATTATTTTTTTAACTAGATAACAACCACATTTTGTTGTTAATAATTAATAGATGAAGTTCAAAATTCACTACAAAATGGTGAAATGTATAAATACCCTACGCACTCGTTCTCCATGCAACAATGTTCAGGATTGAGAGAAACTCCGATTTGATCTTTTCACATACGCACGAAAAAGAAAAATACGGAACCTCAGTAACTTAAAAATTCTGTTAAATAACAATTGCATAAATCGAGATAGAACATTTTTATTTTAGCAATTCTGGCTTACCTTAACTTGAAATAGTAAACGCCATTTGTTTTACATATACATGGTGTCCCAAAATAATGCATGCACCTTTTATTGTTTATAAATCGTTCAATTTACTGAGTTTAACTTGCAAACAAGATGGAAGAGTAGTAATTTAAAGATGCTGACAGTAAAATAAACAAAAATATAGAAAATTAACTTGTAATATTTTTTAACCGGGAAACCTGAAACAATTGCAGAAATATGAGAGTAACAATTGAAGAAGAATGTGCTGAAGTAATAGAGTAAATGTTGCAGGACGTTTACAGGTTCATTTTATCACGACATGAAAAATATATTGAGCAGAACGTGTTGGGGTTAGGGTTAGGGTTAGGGTTAGGGTTAATTTTATGAACATTCTGAAATTACCTCAAGTAGCTTTTAACTTTATTAAAAGTTAATTTTCTATATTTTTATCAATTTTTCTGTCAGTATTTTTGAATATGTATTCGTATTCGCCTATTCTTCTATCAATCTTGTTTGTAAGTAAAACTCAGTAAACTAAACAAGTTATGACGATTCAAAGGGTACGTACATTATTGGGGGAAACCCTGCATTAACATCACGTAAAATATGTGATTTAAAATAACTGATTTTGTCTTTTTCATTGTTAAAATTTATTTATGTTTATTTTTTAATGGGGCGAATATAGAATATTAACATATTTTTAATTAAACTGAATTTTCGTAATTCTACAATGACAAAAAAACGCCTACGCATGCTGTTAATTTCGTCCATGCAAACGATTACATATACGGGTCGTCGTCGACTTACGACATTAATTGGTTAATACCAAACCGTCGTAAAACAAGCTGGATGTAATGCAGCCCATGTAAAAGTACTGTACGAATATTTGACTAAGTAATGATATCATAATCAGCTTAAAGTCATAATTTATCAACAATTTTATAATCAGATGTTAGTCATATTTTGTTACTATTTTCTAATGAGGGCATCTTGGGGTATTTTGACGAAAATAAATTGAAACACACAAAATACAAATGAGCACGGAGGATGTCGCTGAAAGGGCTACTGGTTGACTATATATATATATATATATATATATATATATATATATATATATATGTATAATTATTAATGACAATATATGTATTATCATATATTATCATTGCCCTTATAGTTTGCAGTTTCCTTAAAAGATTCAGATCGATGAGTGTCAATTAGTGGCAACAGGGCAAATATAAGTCAGGTTCATATTATATTCCAATAACCATGTTTTTATTTTATTATTTTTATTTTTTATTTTTTCATATATATACATGGATATATATATATATATATATATATATATATATATATATATATATATATATATATATATATAATTATTTTCTTATAAATAATTATGTATTATCTACAGGCATATATGATCGTAAAGGCAGTTAGTCGTAAGTTTAATAAATCGGAAGTCGACGAAAATCTGTAATTTATTTTCCATAACGAAGGAACCTATCCTTGGAGTGAAAAAATGCTTTCTTAGAACTGAGCAAAGAAGAATTTCCGATCAACCACTTACCGAAGTTCCCGACTAAGCTGCGCCAATAACAAAGTCTTGCGGATCTTTAAACACAGCGTGGTCGTAGAACGTTCGACATAGCAACAAGTCGAACCGCATGCGATCCTCGTGTTATCGGACCACATTTTGTGTCGAGTCACTCTGAATACGTCAGTGATTGAATCCTCGGACCACGATAAGATCGCAAATATGTATTTCATATAGACTATGAATATATACAAGCTATGTTCATCACTGTATAGATAAAATATCATTTCTAAATTTCAAACGAATAGTTGGAGTGGGTTCCGAGTTCACTTCAAATATTTCAGGTCATCTCATGAGTTCTGCCTGAATTTTAATTGAATGTCTAATATGTACTTTAATTACATTTATATCTAATTTCTATGTAGTTGATCAGATTTAACTTTATTCAATTGAATTTTACAGGAAAAAATAATTTAAATTTCACTGTTGAAAGTCCTAAAAATATGATAGTATCCAATGCGAATTAAGGCGCAGAATAATTCATGATTTTAGAAAGGCCGAAGCGACTCGAAATATTCAGTCAGCTGATAGAGAAGAATGTCCGGATGAAAAAAACTTGAAGAAGATGGTTTACAAAATTTAGAAATTGAAATGTTGCCCTTAAAGATGAGTGCCGACTAATACACTCAATTGAGTTAATATATATATATATATATATATATGTATTTATATATGTATGTATTTATATATGTGTGTATAAGTATGTATATTCATATATGTATGTATATATATGTATGTATATATATACATGTATGTATACATATATGTATATATGTATATATATATATGTATACACACATATATATGTATACATATATGTATATATATATATGTATACACACACATATATATATATGTATATGTATATATATATGTATATATATGTATATATGTATATATACAATTATTAATAACTAAATATTTTAATACCCATATATATATATATATATATATATATATATATATATATATATATGTCTCGTGTTTTTCTACACTCGTCAGTATGGTATTATTGTACCACCAATTGAACGATTCGAACTCTGGATCCCAATATTATAAATGAAGTCTGACTATCACGCTTTGAAATGCGAGAGATATACACCTTGTATTTTAAATGTAAACACAAGTAATGATATTCTAATGGAACACAACCTCGCACTGTGTCTAACTTTGAACTTCATTTTAATTTCTCACAAAGGGCTCAGCTTATCGAAGATTAGTAATTATTATTTAATAAATAATGTTTAATATCAATATATATTTCGTTTTTTATCTAAACTCGTTAGCTGTTTCGTCTCATCAGGTCTCTTTAATTCAGTGTGGTTAGACGTCGTGAGTGTTTCAATCTGAAATTAGAACACCGACCGATATATATGCTTACATTCACATTACCGACTACCAATAGTGTTGAATTCTTTTACAAAGCACTATGTTTCCGCTTTCGTGGCAACCGTTAATTGTGGAGCAAATTTAGCTATCCACAGACAGCTGTTTCGCCGTATAACAGCTCTTCAATGTTGTTAGTCATGGTGAATGTTTCAAGCTGACATTCGAAACCTGGCTGTTCGGTCAGCAGTTGATGGTGAACGACTTATTAGGAGTCGTTCGGTATACAATATATGTTTTTGAACGTCGAAGGTTACCTAATTGATGTTCCTAACCTTGCCCTACCCGCGTAACATATAGCTAAACAAAGTTAAGATAATAAAGTCTATAATAAACACTGTTTATTCTGTATAACACCTGTTCTTATAATAAAACAGACAATGTAAAGAATATGCCTTTGTTTACTGGTTTGTTATTGTTGTCGTCTCATCCCTTAAATGTCTGCACGTTTCCTCTTTGTCATACGACGTTGAAGAGATGCATGTATATCCGAAAGTTAAGGTTTGTTCATTACATTCAACCTACATCAATAAAATTATGAGACAACTTTACGTGTGCGTGTATTTCTTGTGTCATGGTTACTTCGATAATTGAACATTCAATTATGTTTTATTTACTACTAGCGGGGCTACACGGCGTTGCTCCGGGTCATAAAAACATATAATTGAAGAAAAATCGCGTGTGTAACATCTTTATATTCAAACTTCTATTTCTCTCCCTCTCTCTATAGCCGTCTCTTTATCTTTCTACTTTTCTCTTCCCTGGTCGTCTCATTTCACCGCTACTTTCTAATTTTGCCTTTTGCGAAAGCTGTTTCTTCCCCACCATTCCTCCTACGTTGCCCAGGGCAATAGTATGACATATTTCTATGAAAAGTACCATCTCTGTCTGTACCTTCTATATAAGTACTTATCTCCGCCCTGGTGTCCATACTATATACGTACCTATCGCCGCCCCAGTGCGCATACTATATACGTAACACCAGAATCATCTGATTCACACGAAAGAAGAAGATAAAGAGATGAATTACTTCGTTACCCTTTGAAATGTGAAAGTAATTTGTAAACATTAAACTCCCAAATTCCTTTCAAATTAAAAAGTCTACGGAGAAACGTACAGCTAGAATATGATGAAATTCCTTTTTGTAGTGAATTTGTCTTAGAATGGGGGAGAGGTTAGGGTTAGGGTTAGGGTTAGGGTTAGAATGGGGGAGAGGGGAGGGGTGCTGAGGTTCACTAACACTTCCACCCCTCCCCTTTTTCACTGCTGCCTAATGTACACACTCACAGCCTTCCATATTCATTTCACTCTCTGCTACTGACTGACTTCTCGCAGCCCGGACCCTGGTCCACCGTTCTTAGTAGCCACGGCTACTACTTTTCCTCATCAACCCATCATGTCAACCCAATATTTCGATGTGCTTGCATGACATTTTTCTTAAAATTATCATCCTGGGGAAGTCTTACAATAAAGACAACTGTGTAGAGAATAGTAATACTATTCTCTACACAGTCGGAGAAGAAAAAAAAAATTCTTCTTCTGGTTTAATTATTTTTGACAAAGGGATGTCTTTTCCCGAAATATCAAATAGTGATTTTTAATCACCCGGACATCACACGAACAGCTAAAAACACTCTTGCTGTTATGTAAGAAAAAAAAAAGGAAAAATAAATAGTAAGTCTTATATCGTATTCGATTTATTATTGTTTTTGTTCCTTACAACTTACATCTTACCCGGAATTGCATTGCCCACAGCCTTTCAAAAACTTACTACTACTATACCCAGCAATGCTTCAAGCAAACTACCATTCTCTACTATATATATATATATATATATATATATATATATATATATATATATTACTGAAGTTTAAATCACATCATAAATAGTAACGCTTAAAGATAAAAATAAGTCTACTTTACCGAAGAAGCGAAATTGCTACAAACTGCAGACATAGGATAGCCATTAATTAAAACACCATGATAAAATAATGGAGGAAAATAGGTGTGAGTCGTTTATAGAAGTAATAAAAGCTAATAGCGTTAAATATTAGAAGAATTGAGTTTGAATTTTGGATGATGGGAGTGGAGGGAAATAATTATTTTCAGATAGGCAATAAAAACAATTGTATTTTAAGTTAGAAAGTGGGTGTGATTAATTGTTTTCTTTGATCTGTTCATGCCGAAACCGTACATATTTTTGTTTACGATTGATTTGTAAATTTAATTTGAAGAAATTTATGTTACATACGTACCTGGTTTACCCAGATGGTCACCCATTTAGTGCTTACCAGGCTTAATGTCGCCTAACTTCAGTGATCTTACGAGAACGGGTCTTCCACCATAATCATAGCCGTATAGATAGGTATGAACGTTTTAAATAGACAATGACAACCAATGAATTTGAGCAGAAGGAGCCGTAAATATAAATTATTGCCCGATATAAGCGATGGTAGAATTCAAATTTCACAGTTAGGCTGAATATTTCGTTCGGTTGAAATGAAACACAAACATTTCTGCGTAGCTCACTTGCTATAAGTATATTTTTATATAACTATGCATAAGGAGAATGTGCAAAAGAAACATAGAGAGTGAAACAGAGGGACGGAGATGACTGTAAAAAAGTTACATAAACCAGACCAAAACAATAAAATCAAATATTTGCAAATATAGTAACAAATAACAACGAATATATATATATATATATATATATATATATATATATATATATATATATATATATATATATATATATATATATATTAAATAAAATAAATATTGCATCTATTACCAGCTTTGATGGTAGTTTATTTACCACACTTCTTTTTTACTAAATTTCATTCAGATGCTTAAAAAAAGTATGAACCTTTCAAAACTATAACATTTCCACGTGCTGGCGTGTTTTCATACGAGAGTGAAAAAAAAACAAAAACATCCCACTCGCCGGCTCACACCAACTGAAGCTGGCTTCCCAATTACATCGGAATTTAAAACACACTTATGAGGCTAATATTATTAGCGAAATATATGTATAACTATAAACTATAAAAAAATAATGACAGTTTATAGGAAAAAAAAAAGAAAGAAAAATCGGTTTCGATTTTGTCTTTTCTTTAAAATAAAATAAATATTGCATCTATTACCAGCTTTGATGGTATTTTATTTACCACACTTCTTTTTTACTAAATTTCATTCAGATGCTTAAAAAGTATGAACCTTTCAAAACTATATATATATATATATATATTTATTAATTGTATACGTACATAAAAGTAATCTATGGACACGTGTTTCTTGCTTACAGCCATCATCAGCATGGCTAACTTGTACAAGATATAAATATCTTAAAATAATATATTCAATCATTTCTGAAGAAGTCTTTTAATATTAAAGACGAATAATAAAAGAATATCAACATATATAAGTGACAATAAAAACAATTTACTTTAAGTGAGTGTCGGGGTTAAACTGCATATATATAAAGACGAGTATAAGAATATGTATGTCATTTTGAGCCTCACATGTTCATATTTAGAGATATATAAGGGATACATGTATACACTAGCTATCGCGTAAGTGATGAAACGTTATTTATTTTTAACAGCTAAGGAAACTCACCGTTATTTATCTGGTAGGGAATCGTATCTTGCTTAATTTCAAGGGGCAAACTAATAATGTGCCACGTTACTCACCGTGTTGCCTAGAATACGTATCCCATAATGATAAGTGCATGCATAATTAATGCATACTATTGATGCGACAAAGTTAAAATGATTTTACATAATATAACTTAAAATTTGATAGACGACATATATTTTCTCTATTAAAATGTGTGTAACTTGCTTATTTTGATAGTTGTTTTAGTAGGTACGAGTTTGGGGGCACACACTCTAAATTTTTAAGTATACAAAAACTAATATGCCTACATTGCTCACCGTGTTGCCTACAATATATATCAAATAGTTCATAATGATCAGTCCATTACTTTAGGAGTGAATCTTATAAATATAATATATATAGTATAGTATATACATACCTAAATGTATATATATATATATATATATATATATATATATATATATATATATATATATAGTCTCGGAAGTATCTCAACCATTAAAACTATATAAGGAAGAAAAAAAAAATTTTTTTAAACCTTAAGTCCTTAGTCGTTCCGTGGAAAATAACTCATGTAAGTCAATTTACTTTTTACAGTTATTGTATTAGTTTGCTTCTAACATTATTTAAGGAGTCATCAGTTGTTAACCATGAAAAACTTTTTTGGGAATTTAAAAACAAGACAGTATTTTATTTCATGGCTTCCCATATATGTATAGCTTAAAACCAACGAAGGGAGATGTATAAGTCACCCTATAGAAAACAGAAAAATTGAATAGGAAATAGGAAGTAAAATCAACCGAACCTTTGTTTGTGATAAGCCCAACGATTGGCTAAGATAACTAGCTAGACGTGTATATAGAAACATCCGGCAAAACTAACTCCATGCATTTTAGGCTGACGCGAAACCCTCTGTGTAGCTTAATTGCTATAAATATATTTTCATAAATTACTACCTAGCTCTACTGACGTATTGAGCACTGTTGAAGTAAATACTGAAAATTGATACATAAAAGATTATATCTCCTTTATAACATTTTATGTGGATACATGAAATAATATATATATATATATATATATATATATATATATATATATGTTTGTGTGTGTGTGTGTGTTCATTACGATTTTCTGAACCGTTTTTATATTCTGCTGTATGAGTCAGAATTCGCCATGTTTTTTCTTTATAAAAATGGGCTGATATTTGGCCGCGTCAGATTCTAAAAATAACCTTCTGTCTTCAAGTCTGTATTTATTTTTTAATCAACCTTGAGATAGGAGTTCATGTGGTAAAAGTTGGATAGACGAAACCAAGTAATTCATTGTCCGAAGTTAATTGACAAGAAAGCATCGCCACAAACTCCTCCGGTTACCAAAAAATAATGGGATACTACAAATTCATGTGAAAAAATAAACACATCCCAAATTAAAATATATATATATATATATATATGTAAAATATAAATATTTTCGATTGTTTAAAGTATAAACTAATCGAGAAAAAATGTCGCTTTCCGTTGTAGACGGAACGTCATAATAGCGATTATTCTTAGAAATGTCAAAATAAGGAGAATAAAAAGTGGGATTTAAAAAAGTATGGCGTCTAATAATAAAATCGTTTTGAACAGCTTTCTCAACGTAACGCTATTTCACCCTCTTCATTTTGACCTACTTCCTGTTGTAAATGTCAAACAAACATGTTTTCCCGCCAGCTGCCGACTTCCGGTGAGCTCTGTTTAGCCATTTCAAATCTTTTTCATTCGGATGTTTTGAAATAATCGCAGTGAACCTAACTCTCTTAACTCAGCTTGATAGTAACTACACCTAGCATTAGTTTAAGAATGCGTATCCCTATAACTATATATATATATATATATATATATATATATATATATATATATATATATATATATATATATATATATATATGTATATATTATTTTACTAAAGCTTTCTTTGTTTCTCTGAGACGTTTTCTGATATATTTTAATTACAAAAAATACACGCTAAAATAGATTTAGGATTGAGTTATGTTTAAAACAAAACTTGTATTTTAGTGATTTGTTATAAATAAAAATTATTTATTTCATATTATTTTAAATTGTGGTTGTCAAAATAACTCGACTGTTTAGCAAATATGATTAAGCAAAAAAAATAATGAAATAAGTATTTCACATCCAATTTGTCCGTCTTTTGTCACAAAAGAAAAGTTGTCTATCTGCGTATCAGCAAAAAGTTGCAAACTACACAAGGCACACACTCATAAAGCAAATAAATTCTTTTTTATAATTGGCCTAAACAAAATATAGACGCATTTCAATATTCATTCTTTTGGAAATCATCAGGAAGAGTACATGTCGACATGAAGCGATTTTTTATGTTATTATGTAGTAATTTTTTAGTATCCAAAGAAATCGAGAGGGAGAAAGAGCGGAAGATAAATGAGAAGAGATAGATAGATAGATAGATAGATAGATAGATAGATAGATAGATAGATAGATAGATAGATAGATAGATAGATAGATAGATAACGATGGAGATTAATAGATAAACGAATAGATAGATAGATAGATAGATAGAGAGGGAGATAGATAGATAGATAGAGAGGGAGATATATAGATAGATAGATAGATAGATAGATAGAGAGGGAGATAGATAGATAGATAGATAGATAGATAGATAGATAGATAGATAGATAGATAGATAGATAAAGATGGAGATCAATAGATAGATAGATAGATAGATAGATAGATAGATAGATAGAGAGGGAAGATAGATAGATAGATAGATAGATAGATAGATAGATAGATAGATAGATATGGAGATAAATAGATAGAGAGGGAGATAAATAGATAGATATATAGATAGAGAGGGAGATAAATAGATAGATATATAGATAGAGAGGGAGATCAATAGATAGATTGATAGAGAGGGAGATCAATAGATAGATTGATAGAGAGGGAGATCAATAGATAGATAGATAGATAGATAGATAGATAGATAGATAGATAGATAGATAGGGAGATAGATAGATAGGGAGATAGATAGATAGGGAGATAGATAGATAGATAGATAGATAGATAGATAGATAGATAGATAGATAGATAGATAGATAGATTGATAGAGAGGGAGATCAATAGATAGATAGATTGATAGAGAGGGAGATCAATAGATTGATAGAGAGGGAGATCAATAGATAGATAGATAGATAGATAGATAGATAGATAGATAGATAGATAGATAGATAGGGAGATCAATAGATAGATAGATTGATAGAGAGGGAGATCAATAGATAGATAGATAGATAGATAGATAGATAGATAGATAGATAGATAGATAGTGTAGTTGTAAAAGAAATATGTTAGACACGCTTTAAATATTCTATTTTGTTGTTCATACTCCTAGGTAACGCACAGTAACCACTCTAATTATTTTTTTACTAAGGAGTCCACTTATCAAAGCTGAAAGGCCACTCGAGGACAAGGGTTAATGAGTTTGTGAGGTGGATAGTGAGATAACACCGTGATGATAAGTAACGATGGTTGAAATTGGGAAAAATTTGATTATTTTAGAGGACGGCTCAAAAAGAATTTGTTTAAATTGGACTTGAAAACGACTATTTTTTAGTCAGTAGAAAAGCAGTCCAGCGGTATTGTGTTCTACAGACGGGTAGTTCTAGGAAAGCAACTTTGTTCATAGAAGTCCCGTTTGGTTTTAGGTACACAGAGGAAGAAAGTGAAATTATTGACAGTGGTTGTAGCTAGACGAGTTTTTGTTGTGACATTTTTACATAGATGGAGCTACGTCGAACACCTACCATGAGAATAACGATAGAGTATTGATTTACTCCTCTCCAGGAGTTAGGCACAAGGGCAGTTTGTATCTTACTCCCACAAGTAAGATGTGACTCAAGGTCGGGTCGGGAAAGTGGGGTTTAAAAATTGCCTGGGCAGCCCCGTCGGCATTCCCCGGTAGGAACGCCTCAGGCAGTAAGCAATAAACTTACTCCTCCCCAAAGAGGGGAGGCAAAGCCTGGGAAGGTGGACCTCCCAAAACTGCACGGGACAGACCCATTGACCGGCGTAAATCAAGACCTGAAGGCCAAGACAACGCCAGTATGGGGTGCAGTATCCATCGGAACAGATATTACACTTTGATCTTAGCCAAAAAGAGAAAGACCAGCAGCATATTTCTTGTGAGAAGTGGCTGTAGAGAAGATAAGAGAAGAGAAGAGGATATCTCCCACTAGATTTCGAAGTCAGTTTTGTACTGTGTCAAGGCAGGAAAGGGAGCTCTGATCGGCACCAGCCCAGATTTGGTAACAGTACTCCATCTTAAAACGTGTTTGACTCTTTTACAGGTAGGGGAGCGGTAAAATGATCCAAAAATTTATTCAGCGACCGTAGCAACGGATTTTATCTAAGCCTTCCATTTTAAGTCTGAAATGAAGGTCAGCAGAGAAGCTTATATTGGGGCAAAGTTGGGATCCGAGCGTTGGTGGTGAAAGGAGAGAAGCTTGGTTTTAGCCACATTAAAGGCAACCAGCAACCCTTCCCCCATTGCGCCACGTGCTCCAGATCGGAAGATAGAGAATCAGAAAGATCTTGATTATTAATGCACTTCGAAGTGTTGCCATAGATGGTTGAATCATCTGCATGAATGTCCACGAATGATCTTAGAATACATAAATTAAATAGTTTCTGTAGTTGTAAAAACAACTCGACTGCTTAGTAATTAGCAAACATGCTTATAAGATTAAAAATCAATTAAAAAAATTATTTAAATAAAATAAGTACTTTAAGGAGTTTATACTGAAGCATGAATGGCGAATTTACTGTCCTTGCTGGAGTGCAGTAAAGAGAATCCAGGTATTTAATTGCTTCCCACCGCAGCAATGTGTGACACAAGGTCGGAAAGTGAGGGGAGAGTCAAGCCAGCGCCCCTAAAGAAAGAGCACTCTGATCTAGCAAAAAATAGCCTGAGCAACCCCGTTGGCATTCCCCTGTCAGGGCGCCTCAGGCAGTAAGCAATGAACTTACTCCACCCCAAAGAGGGGAGGCAAGGCCTGGGAGGGTGCACCTCCTAGGACAACCCAGGACAAAATACCTTAGCCCAGCAGATAAAAGGCCACCGAAATGGCCAACTTCCTGCCGAACTGATTGTCAAGAACAAATTCTCGACTGGTATTAACCCACCCGAAGTCATCAATCAACCGAAGTTGCTGAGAGATTGAACGGGTAAAGAGAATCCAAGACAACTGTAACTAATGCCGTGATAAGCGAAGCGATGTTGTTATTTCGAAGTTGTCCTTCTGATAGTTGCTCTAACAGGGCTTGAGAGTCCAGTATACTTAACTATTTCACCCATTGCGCAGTAAAAGGATGTGGATTGATATCTTCCCCAAGGTGATCACTAAAAAGTTAATTTAATCCAATTTGCAAACATACGGCACCCGGTATTCCCAATTGGTCACTTATCGAAGTATATGGTAACTCAAAAATGACCCAAAAATGTTATCCATGGAATCCTTAAGTACATTCACAATCCTTTCTGATATCAAACCATATTTAGTAGAAATAAACGTCAGTGTGTGACTGACTTGTTCACCACGTTTCAGTCATAAATGTCCAACACTCTTTGTTTAATGGCCGTTCAATAAGCAATAAGCAGGACGTGCAAAATTGTTAATAATTCTGACGTCACACTCCTCTTTTGGCACAGACGTAAATTTTGCTATGATGGCCATCTTCTAATCAAGAATATTCTGAATATTTTTTGATAGACATTAACTTTGTGAAAAATCCACAGAAGAAAATCTGGGGTGAGGGATATTATAGTCAGATCCGTGTGAAGCGCATTTAGGATCCCACACCTGATGAGACGATTACGAAAGCATCACCCTATCTTATTGAATGACAATAAAACTAAGACTGATAGAAATTCATGTTATAAACGTGGTGGATAAGTCGAGTATTGACTGAAGTTTATTATGATGTGATTGCAGAAAGAAATGCAAATGTTATTAACGATTCAATTGGTGGCGTTTAGGAAGGAGGGATCCTGTAACTATCAGACTAACCATTGTTTAACTTCGGTTATCCGACGAGAACCAACATATCAACGTGTTCTAGCCATAAACTATTTTGCGAGCGAATCAGATAATAAAAAAAAGAAATATAGAATCTGAAATCTGTTTTTATTGAAAATTGATATTAAATTTATGCCCGACACATTTTATATTCCTTTTTTTTAATATTTTCTGACGCCATGCCTGTCTGTGTCCAATTATTTTCACGCTATTCTGACGAAAGTAAGTAAAACTCCATATTTTTAACACACCCTCTATCATTGGACTCTTTTCAAATAACTTTTTGTTTCGTACATCCTCGTACAAGCATCGCCATTTACAAGCAATTTTTTTTTATTCAGGCGAGAATACAAAACTTTTTCTTATTTTTGTAATTCTTTACAGCCTTTAGTTTCGCTTCCGCTCAATTTTTCTTGACTAGTAGCGACGCGTATCGAACTTCCGGTCTGGAATTTCAACATTTGAATATGTCTTCCGCTTAGCTTCACGCGTCATAGACATCCTTCCTGAGTGGCATATTCAGAAATATGTCCCCAACAACAATTGACTCCTATGAACATAAAGACTAAAAGTAAAACAAAATTTATTCTAGTATACAGTTTCACGGTTCTAATTTAACATTTTTAAAAAGGAGACAAGTATAAATCCAGCCATTTTATTCTGATGACCTATGCGACGAACGGATTTAGCATAATACTGCATCCGAACACTTTCCAAACCATGAACAAAACATCAACTATTTTTTGTAATTTACTTGTTTTCAAGATAACATATATATACTAGCAAATATATGCTCCCTCCCGTCGCATATTTTTGCTAGTTGTTTTATTTAATTGCTCTTTCTCTCTCTATCTCTCTCTCTCTCTCTCTCTCTCTCTCTCTCTCTCTCTCTCTCTCTCTCTCTCTCTCTTTCTTTCTTTCTCTCGTTCTCCCCCTCTCTCTCTTCTTTCTCTCTCTCTTCTTTCTCTGTCTGATTCTCTCTCTTTCTTGAAATAGAACGTTCTGTGCGTTTAAATAATCAGAGAGCGGGTAACCAAATGTTGCAATGGCCGCCGGCTGTCCCATCATATTGCATTACAACTAATTTTATTACGTACCTCAATTATATAGATTTAAAAAGAAATATCTTTTATTAATTCTTATTTATAATTTTTATTAATATTATTATCAAGAAAATAATATTAAATACATCTTGAAATCTGATAAAAACACTCATGAGTGTATATTTGCGAATATTAATTTATTAAAAGCTTTAAAACAAATTAATTATGTAAATTTGAAAGACGCGTGATGTTTGGGGAAGTTTTGGAATGGGTATATATAGGAGCTGATAAGTAGATATAAAACAAGAGCGCTCAAAACTAATAATATAGTTTCAGCTTCAAGTAGATATAAAACGAAGGCGATCAAAACTAATAATATAGTTTCGTCTTCAGACAAACAGATACATACTCTCCATTATAATTATATATATATATGAAATTATTTTTACATAAATAAATATGTTTTAATATCTATAGACATATATATGTTTCGTGTTACCATGCATTCGTCAGTATGGGTGACGTAACTGTACCGTCGGTCGGATGATTCAAACCCAGGATTCAAGTATTATGAACCCTGGTTAATTACCGGTCGGTCACGTGACGATCACGTTTTTAAATCCGAGAGAAATGGGTCTTGTACTTTTTAATGTAAAGACAATTATTAAGATTAAGACCGTGTTCCAATCTCCTTAAGGGATAGAACCTCGCAACGTGGCTAAAATAGTTATCCAAGGACATGTCTACGGCTCATCAGCGTGGCTAGATGTAGCGAAATTTGAAACTGGGATCCCAGAGACTAACGCTCGACGCGATAACACTGAACCAAGACCCCCGCTAGTAGAAGTGGAAAAAATGTATTGTACTTATAGATGTTGTCATTTTTTTCCGATACTGATAATTAAATATATTCGACTATTTTAAAGGAAAATAATTTACCTGAATGCTAGGTGGGAATTATTGTTCCCTGCACCAAAGTGAATACCCCTATGTGGGTAAGTATATATATTTATAATATATAGTTATCCACGGACACGTTTTCGTCGTCTACAACTCACCAACGAGACTCGAAACCGAGAACCCCAGGAACTGGCGTACGACGCTCTACCATTGAGCCAAATAGAAAACCAAACTCTCAAAATCGGAACACAACCGAAGAGCAGATATTTGATAAACAAAATGCTCCATATCCTATCGGATAGAGCTATATTAATAATAATTAATAAAATGTATTTATCGGAAAACTTTAGTGCAGCTGCGTGGCATTGGATGTACGTGGTTGGTCTCTTATATACTTTGACATTAAGCAAAACGCAAACCGGAAACGTTACGTGACGTCAATCGACAACTATTGGAACTATGAACAAATTAGATAGAGCACATGAATAGTATAGCACACACACACACACACACACACACACACATATATATATATATATATATATATATATATTGTAGTAGTATGAAAATGTACCTATGGCAAGGAAGCTGCACATACGCGTCCACATTTCATTCCAGCGTAATATCATACACCAATTAGTATGTTGCTATTACTACTAAGCTCTACTCAAGTATTGAGAACTCTTGAAGTTAATACTGAAATATATATATATATATATATATATATATATATATATATATATATATATATATACAATATATTATATCAGCTTATGATATTATGTGTATATGCATAAAATAGAAAATTATATATATATATATATATATATATATATATAAATCAATTTCCCGAATACCTTATGTGTAGAATACTTGTTTCAATTTTTTAGGAGAATCAATTACATCATTTTGATTCTATAAAATGTCTAATAATTGAGGCTCAATTGGACTTAAAAACAAATTTAAATTCAGAAAATCGTGCTGAATTGTTGTAAAATAAATATGGATCAAATTTACTGCAAATCTGAAATATTTGAATTTTCACATGGGAGAATGTGGCCAAATTATGCCTTTTAAATAACTTTGAAATTATCCCAATCAAATTTAAATTCAGGGAATATTTATTTATTGATGTCTAAGACTCATTATTAAAATTTCACACAAATCACAGGAATCTGAATTTTTACGAAGAACCTCTACCCTCTCCATTAGCATGATACAAAATTAAACTTAATATAACTCATATTACCAACTCTTACGTCTAGCAGTCGTGTTCCAAATCATAATGATCGGCTTATTAATTAAGGAGTTTATCATGTACGACGAAATATATATGTATATATATATATATTTATATATACTAGCAAATATATGCTCCCTCCGGTCGCATATTTTTGCTAGGCTGCCGCATCAGAAATGAAGGCTCACGCGTAAGCCAATGGAGCCCCAGTCATATTTCTGTGGGGTTAGACATTGATTTTCTGTGTTTATGACAAAGAATATTTTTAGTTGAAAATAAAGAGAAAAAAAATTCGACCCTACCCCGATTTTTTTTGTACCCTCGCCCTATAAATAGAAAGACTTGTAGTTTATAAAGAAAGAAAAACATTTTTTGTACCCCCCCTCAATTTTTTTATATTACCAGTCATTGAAATATTTTTTAGTTAAGAAAAAAAAAATTTTCTTTGACCGCCTTCCCCCAATTTTTTTATCTTCCCCCCCCCCTATACATGTAAATATTTTTAATTAAAAAGGGAAAAAAACAAACCTAACCCTAACTGTAACGACGGGGTCAAAGTTAGCGTGGGTCCTAAAATGAAAAAGCACCAAAAAATCAAATACAGTGAACGCGCGCGCGTGTGTGCGTGTGTGTGTACCTTTTTTTAATTAAACAATTTGATTCTACAATCAGTTGTATAGTTTTCCAGTACAATGTGTTAGTTTATTTTGTTGACATTAAAGAAAAAAAATCACATCTTTTTTTTTAATAAATAAAACATGGAATCATAAATTCTGTTGAGGTCGTGAAAAAATGATAATATTGGATATGAAAGTATTAAGAAATCAAATACAGTAAGCACGAAAAAAATTTTAATTCTCGGAAAGAAAAAGTTTACGTGAACTGTGTGTGGGTGTGTGCGTGCGCACGCGCGTTTTTATGTAGTAATTTTTAAATCAATTATTATTTTGATTTAATAAATTTGTGTTTTAAAACATAATGGCTAAGAATAAACAAACTTAGGACGGTTTTAAAAATGGAAAACTGAGCACGGTGTTTGCCAGCGTTGTTGTTTACATGTTTAACGTGCCAGATTAACGTCGGCTGCTTAATCAGATCACCATATTTAATTACCGGAGGGAGGGAGGGAGGGCATACTGATTCAACAGCCAATCGGCTGCTTAATCAGATCGCCATATTTAATTACCGGAGGGAGGGAGGGCACCACTGATTAAACAGCCAATCGGCTGCTTAATCAGATCGCCATATTTAATTACCGGAGGGAGGGAGGGCACTACTGATTAAACAGCCAATCGGGTTCTTAATCAGATCGCCATATTTTATTACCGGAGGGAGGGAGGACACCACTGATTAAACAGCCAATCGGCTGCTTAATCAGATCGCCATATTAAATTACCGGAGGGAGGGAGGACACCACGGATTAAACAGCCAATCGGCTGCTTAATCAGATCGCCATATTTAATTACCGGAGGGAGGGAGGGCACTACTGATTAAACAGCCAATCGGCTGCTTAATCAGATCGCCATATTTAATTACCGGAGGGAGGGAGGGCACCACTGATTAAACAGCCAATGACTTTGCAATTTTAACAGTACTCGCGTTGAAATGGTTTAGAAAACACGCCGGTTATGATGAAAATGGCTTTAATTAATTGTATGAATAATGTTTATTAATATAACCTTATCGGAAAATATTGTAAATACATATGTAAATTTGATAATAGCAGTTATAAGTGTATATTTGTAAATATTAATTTAATTGAAGGTTTAAAGGAATGACTTATGTAAATGGCAAAACCCATCTGGTGTCTAAGCGACTTTTAGTGACAGTATATAATGAATTTCAAAAAGATTAATTTCAGTAAAATAGTCATACTGGAGTTTCGGCTTCAGACAGACAGACAGACAGATACATAAACTCCATTATTAATAGATATATATATATATATATATATATATATATATATGTAAAGATACCCACGCACACACAAGCACACACATATATATATATATATATATATATATATATATATATATATATATATATATAAAGGAGAGATGTTTGTGTGTGTGTTTGTATGTTTCTAATCATAATTACCCACGCACACTCAAGCACACACACACACATATATATATATATATATATATATATATATATATATATATATATATATATATATATAAAGGAGAGATGTTTGTGCGTGTGTGTGTTTGTATGTTTCTAATCATAATGATCGACTTATTAATTAAGGAGTTTATCATGTACGACGAAATATATATATATATATATATATATATATATATATATATATATATATAAAGATACCCACGCATATATATATATATCTATATATATATATATATATATAGAGAGAGAGAGAGAGGAGAGATGTTTGTGTGTGTTTGTATGTTTCTATGTTGATATGCCTGCAAAAGTCTCCCGAGATACTCGACCGGGACCGTGAAGGTGACGTTTTCTGAATCGCCCAACGTTCCGACGCATAATATTGAAATATCGATTTCGTCGTGTCGAACTGACACAGAACTTCTCGGTGATAAGGGAAACAAATTTCTTCATTTTCCCATCATCTGTACGTTGTACGCATGTGCGGTTTTCCAAAACGACCCAGATTCAAACGGCGTTTAAGTGACCTATTTTTCGTCCGGTCTTGTATACTGTTCACTTGGCGCTGCGAGTATCGAGAAAAGACAAAGACCGACAGGTCGACGGTTCGATCCCTGCCGACTCTCCACAAATGTTTTTTTTTTCTTAAAACGATGGCTTAACTATACGTCGAAAGGGGGTCGGGGGTTAGTGGGATGACCAGGCAAGACATAGATAGTACTTTGCTTGAATGCTAGAAATATGTCACGCTATCGATTAATTATACCTTTTTAATTTTTTTCAATTTTTTTAATGATCTTCTGAGTTTCAAAATCTAAAAAAATTAATGTATATACCATATATTTTCGATTCTTTGTCGAATTATCCTCAGGTGACAAAAACACATAAACAAAAAAGCTTGAAAAAAGAAAAGGATCTTAAAAAGAAGAAAAGAACGAACCAGTGCAGTTTCAAGAGAGACGTTAACAATTTAAATTCTGTGACGCCAGAATTAGAGTTACAGGATGAATTGCATTAGGTGAAGTATTTTAAAATGTTTTTACTGGTTTCATGCGTAATGTTATTAATTGTAGGTTGCTGTGTTTTTATAAAGATAGATCTGAGTATTTTTTAATTGGTGTCAGAATGTATTATTTTCGTGTTATTAACTAAAATTTGTCTTAAATCAGATGGGGGGAGGCAGTTATGTTTCTGTGAATGCTGATCAATTGAGCTAGAGTTTACAAGGTGTATGGTGAAGCGGTGAGATAAGGTGGTGGTTGTAAAATTAAAGACAAATGTAAACAAGTATAAAAGATGAATGTGATTAAAACGGATCGTACATTATGAAAAACACGACATCTTCGAGAAACGTATGTCCGTAAATAAAGAATCGGCGAAAATGTATTAGAAGTGTTTGCCGTTTTTTGGCTGTTTTTTTTTACTAAAATATTGGTATGTTTTTAAACATACCAATATTTTTCATGAGTATTCTGGAATAGACCAGGTCCGCTGTTTAATAACCTTGTGTCTGAATAAATTTTCTCAAAAACACGTGTATAAGTCTTGCCCGATTCCCTATTTCTGAAACTTGATTTCAACGTTAATTAAATCGGTATCATATATATACTAGACGGGTCGCGTGGAAATTCCACACTTGCTATCTTAACCCATCTGCATCAGGTTTAAAAACATTAAGCTACAATTGTCTTTTTTTTCTTCCGTGAAAGTGGGCCGCTCATACCTCATAGCGAAGAAGAGCGTGTCTCGCTCGTGTTGATAAAGTAATATATCAACACGAGCGAGCCATGCTCTTCTTCGTTCGACACCGGAATTTTAATCATAACCGCCAACACCACCAGCGCGGAGAGACGTTTATCAAGTAACAAAGTAATAAGTTTGGTTATTCTTATTTTTTGATGAACAAAAAATGACTCAATACTGGTCACCTCTGATGATTGAATTTTATTCCGAAATTAATAAGATTAATGTAAAATAATAATAAATTAATCTTGCATTGTTAATTGCTTATGTTTTCAATTTTATTAACAAATCCAGCAATGCTTTAAATGAACGACCAACCCATATTACTTATATATATATATATATATATATATATATATATATATTTACATATATATATTTAATTATATATATATATATATACATTTACATATATATATACATTTACATATATATATTTAATTATATATATATATATACATTTACATATATATATACATTATATATATACATTTACATATATATATACATTATATATATATATATACATTTACATATATATATGCATTTACATATATATATTTAATTATATATATATACATTTACATATATATATACATTATATATATACACATTTACATATATATATACATTATATATATATATACATTTACATATATATACATTATATATATATATACATTTACATATATATACATTATATATATATACATTTACATATATATATACATTTACATATACATATTTAATTATATATATACATTTACATATATATATACATTATATATATATATACATTTACATATATATATATACATTTACATATATATATTTAATTATCTATATATACATTTACATATATATATATACATTATATATATATACATTTACATATATATATATATACATTATATATATACATTATATATATATACATATATATATATATATTATATATATATACATATATATATATTATATATATATACATTATATATATATATATACATATATATATTATATATATATACATATATATATTATATACATATATATATATTATATATATATATATACATTATATATATATTATATATATATACATATATATATATACATTATATATATATTATATATATATACATTATATATATATACATTATATATATATACATATATATATATATATACATTATATATATATACATTATATATATATATACATTATATATATATACATTATATATATATATACATTATATATATATATATATATATATATATATACATTATATATATATATACATTATATATATATATATATATATATATACATTATATATATATACATTATATATATATACATTATATATATATATATACATTATATATATATTATATATATATACATTATATATATATATACATTATATATATATATACATTATATATATATTATATATATACATTATATATATATATACATTATATATATATATACATTATATATATATTATATATATATACATTATATATATATATATACATTATATATATATATATATATATATATATATATACATTATGTATATATATATACATTATATATATATATACATTATATATATATACATTATATATATATATATACATTATATATATATATATACATTATATATATATACATTATATATATATATATACATTATATATATATATATACATTATATATATATATATATACATTACATATATATATATATATACATTATATATATATATATATATACATTATATATATATACATTATATATATATATATACATTATACATATATATATACATTATATATATATATACATTATATATATATATATATATACATTATATATATATACATTATATATATATATATATACATTATATATATATATATATATACATTATATATATATATACATTATATATATATATATATATATACATTATATATATATATATATACATTATATATATATATACATTATATATATATATACATTATATATATATATACATTATATACATATATATATATATACATTATATATATATATATACATTATATATATATATATATATATACATTATATATATATATATATACATTATATATATATATATATATATATATATATATATATATATAAATATATATATACATTATATATATATATATATATATATATATATATATATATATCTTCGGGGCTTTTTTAGTATTTATCAAAACGTCTTTACTATCTACCATTCAAAAATTGTTATTGCCGATTAGACGGAAATACCTATTTGGCGGGGTTTTGAACGGATAGCCAACGGACATTTTACCGACAGACATTTGTCCGAAAAAATGAAGTAATTTTGTAAGCAATATTTAAAACTTATATCATATATTAGAACAGAAGGATGTCATTTAGAAACATGTAGAATTGGTTTGTTGATAACAATTTTCCACAATCTCTCAATAATTAAAAACATTAAAATTTATATAGAAATTATTTTTAACTAGTAACATTACAGCTTACTAGCTGTTATACTTTAGTACAGAGAATGCGGATCGGGTTAAGGTCAGGGATCTCATTGATACTAGGTAAAAATAAGCGATCTAAGATTTTTTCAAAATATATATAAGATACGTCAGACTTTTCAAAGTAAAGATTAGTACCTCAGCCTTTCCAAGTAAAGGTGAGCGACCTCAAACTTTTCCAAGTAAAGATAAGTACCTCAGCCTTTCCAAGTAAAGGTGAGCGATCTCAAACTTTTCCAAGTGAAGATAAGTACCTCAGCCTTTTCAAGTAAAGATGGGCGACCTCAGACTTTTTTAAATGAATATAAAAAAACCCTCAGATATTTCCAAGTAAAAATAAGCAACATACAACTTTTCGAAGTAAAGATAAGCGATCCCAGCCTTTTTCTAATAAATAGAAGCACCCTAACACTTTTTTCCAAATAAATATAAGCGAGAGACCTCAGACTTTTCAAAGTAAATACAAATTGCCGCAAGACTTTTCTACGTAAGGATATGCGACCTCAGACTTTTCAAAGTAAATATAAACGACTCAAGATTTTTTTTTAAATAAATATAAGCGACCTAAGATTGTTTAATTAAGGATAAACGACCATCACAAGATTCCAAGTAAAGACAAGCGATCACAGACTTTTCAAAGTAAAGACAAGCGATCACAGACTTTTCAAAATAAAGATAAGCGATCACAGACTTTTCAAAGTAAAGACAAGCGATCACAGACTTTTCAAAGTAAAGACAAGCGATCACAGACTTTTCAAAATAAAGATAAGCGATCACAGACTTTTCAAAGTAAAGACAAGCGATCACAGACTTTTCAAAATAAAGATAAGCGATCCCAGACTTTTTCAAATAAATATAAGAGACCTTAGATTTTTTTAATTAAAGATAAACGACCATCACAAGATTCCAAGTAAAGACAAGCGATCACAGACTTTTCAAAGTAAAGACAAGCGATCACAGACTTTTCAAAATAAAGATAAGCGATCACAGACTTTTCAAAGTAAAGACAAGCGATCACAGACTTTTCAAAATAAAGATAAGCGATCCCAGACTTTTTCAAATAAATATAAGAGACCTTAGATTTTTTTAATTAAAGATAAACGACCATCACAAGATTCCAAGTAAAGACAAGCGATCACAGACTTTTCAAAGTAAAGACAAGCGATCACAGACTTTTCAAAATAAAGATAAGCGATCACAGACTTTTCAAAGTAAAGACAAGCGATCACAGACTTTTCAAAATAAAGATAAGCGATCCCAGACTTTTTCAAATAAATATAAGAGACCTTAGATTTTTTTAATTAAAGATAAACGACCATCACAAGATTCCAAGTAAAGACAAGCGATCACAGACTTTTCAAAGTAAAGACAAGCGATCACAGACTTTTCAAAATAAAGATAAGCGATCACAGACTTTTCAAAGTAAAGACAAGCGATCACAGACTTTTCAAAGTAAAGACAAGCGATCACAGACTTTTCAAAATAAAGATAAGCGATCCCAGACTTTTTCAAATAAATATAAGAGACCTTAGATTTTTTTAATTAAAGATAAACGACCATCACAAGATTCCAAGTAAAGACAAGCGATCACAGACTTTTCAAAGTAAAGACAAGCGATCACAGACTTTTCAAAATAAAGATAAGCGATCACAGACTTTTCAAAGTAAAGACAAGCGATCACAGACTTTTCAAAATAAAGATAAGCGATCCCAGACTTTTTCAAATAAATATAAGAGACCTTAGATTTTTTTAATTAAAGATAAACGACCATCACAAGATTCCAAGTAAAGACAAGCGATCACAGACTTTTCAAAGTAAAGACAAGCGATCACAGACTTTTCAAAATAAAGATAAGCGATCACAGACTTTTCAAAGTAAAGACAAGCGATCACAGACTTTTCAAAATAAAGATAAGCGATCCCAGACTTTTTCAAATAAATATAAGAGACCTTAGATTTTTTTAATTAAAGATAAACGACCATCACAAGATTCCAAGTAAAGACAAGCGATCACAGACTTTTCAAAGTAAAGACAAGCGATCACAGACTTTTCAAAATAAAGATAAGCGATCACAGACTTTTCAAAGTAAAGACAAGCGATCACAGACTTTTCAAAATAAAGATAAGCGATCCCAGACTTTTTCAAATAAATATAAGAGACCTTAGATTTTTTACGTAATGATAAGCGATCCCAGACTTTTTCAAATAAATATAAGAAACTTCAGACCTTTTTTTAGGTGAAAATAAGCGATCCTTGACCTTTTTGCAAATAAATATAAGAGATGTCAGACATTTTTACGTTAAGATAAGCGACCCCAAACTTTATCAAATAAATCTAAGTAATCTCATACTTTTCCAAGTAAAAATCAGCAACTTTTTCACGAATGGATAAGTGACCCGTTGCTGACAAAGAATAGCAAAATAAAAAATCAATGATTTGTATTTTAACGTAACCGTAACTCTGATACTAACCCCTAAAACGATTAGGGTGATGTTTTATGGTTAGGGCTAAATGTAAATATCAGATTGTAATTTTTTTTGTAAAGATCAACGCCCTCATGGTCGTCAGGTAAAGATAAACGACCCCCATACTTTTCCCTGTACATATAACCTTCCCTAAAGTGATGCGGCCGCTGATCGTTACCTGATAGACAAATATTTAAATAATGCAAGGATTTCATCTTTTTGTAGTTTTATGGTATGTTTTATAAAGTAGTTATAAAGAAGCAATAAAAATAAGAAAAATCAGTTATCAAGGTGCCCTGATTCAATCTGCGCGGTTTACAATGAAAATGCTATTTCAAACCGAAGCCTGACAGACCAATGGAACGACTGAACAGACGGACAGAGCTTTTCATAGAGATGTGTAGATGCATCAGAAAATGCTAATTCCAACTTAAGTGTAACCGACAGACGAAACAGCTATTCTAAATTTAAATGTGACAGACAAAGAGAAAATGTGAATTTCAAATTGATGCGTGACAGACTGACGAAAATGTAATTCAAATTTAAGCGTAAAATGCGATTGCGAACTTAAGCGTGTCCGACGGATAAAATTGATATTTCAAATTAAATCGTTACAGACGGATTGAAAAGTCTATTTCACACTGAAACGAGGCAGACAAATGAAAATGCTATTTTAAATTTAATAGTGACCGACAGACAAAACTGCTATTTCAAATGTATGCGTGACAGACAGATAGAAAGTCTATCTCAAACTGAAGCGTGAGAGACCAACGAAAATATAATTTAAACTTAAGCGTAACAGACAAAATAAAATGCTATTTTAAACTTAAGCGTGGCCGACAGATGAAACTATTATTTCAAATTTAAGTGTGGCAAAAAATGAAAATGCTGTGCAAAAACAAGCATGACAGACAGACGAAGTTGCTATTTCAAACTTTAGCGTGACAGACAGATACAAAAGTCTATTTCAACCTGAGACGTGACAGAGCAACGTAAATACAATTCAAACGTAATCGTTACTGACACATGAAAATATTATTTAAACATAAGCATAACGGAGAGATGAAACGGCTATTTCAAATTTAAGCGTAACTGACAGATGAAATGCTTAACAAACTCAAATGTGACAAACAGACAGAACTGCTTAGCTAACTCAAACGTGACAGACAGAAAAAACTCTTTAACAAACTCAAACGTGATAGACAGACGAAAGTGCGTACGTAAATAAAATGTGACAGACAGATGAAAATGCTTAGCTAACTCAAACGTGACAGACAGATGAAAATGCTTAGCTAACTCAAACGTGAAAGACAGACAAAACTGCTTAGCTGACACAAACGTGGCAGACAGATGAAAATGCTTAGCTAACTCAAACGTGAAAGACAGATGAAAAGGCTTACCTAACTCAAACGTGAAAGACAGATGAAAAGGCTTAGCTAACTAAAACGTGACAGACAGATGAAAATGCTTAGCTAACTAAAACGTGACAGCGAGATGAAAATGCTTAGCTAACTCAAACGTTACAGACAGATGAAAATGCTTAGCTAACTCAAACGTGACAGACAGATTAAAATGCTTAGCTAACTCACACGTGATAGACAAACGAAACTGCTTAGCTAACTCAAACGTGACAGACAGACGAAACTGCTTAGCTAACTCAAACGTGAAAGACAAAAAAAACTCTTTAACAAACTCAAACGTGACAGACAAACAAAAGTGCTTACGTAACTCAACTGTGACAGACAGATGAAACTACTTAACTTACTCAAACGTGAAAGACAGATGAAAATGCTTAGCTAACTCAAACGTGACAGACAGATGAAAATGCTTAGCTAACTCAAACGTGACAGACATATGAAAATGCTTAGCTAACTCAAACGTGACAGACAGATGAAAATGCTTAGCTAACTCAAACGTGACAGACAGATGAAAATGCTTAGCTAACTCAAACGTGAAAGACAGATGAAAATGTTTAGCTAACTAAAATGTGACAAACAGACAGAACTGCTTAGCTGACACAAACGTGAGAGACAGATGAAAATGATTAGTTATCTCAAACGTGACAGAGAGATGAAAATGCTTAGCTAACTCAAACGTGACAGAGAGATAAAAATGTGTAGCTAACTCAAACGTGACAGACAGATTAAAATGCTTAGCTAACTTAAACGTGACAGACAAATTAAAATGCTTAGCTAACTCAAACGTGAAAGACAGCTTAAAAGGCTTAGCTAACTCAAACGTTAAAGGCAGGTGAAAAGGCTTAGCTAACTCAAACGTGAAAGACAGATAAAAATGGTTAGCTAACTCAAACGTGACGGAGAGATGAAAATGCTTTGCTAACTCAAACGTGACAGCGAGATGAAAATGCTTAGCTAACACACACGTGACAGACAGACAACACTGCTTAGCTAACTCAAACGTGACAGACAGATGAAAATGCTTAGCTAACTCAAACGTGACAGAGAGATTAAAATGCTTAGCTAACTCAAACGTTACAGACAGATGAAAATGCTTAGCTAACTCACACGTAACAGACAGACGAAACTGCTTAGCTAACTAAAACGTTACAGACAGACGAAACTGCTTAGCTAACTCAAACGTGACAGACAGAAAAAACTCTTTAACAAACTCAAACGTGACAGACAGACAAAAGTGCTTACGTAACTCAAATGTGACAGACAGATGAAAATGCTTAGCTAACTCAAACGTGACAGCCAGATGAAAATGCTTAGCAAACCCAAACGTGACATACAGATGAAAATGCTTAGCTAACTCAAACGTGACAGACAGATGAAAATGCTTAGCAAACTCAAACGTGACAGACAGATGAAAAGTCTTAGCTAACTCAAACGTGACAAATAGACTAAACTGCTTAGCTTACACAAATGTGACAGACAGACGAAACTGCTTTGCTTACACAAACGTAACAGACAGATAAAGATGCTTAGCTAACTCAAACGTGACAAACAGACTAAACTGTTAAGCTTATACAAACGTAACAGACAAATGAAAAGTCTTAGCTAACTCAAACGTGACAAACAGACTAAACTGTTTAGTTACACAAACGTAACAGACAGATGAGAATGCTTAGCTAACTAAAACGTGACAAACAAACTAAACTGTATAGCTCACACAAACGTAACAGACAGATGAGAATGCTTAGCTAACTCAAAGTGGCAGAGAGGTGAAAATGCTTAGCTAACTCAAACGTGACAGAGAGATAAAGATGCTTAGCTAACTCAAACGTGACAGACAGACGAAACTGCTTAGCTACCTCAAACGTGATAGACAGACGAAACTGCTTAGCTAACTAAAACGTGACAGACAGAAACTCTTTTTAACAAACTCAAACGTGAAAGACAGACGAAAGTTCTTACGTAACTCAAACGTTACCGACATACGAAAGTGCTAACGACTCAAACGTGACAGACAGACTAAACTGCTTGGCTGATACAAACGTGACAGACAGATGAAAATGCTTAGCTAACTCAAACGTGACGGAGAGATGAAAATGCTTAGCTAACTCAAACGTGACAGACAGATGAAAATGCTTATCTAACTCAAACGTGACAGAGAGATTAAAATGCTTAGCTAACTCAAACGTGACAGACAGATGAAAATGCTTAGCTAACTCAAACGTGAAAGATAGATGAAAAGGCTTAGCTAACTCAAGCGTGACAGACAGACGAAACTGCTTAGCTAACTCAAACGTTACAGACAGCATAAATTCTTTAACATATTCAAATGTGACAGACAGACGAAACTGTTTAGCTAACTCAAACTTTACAGACAGGCAGAACTGCTTAGTTAACTCAAACCTGACAGACAGACGAAACTGCTTAGCTGACTAAAACGTTACAGACAGACTAAACTGCTTAGCTACCTCAAACGTAACAGACAGATGAAAATGCTTAGCTAACTCAAACGTGAAAGACAGATGAAAATGCTTAGCTAACTTAAACGTGACAGACAGATGAAAATGCTTAGCTAACTCAAACGTTACAGACAGATGAAAATGCTTAGCTAACTCAAACGTAACAGACAGATGAAAATGCTTAGCTAACTCAAACGTAACAGATAGATGAAAATACTTAGCTAACTCAAACGTGAAAGACAGATGAAAATGCTTAGCTAACTCAAACGTGAAAGACAGATGAAAATGCTTAGCTAACTCAAACGTGACAGACAGATGAAAATGCTTAGCTAACTCAAACGTGACAGACAGATGAAAATGCTTAGCTAACTCAAACGTGACAGACAGATGAAAATGCTTAGCTAACTCAAACGTAACAGACAAATGAAAATGCTTAGCTAACTCAAACGTGAAAGACAGATGAAAATGCTTAGCTAACTCAAACGTGACAGACAGATGAAAATGCTTAGCTAACTCAAACGTGACAAACAGACTAAACTGCTTAGCTTACACAAACGTGGCAGACTGACGAAACTGCTTAGCTAACTCAAACGTAACAGACAAATGAAAATGCTTAGCTAACTCAAACGTGACAGACAGACTAAACTGCTTGGCTGACACAAACGTGACAGACAGATGAAAATGCTTAGCTAACTCAAACGTGACGGAGAGATGAAAATGCTTAGCTAACTCAAACGTGACAGACAGATGAAAATGCTTATCTAACTCAAACGTGACAGAGAGATTAAAATGCTTAGCTAACTCAAACGTGACAGACAGATGAAAATGCTTAGCTAACTCAAACGTGAAAGATAGATGAAAAGGCTTAGCTAACTCAAGCGTGACAGACAGACGAAACTGCTTAGCTAACTCAAACGTTACAGACAGCATAAATTCTTTAACATATTCAAATGTGACAGACAGACGAAACTGTTTAGCTAACTCAAACTTTACAGACAGGCAGAACTGCTTAGTTAACTCAAACCTGACAGACAGACGAAACTGCTTAGCTGACTAAAACGTTACAGACAGACTAAACTGCTTAGCTACCTCAAACGTAACAGACAGATGAAAATGCTTAGCTAACTCAAACGTGAAAGACAGATGAAAATGCTTAGCTAACTTAAACGTGACAGACAGATGAAAATGCTTAGCTAACTCAAACGTTACAGACAGATGAAAATGCTTAGCTAACTCAAACGTAACAGACAGATGAAAATGCTTAGCTAACTCAAACGTAACAGACAGATGAAAATACTTAGCTAACTCAAACGTGAAAGACAGATGAAAATGCTTAGCTAACTCAAACGTGAAAGACAGATGAAAATGCTTAGCTAACTCAAACGTGACAGACAGATGAAAATGCTTAGCTAACTCAAACGTGACAGACAGATGAAAATGCTTAGCTAACTCAAACGTGACAGACAGATGAAAATGCTTAGCTAACTCAAACGTAACAGACAAATGAAAATGCTTAGCTAACTCAAACGTGAAAGACAGATGAAAATGCTTAGCTAACTCAAACGTGACAGACAGATGAAAATGCTTAGCTAACTCAAACGTGACAAACAGACTAAACTGCTTAGCTTACACAAACGTGGCAGACTGACGAAACTGCTTTGCTTACACAAACGTAACAGACAGATGTAAATGCTTAGCTAACTCAAACGTAACAGACAGATGAAAATGCTTAGCTAACTCAAACGTGACAGACAGATGAAAATGCTTAGCTAACTCAAACGTAACAGACAGATGAAAATGCTTAGCTAACTCAAACGTGAAAGACAGATGAAAATGCTTAGCTAACTCAAACGGGACAGACAGATTAAAATGCTTAGCTAACTCAAACGTGACAAACAAACTAAACTGTTTAGCTCACCCAAACGTAACAGACAGATGAGAATGCTTAGCTAACTCAAACGTGACAAACAGACTAAACTGCTTAACTTACACAGACGTAACAGACAGATGAAAATGCTTATCTAACTCAAACGTGAAAGACCGACTTATATAGAGATAATATGACGTATCTATTGAGAAATAAAAATAATCAAAATCATCAGTTCAGCCAAATATCCGATATTCTGTGAAATGTTTATTCGGCCAAATGTCCGTTCGACTAAATATCCGTCGGTCAGTGTCCGAAAACAAGTTTGTAACATTGTAAGAGATGTTTTCATTATTGTCTAGCGCAATGTTAAATTTATCGGATAAAATCTACCTTCATGCAAACACCTCCATTAAAATTGGTCTAATGTCCTCGTTTTAAACAAAAACGTTTTCGCCTGACCCGCACAGGTAAATATCTTCTCTGTTTGTCACTTTTTGCAGTTGTACGACATGAAAAGAAGGTGTCAGCCAAGTCTTTTTTGTGTGGCAATCTGTTAACAGATTTGTTCTCGATCTGGGGTGGCCGGCGCGCCAACTCAACGCCTTTGCTTTTCCGTTTGTTTTTCTTTTATATTTTCCATTTTTACTCCCGGCGTTTCGGGATCTTTTCTTGCGTAAAGCAAAGAGAGTTTTGTTATTGCTTTTTTTTTAATTTTTTTAATTATTTTTTTAGACTTATTTTCTTTTTATTCGTTTGACAAACTCATATCCCTGCTGGGAATTTTACTGATGTAGATTTATTTACTAATTGAAATAATCTAGTCTCTTACACACACGCACGCACAGACACATATATATATATATATATATATATATATATATATATATATATATATATATATATATATATATATATATATATATAGAAAGAGAGAGAGAGAGATAAAGAGAGAGAGAGAAATGAAAGAAGTGCAATAGAAAATGTGAGAATGACAAATCTATTACGTCTTCAGTTATTCAAAACAAGGTATATTCAATTAAAGAATATTTATTTTTTCCTTCCTTAAGCCAGGCTTTTCAAAGAATGGATTCTTATTATAAGAGGAATTAAATAGATAGATAAGTTGGCGAGGGATGAACCAAAAGTCATAGTTTGACAGAAATGTGGATGTAAGTGTGTAATAAGAATGTCAAAAATGCAAAAGGTGTTACATTTAAAAAAGGTTTAGAATGAAAAGACAAAGATTCACCGTTGGATGGTTCGTGAAAAGTTCAGCCATGGGTTCAAACACTGTAGATCCAGGAGGAATTAATCAATATATATATATATGTGTGTGTGTGTGTGTGTGTGTGTGTGTGTGTGTGTGTGTGATTATGTTTATTTACATAGACATGTACAAAATCTGCGACACTGGCATATCGATGTTATCGATCAACAGTTTTTATAAACTGAGATCTCATCAGACAGAGTTAGAATCCGATCTTAATCTTAGATCATATTTGGTTCTCTCTGAGCACTTTTTATAAACCCGGTTGAAATTCTTCGGATTACTACCCTGTGGATGTTTTACCTGGATTATTATCATTATCATATATATATATATATATATATATATATATATATATATATATATATATATATATATATATATATATAATTCAACCGGGCTTATAAAAAGTGTTCAATATTAAATAGAGCTTTTATATATATGATTATTTTTATTCATACAGGCATGTACATATTATGCGACACTGGCATGTCGATGTTATCGATCAACAGCTGTTAGAAACTGAGCTCCCATCAGACAGAAAGAAAATCTGATCCTTACCTCAGATCATATTTGGAAAGAATGTAGTGGAAAAAAAGAGAAAAGGAAAAAAAAAGCGGAATTAAAAATTTTAAATTAAAAATTGGAAAGTCCCGTGGCCAACCGTTGAAATTAAATATAATATACACTCATGTTGAGGATAGAGAAAAGAGAAAAGAAAAAGAGGTCAAATTTCACGTGGCATATTTTCACGACTGTTTAATGTCTGGATATGTGTTAAGGGTTGCTTCAGCGTGCCAATATTATGTGGAATGTGGGAGTGGGAAAGAAGACACAGTCTCCAGTCTGGCTTCATTCTAGTTGGATGGTGGGGTGTTAAGTCATTTAGATCTAATGGTGTTGAGTTTTTATTTTCATCTTTTTATTTGTTTTAGTTTTTTACTTTTTTAATTCTTTATTTTATTTTTTAAAATTAATATTGTATTATTATTAATTTGAGCCAAGGACAGGTAGTTGCTCCCGCCAATGAAATAACAATGATGCTTACAATTAGAAAATAAAAGTAAAATTAACCAAAATTAACTAAAAACATTCTAAAGTTAACTGACATAATATAAAGATGATAATAGCAACAGCAGTAATACTACTACTAATTATTATTATTATTATTCTTATAATTATTATTATTATTATTAGTATTATTATTATTATGATTATAATTATAATTATTATAATTATAATTATAATTATAATTATTATTATTATTATTATTATTATTATAATTATTATCATTATTATTATTACTATTACTATTATTATTATTTTGATTATTATTACTATTATTATTATCATTATTACTATTTTCATCATTATAATTATAATTCTTATAATTCTTCTTCTTATTATTATTATTATTATAATTATTATCATTATTATTATTACTATTACTATTATTATTATTTTGATTATTATTACTATTATTATCATTATTACTATTTTTATTAATATAATTATAATTCTTATAATTCTTCTTATTATTATTAGTAGTAGTAGTAGTATTATTATTACTATTATTATAATTATAATTATTATTATTATTATTATTATTACTGTTGTTGCTAGTACTATCCTTATATTATGTCAGTTTCATTTAGTAAAACTCTTCCAATTTAATACACACCCTGCGTGCATGTGCGAACATCATAGTTACAAAAAATGAAAACCCGTTAACACCTATATCCATTTTACATCCTGACGGACTACTATCCACCCACCAGATTGTTACGATACTCTGGGGAAGCCCGGGATATCTGGCGAAATGATTAGTAAGAAGAAAACAGTCAAAATGAAAAGAAGGAAATGAACACTACAAATCTGTTTTGATTCTTATTAATAAGTCCCGCATCTAAACACGCTTTGAAGGCGTCTGCCACATTTATAATTTTTAAATCATTAAGAAGATGCTTACAAAATATATAGGCTCTTCCAGTTTAATATACAGGGTGATTCATAAGTCACTTAGCTATTTATTTTTGAAATTCTAAAGTTAAAAAATACGGTAATACAAAACAGAAAGTTTATTTAACAAATTCATTTATGGGAGTTTAAAATTACAGCATATTTTCAAAATTTCCACCTTCTTTCTGCATGCATAGCTCCATTCATTTTTGCAAGGAATTTACGACTCTTTGTAGCATATTTGATTGATTATGGTGTTGTGCGAAGGAGGCTTTCTGTTCACATCACGTTTCCATTTTCTTTCAACAAGTGTGGGAGATTCATCAAATTTGGACATATGAATAACAATAAAAATTCGCTCTTCAATTGTAAATGACATTTTAAATGGCTAAGTGAAGTGACTTAGAATCATCCTGTATATACATATATGTATATATGTGTGTCTGTGTGTGTATTGTGTTTGTGAGTTCATATAAAAATGTATATTTAAGTATATACTCTTCATAATATCCGAAAATGTTTCAAATTGCAAGCTCAATGGGCATATATAATTACAGAGCATATATAATTTATAGTTGCATTCCAATGACTGTAGGAAAATCAATTCAAAACTGTAATTTTCATTTATTCTTTCAATCTCTTTATTTTAATAATTCGACGAATACCTGTATTTCTTCTTCGTCTGACAAACAATTTTTATTTATTTACCTTTTTCCAAATTTAATACGTTTTACTAAATTTTACGCGCGTTTCACAGCAAAGTCAACAGAGGGATACATACTTTAGCTGAAAATTGCTGATTATCAGAGCAGTTGTTCTCTTAATAGTAATAGGAAAACATATTATTCCAAAGACTGGAGTAAGAAGGATAGGAAAAGTTTTAAAAAGCAAGCCAAAATACATGATAAAAAGCTCATATGAAACATTATGAAAAATTCCAGACACCCTCCCCCCCCCCGAAATAACTTGTTTACGAAATTTGAAACGACTCTTTAAACCGTCATTTAACTAAACTAAACTGAGCTAGCCTGAACCAACTTCAAGAGAAAAGCAAAACCCCGATGGAAGAATTTCCCACAGGGAACTTTAAAAATCAATTGATAAATCCTGAAGATAAATAATACCTATTGAAAATGTTTAAATCCATATTGGATTCAGTCGTCCTTAATAAAACGTGTCATAATTTTTATTATATATATATATATATATTTATTAATTAATTTTACGTACATGAAAGAAATCCATGGACACGTCATCAGCATTGCTACCCCGAGCAAGGATTGAACCTACCATGTAAATGTCCATAGTTTGATGTTTTACCATCCGGCTATGCCGAAATAGATTTGATTTTTATCGCCTATCAAGTTACGTAGTGTTGTTGTTTATTTTATTGGTGATGGAAAAGTGCTGTTTTTTTTAGTATTTTTCCACTTTCTAAGTGTCCATAGATTTCTTTTATGTACGTAAAATTAATTTATATATATATATATATATATATATATATATATATATATATATATATAATGACACATCCGATTAAGGGCGACTTAATGCAATATTCTGCATATTCTTAACTGTTTAGGAAAGTGAAACATACTTAAAAACAACACTGTTCTATCACCAGTAAAAACAATAACAAAATCACATATACCTCTCTCTCTCTCTCATATATATATATATATATATATATATATATATATATATATATATATACGAATGTATACAGCGTGGCCAGAAAAAAAGGTTTTCAGTTATTAAACTCTCATTTATATGCTTGAAGTAACTTGCTAAGCACCCTAGAAAATATTTTACGTCACTTGCTAAATACAACCATCATAAAATGACCCCAAAAGTAGAAATCTAACTTGGATTTACTCTTTTCACCTTCGTACTTGCAATTTATTACATTTTTTGTGAAGCTAATTTTTGATTTTGTGATTCCTTTTATTTCAGAGATGACAACCAATTGAAATCAAGAGCCAAGCAAGTGCGTATTAAAGCAGTAGTAATGGTCTGAAAATGCCGAGAAGATTACATAGAGCATGGTAAGCAGGTTTTCACACGTCTCTCCTTTCACGCCAGACAATTTATCATATAAAGAACAATTTTGATTAAACTGGTTCACTGAGTAATGAACCGAAATATGGAATTACTTTTGGTAATGAAGAATACAATTCCAAATAAACCCACACGACATATCAATAATACAATTCCAACGCTCATTCATTCTTTTCGCATCAATCAGATGACTCTGTTGTTGGTATTGGTTTCCCCGATATCTTTCTACTTATATTTTTCTTTAATCAACGGGTACTTACGGGAGGTACCACGTGACGGTTGCTAACATCCTAGGTGAAAGTGTTTCTGTGGATAGAACTGGATTCGACATTGGTACACCCAGGTCGTCAGTCCGTATCGTTAACCATTTAGCTACCGTCACCTCCCAATCCATCGCTTAATGCACAAGTTGAAATTAAAAGCGCACCGACTAGTACATGGTATTTTGGAGGACGAGTCAGTTGGAGGCTGCAGTTCTGGGAAATGATGCGTAACCAATTTGATGAAGAAAAACCAGACTCTAGGAAGAGATTATCTGGTCGGATGTGGTTTGCTTCAAATTATCTGATCATGTAAATAAGCATGACTGTGTGTAGAACATAACTACTAAATATTATCTGGTTCGACCGCCCCCCCCCCTTATTCCCTCAGCATCAAATATAGCGTAGGTAAGCAATTTCTCAAATTAATAGACAAGCACTTCCCGCCATCAAATAATCTCCACAAACTTTTTAACAGAAA
>OY744539.1:71866043-71891043 GCA_963556195.1 Sepiola atlantica | reverse complement strand
TTAACTGAGACCTTCGAAATAATGAGGCATTTCTATATAGTAAACGCAGCTTTTTTTATATGACTCCCAATACTGGAAATGTACTAGAAAGATTGATTTAAGAAAGTTAATCTCCTATAAAATTAGATGTTGTTTGGATAAAGTAATATATTGTTTGAATACATCTCTCTCTCATATATATATAAATATAAATATATATATATATATATATATATATATATATATATATATATATATATATATATATATATATATATATATATATATATATATATATATATATATATATATATATATATATATATATATATATATATATATATATATCTATATATATATATATGTGCCTAATTTCATAAAAATGTAAATTTCTAAATAAAATGTTTGGAATGTAGCTTTTGTTTCCATAACCTTTTAGATTGTAGTATTGGTAACCTTAAGTGGGAGGAGTTTCAAATCTATCCTTAAAAAAAGGTTTCTTTTAAAATATTTTCAAGTGGTCTTAAATTTTTGATCAGGAGTGTATATATATATATATTTATATATATATATATATATATATATATAATATTTGTTATTATCTATGTACGTATATGTTTCGTCCTTTTTCAATCGGGACTCATCAGCATAGAGATATGACTATTGACTACCGGTCATGCGATTCGAGACCCCGGATTACAAGTATTCTTCAACTCCAATCCGACATCTTTAACCACTGGGCCAATTGTAAACAGTGATTAAACGGTGATAATTTTAACATGTTATCGGCGGGCTTAACGACCAGAGTGTTATGACAGACAACTTATGGCTGGATATCATTGTGTGAATCCTTTCCATTTGCCGAAGCAGGGTCTTTGTTTCGGTGGGGAATTAGTTGATGAATCTGCCATAACTGTAGGTGCCGACAATACTTTCAGACCCATCTAGGTCCATCTTCAGCGGAATCAGGTAAAGACCATGTGGTTAATGCTAATTTTAATAGGTAGTTTTGGCGGGAATTATGTTATTAATACAGAACTAAAGTTAGAAATATTAACATTTTATAATGTTATCACTAGTGTTAAAATTAATTCTGTTAATGGCTGTTTTGTTTGATTTTGATGTATAACCCTTTCTAATATATGGAATTTTGTTTATTATTGGTATGTTCTAATATTGTTGTGTTTTCTACTAAGAGTTTTCGAAATTGGGAGCGGGGGCAGGAATGATGATGAGTAAAGTGCTGAGGAATGGTGCTAAATGCGTTGTTAATCTCCTCGACAATTGTTTATATCTCTACAAAGCTACCATTCGCCCATGCATGGGGTATTGTTACCACTAGCCTCTCCTTATTAGATAGGGTCCCCAAAAGAGTGTCCAATCTAATAGGTCGCACGCTGTCAACGAAGGTCCAACCCCTGTCCCAACCCCAATGTTGCATCTCTATGCTTGTTTTACAAGTACTTCAATGGAATGTGCTCCTATGAACTCGCGGCACTGGCGCCTGCTCGACTTCAATACGCCCGACTTATCCGATAATCAGCAAAATCCCACCCCTTCACAGATGCTGGAAAGCTTTCTACTCTAACGGTTTCTCCAGCTCGAACTGCTAGCCTTTGGAATTCCCTTCCTGTTTCTCTGCTTCTTTGAATGTACTAACATGCAGAAATTTTAATGCAATGTGAACAGACATCTCGCTGCTCAACTCCCTATTTAGGATGCCTCTGTAGGTATGGTCCTTAATTCATAGTAGCCCCTTACGTCTAAGTGGAAATGTTCCCTGTTTAGGATGAATAAAAGAACAACTACAAAGCTTGATTTTATTAAGTAAATGATTGTATAGAATGTATCTTAATTGTTCGTTCGTTGATTAAAACAAATGTTCGTTTAAGATGTACAGGGTGATTCATAAGTCACTTAGCTATTTATTTTTGAAATTCTAAAGTTAAAAAATACGGTAATACAAAACAGAAAGTTCATTCAACAAATTCATTCATGGGAGTTAAGAATTACAGTAAATTTTCAAAATGTCCACCTTTGTTCTGCATGCATAGCTCCATTCTTTTTTGCAAGGAATTTACGACTCTTTGTAGCATATTTGATTGATTAATTTTAACTAACTCGGCAGTGATTTTTGATTTGAGGTCGTCATTGCCTTTCAACAAGTGTGGGAGATTCATCAAATTTGGCTATATGAATAACAATAAACATTCGCTCTTCAATTGCAAATGATATACTGCCTGAAAAAACCACATATGATGATTTACACAAATTTAAATAAATAAAATAAATATATATAGAAACAAATATATAAACGAACAAATTTAAAATAACAAATAGCAGTAATTAGAGAGTAAGATAACAATCATCAAAAGTTCATAGTCTGTTTGTGCTTCATATGGTAATCATTTTAAATAGCTAAGTTACTTATGAATCACCCTGTATATCGTCTTTGTTTTCTACTAACGCGGAGGGAGAAATAGACAGAGAAAATGAGAGAGGAGAAGGGAGAAGAACTAAAAAAGGGATAGTACACTCAGTAGTTGTGGGTAGAGGGACAAAAAACGACACCTGGCTTTCAAGTGATTCTATCCATAACTCTCTTCTACATGGATAAGTATATCCCTTCTTTAATATGTTTTGACCATCTTCACATTCACATTTTTAAAACGTGACTAGTTCCTTATTTACTGTCCATTTGTTAAAAGGTTAAAGTTTATTTCCGGTAACCTACAGCTTTCAACTATTTAATATTTGACAATGTCCATCTAAAATGTAAGAATACCAGGTGTGGTGCAGTGAATAGAAAATACGTATTAATAAGTTTGTCAATTGGTGTCCCGTATTCAGGGCTTGGGTCAACTTACCTTTTTCTTCTTTCTTTTTTTTTTACTAATCAAGGCTCAATGCCACTCGAGGATAAGAGTCAATATATGAGACAACACCGTGATGATTGGTAATGATGGTGGAAGTTTGCCAGAATTTGATTATTTAGAAGGACGGCTTGACAAGAATTTGTTTACATTGTACTTGAAAACGACATACAACATTCTGACTTTTAAAAAAACTCTTTTTTACTTTTAATAACACTCAAGTTCCCATAAACCATTTTTAATATAGCTGAGGATAGTTTATATCATTAAGATTATTCGGACTACTGTTCTCTTCTTAGATGTTGTTCTCACAAATTTTCGGCCGACGTAATCTTCGACCTTCTTCAGGTGTATCTTGGCGAACTCGGAAATCATTCTGTTGAACTGTACGGAAATCTGTACGGAATTTCGAAGGAATAATTCGTTTAATCCACGAAGATAGTTTGCTCTCGTTCTGTCAACCATGGCCGGGTAGAAGTCTTAAGTACTTCGTAATTGTATTCTTTGTATCGCCCGCACTGAGGATTGAAACTTCAACCCCCTAAAAGACTGGCACTTAGAACTGATTATAACTTAGTGCTTATAACCGTTACGCCACAGGTCCTTAAAGAAGGTCGGAGGTTATATCGCCGAAATGTTGTGAAAATGACATCCGAGATGAGAACAGTAGTCTGAATAATCCAAATAATATAAATTATCAATCCTCATCTAAAAAATTCCGAAACATAGTTGAGGATACTCAGCTCTCATCTGATTATTGTGATCTCTGATCGTCTAGTAGTGATTTTATTCTTTCAGTCTACCATCTTAGATTAGGACCGCACACGCCTGATGATCTGAATAGTATATTAAAAAAAACAACGACGCCCCTTTATAAGGTCCACATGTTTATTAGCATCTACTGGAAGGGAAAATAGTGAACCGTAGTTGTTTAAAATACTCCAGGAAATCGGTGCCCACTACGGTCTAACACCGGCCGTCTACGAGTCCGCCCTGCCTGATATACAAGAGAGAAGAGAGCGAGCGAGACATGAAGCGTGCGTGACTTTACTGCACTTCCGGCTCTGATGTCACTTCCTACGACACGTAATCTGCGTTCCACCATAACTGTAGTAGGAGTCATGACGAACGGATTTTTATGGTTCGCTAAGTCTGATATAAGACACTTTAATATGTTACAAGCCGTTCAAAATATGTCAATAATGTAAACTCAGAAGGCCGAAGAGTGCAGCCGCCAAAACATTGAGATGTTTACAACCACAATTAGAATAACAGTCGCAATAACGAGTATTATTCGAATCAAATAGAAAATCGATATAATCGAGATTCGCGAAGTAATTTTATAATTTAATGTTAACGTTGATGTCCTATTCGTAAAATAAATGTGAGCCATATTTTTTTTTATTGGAAATATCGGGTAAAATTAAATTTTCGCGCCTAAGATAGCGGTAGAATGTGATTACAATGTGTTGTCAGTACTTTACCGCCGGTGTTAAAAAAAAGTTCCCTATATACATATATATACATATATATATGCATATATATACATATATACATATATATACATATATATATATACATATATATATAGTCATCCACATATGGACTGTTTCGCTGTATCATAGCTCTTCAGTGCAGCTAAACCAGTTAGTGCCGGGATATTATATTTTACGGCAAAAAAAAATCTGAAAACAAATTAGTATTCGCCGGTCTATTTTATTTTAATTATTTATATTTATTTATAAATTATGTCAAATAAACTTCATAATACTTACCCGAAAAACTTTAAAAGTAATTAAAATTACTAAAAGAAGGTTAATGACTCTTTATCAGATTTACACCGGCAGCAAAGTGAAGACGACACATTGACGTCACATTCTGCCGCCATATTAGTTGTGAAAACTGAATTTTAACAAAATCTCTTTAATATAATCTACAAAACTTTGGATAAGATGGCGTTACGTGTTTGAAAGATTTTAACGAACTTTGTATTATTCGCATTATTCGAACTGCTGTTCTCACGTTGAATGTTATTCTCACAACGTTTCGAGCGATGAAATCTCCGACCTTCTATAGGAAGGTCTTGTCGAACTCGGAACCAGTAGTACAGAAGATAAAAGTGGTAAGTAATAATCAGTTCTAAGTGATAGTCTCCTTGAAGTTGAAGGTTCAATCCTCAGTACGGGCGATACTAAGAATACAATTACGAATTACTTAAGACTTCTACCCGGTCATGGCTGAATAAATGAGAGCAAGGTACCATCAGCAATTAAATAAATGATCCCGTTCGAAATTCCGTACAGATTCCCGAGTTCGACAGAATGATTCGCGAGTTCGACAAGACGCACCTGAAGAAGGTTAACTAGACAGAAACAGTTCAATCCCATCTCACTTTCTTCTTCTTTATACCTTTCCTGCTGAGACCATCTATCCAACCACTTTCTCTTCTTCATATCAAGTCTCACACTCCCGCTACAAATATAAACATGAGGCAAATCGGGAATACAACGACTCTTATAAATATGAGCTATAAATTATTTGTTTTAATTGAAAGTCTCTTTAATATAATTCAGAAAACTGTTTATGAAATGACGTTGCATGTTTAACCCTTTCAACGAAGGGAAATATTTGTTTCTATTTAAATTATTTTTCATATGAGCTCATGTCTTTTTTTCAATTCAACTTAATCCACTTTCTCTCTTTGATACCCTTTCTGACCAGAATAACTCTCAAACTAATGTCTCTTCTTCATACCAGGGCTCACACTCCCGCTACAAATAAAAGCAGGAAACAAATAGGGTATACAACAACTGTTATAAATATTATATTGCCCAATATTAAGATAATTCAATTTCATAAGATTAAACTATGCAGCTTCTTTTTTTTTACATCTCAAATTATATCAATTTATATTTAAACATTCTCTATCCAGATGTTTAAAAGGGTAAAAAAAGGGTGTCCTATTGTTTCTATCTAGACGATACGTACTCTTTTTTTGGCGTCACAATAAATAACGATAAGCCATTTATGGGTTACCAAGCTGTAAGCAAATTCCAAGGATTATAAAAGTTCAGGCAGGAGTATCGCAGAAAGCGATATTTATTTTTAAAGCTGAAAAATTCATCTGTTGACTAAAAGATTTTTTTTTCAAAGTCGTCTTGATAGACATATAAAAACATTTTATTTTGCCCAGAAAGAAAATACGCTGATAAAGGTGATCTCAAATTAGTGTCTTGTATTACAAAGTCAACTTAAAGGGTTTTTCTGAGGAGAGCAGAATACAGAGACTTAGTTAGGGTTAGGGTTAAGGTTAGATCTGGTGTTATCTATATTTCTATTTAAATAGGTTTGGTGTGTATATATGTTTACATATTTGTATGTACAGGATTCATTCCTCAACTGATTTACCGATGATTAGTAATTCAGGGACGCAGCTGCTAGAAGCAAAGGGTGGTAATGTGGGCTATATTAAATTTAATTTAGTTTTATTCAAAAGGGTAAAAAAAAAGTGGAAGCCTTCGTAAAACTCCAGACACCTTCAGATATTCAGATAAAATTTTAACAATAAGTATCAGACATCAATTAATAAATATTCCACAAATTTCAGTTTATTCGGAGCATTTTCAAAGGATTTTAGGGGGCATAATATGGGCACAACCTCCGATTCCAAAATTCAAATATTTCAGATTTGCATTAAATCTTATCTATAGTCATTAGATATGAATTAAGCAAGATTCCCTAAATTTCAATTTCTTCTAAAGACCCTTTAAGATTAAACCTTAAATTTTAGATATTTTTAGAATCAAAATCATGTAATCGATTTTGATCAAAAACAGGAATAAGGAATCTAGGCATAAGATTTAGTAATATTACATCTTGATTTTAATCTTTGTAAGGGGACATAAAAGTGGTGCAAAACTGTTCTGTTTAGATACTTTATTTTACTTGTCCTGGGACGGGTGATCTTTTAGTGTGATTATAATGTAACTAATAAAACGTAGCAGGATTTGTTATGTACTAACGCTTATTAAGTCCCAAAGGTCACTCGAGGATAAAGGTCATTGAGTTTGTTAGGTGGACGGTGAGACATCACTGTGATGATTGGCAATGATGGTTGAAACTGGAGAACATTTGATTCATGAAGAGAACGGCTCAACAAGAATTTCTTTAACATTGGACTTGAAAACGACCACGTTGTAGTCAGCTGGGAAACAGCCCCACTGTATTATGTTTCACAGACAGGTAGTTCTTGGAAAGAAACTTTGCTCATGGTAATTCCGTTTAATTATAGATACACAGAGTAAGAAAAGAAAATTATTCATAGCGGTTGTGGCTAGACTGTTTTTGTTGTAATTTTTTATAGGGGGATCATAGATTTGAAGTCAGTTGAGCATCTACCTTAAAATAACGATAGAGTAGAGAAAGACTAGCAATCTCTCTTCTGTGAGAAAGAGGATGTAAGCCAAGGAAAATGTGCTCTGGGATAAGTTTTCCCAGATGTGGCAACAGTATTCCATCTTAGGGCGTATTTGACTCTTATACAGGTAGAGCATTGTAGGTTTTGGAGCGGTAGAATGATTCAACCATTTTCCCAGCGACCTTAACAACACATCTGATGTAAGTTTTCCATTTCAGGTCATGAGTGAAGGTCAGTCCTATAAAACTTATCAAAGCAATGCGCTTTATCAAAGAGAGGGCCATTCATTTCAAATTGGGCAAAGTGAGGATTCGAGCGTACGAGTTGAACGCTTAGTTTTAGATGTATTAAAATAAAACAGCCATTTCCCTCCCCCATTTCACGACGTGCACCATGTCAGAAGAGACGGAATCACAGATCTTGATCATTAATGCTCTTCGAAGTGTTTCCATAGATGGTTGTGGAAATGAAGTGGAAAAAGTTTTAATGAAATAGTTTGCAAAACTTTAAGGAAAGCTTACTAATGTTTCTCTACTTATCAAGGCTGAAAGCCACTCGACGATAAGGGCTGGTGAGATGGAATGATTGTGAGTTGAGATGTGGAGAAGATTATGTTAGAATTGAGAATAGTTGATGGAGTGGACCAGTTTTAATACTTGTTAGGAAATATGCATAACAAGAATCGGTTGAAATTAGATCTGAAGATGACAATGTTGTAATCTGGAGGGAAGCAGTTCCGTGGTAATATGTCTCACAGACTGAATGTTATTGCGAAGAAGCTCTCTGTGTGGAAATATCACCTGACGCGAGACACACTGAGGAAGAAAGGACGATTTTATCTGCTGTGGTAGGTAAACGAGTTTAGAATTATTATATACAAGCTGTTCCAACACGGCGTTGCCCGGTAGTGTATTCACTTGCAATTTTTAAAAAAATGTTATACTATGCCTATCTTTTAAAGAATTATTTTTGGGTTCCAATCAAACAGAATCACTTAATCAAATGAACCCTGAATTTACGAATGCTGAATTAACACTCTTTTTGTAACGATGACGACTATTTTAAATTAATTCCTACCCTGACAGAAAAAGTATGTTCTGGAAGAAATTAAATCGATTTAGAATGTATTCTTTTGAACACACACTGCAACGATGCAGAAGAAAAAACTCACGAACCAAAATAAACTATTGATTCTGTTGGAATCAAGTTATCGATAACAAAGAAAGGGTAAAAAGACTGACTTTACTTTATATATTAGATTGTTGATCACAGTCTGCGTTTCTAATCTCTATCCACACTGAAAAGTCGTTATACGGCGAATTAGCTGTCTGTGAATCGTTATATATATATATATATATATATATATATATAAAATATATATAATATTTTAGTTTGCTTGGGGCATTGTGCGTAGTGAGTAAGAAGTTGAACTTTTTTAAGGCGTTGACAATGCAATAATATTAAAGTATCCAATAATTTTCAATTAAATATTTATTTAGCAACTTAATGTATCGAATCAGGATGGTATGGATTGTGTAATTTTCTTTTTCATTTTCGAACTACTCTAACCCTAACCCTAACCCTAATCCTAACCCTTTTTCAAATAAATATTTCCACTCAGTTTGGAGTGTGTGTTTAAATTGCTATCGCTATAAAAAGAAAAATGATCGAACCAGCTGTCCCCCTACCAAAAAAAAATCAATACAATCGCCTTCTCCCTCGAAAGCTCTTTTTCCCAAATATCCGAGAGCTAAGGACTAACCTCGAGGATGTAGACTCACTTCTAGTAAACTCCCCGGATATTCTAGCACTAAGTAAAACAAACATACACGCCTCAATCTCCTTTAATCGATATGATATGACTGGATACCTCCCACTCGGCCGTAAAGACTCAGACAAGCACATGCACATACTCGGAGTCTTTATTCATAGTACCCTCCCCTTGACTAGAGAACATAGTTTAGAATCAGATTATCAGACCTACATGTGCTTTAGATTAACCTTAAAACACAGCGTTAGTTACTTATACTCTCTCTACTTCTTGAATAAAAATACATATATAAAAATATAATGGTAATAAACAATTAATAATCATTTAATAATAAACAGATACAAAATATGAACTGATATTTACAACAAATAATAAATAATTCATTTCTGCGAGACTGCTACAAAACTGCATCCCATAATTGTTCACAGATTCCGGGCGAAAACACACTCTTGATTGATCAGAAATGTTTTTTTGAAAAGGAGATATACCTCGAAAATTACAAACAATATATATATATATATATATATATATATATATATATATATATATATATATATATATATATATATATAAGTGGTTTATTTTAGCACTTTATTGCAGTTTCACGGTATATCCGATTGTTAGAAATGGTTCTGCATATATTTGAATGCAAGTACAAACTAGCTGAGAATCGAACTCTGGCGTTAATTTTTCCAATTTATTTGGCATGTCATCACCCCAATAAATCATTTTTTTGTTATTATCACATGAAAATAGTATTCAATATGTGATTGTATTTTGTTAAATCTAAATTACTAATAATATTATTACATAGTTTTGATTAAAATTATGAATTTCAGTGATAAATAATAATGCTTGTTCGTGTTTAAAATAGTATGGTTATTGAGATTTATCGCAGAGGGGGGGATATTTTTTAATTTGTGATTTATTTTTCTATCAAAATTATATTAAATATGAAGTAAAGTGAATTGTCGGTACTTCTAAATAATAGTAACCAAACTAAACTGACTCTTACCGAAGCAGATTTCCGGAAACAGTCAGAAACAAACAAAGCCGTTCACGAATCGGAAGCCGCGAAATGAAAGTGTGGCAGACGACAATTAAAGACAACGTCAAACCTAAAATGAATTTAATCGCGTTAACACAGGCTATTTAGTAAGTAATTGAATTCTGCCAAGGAAAAATACCTTATAGTATAAATAAAAAATAACCTAAACTTAACCGGATGACTGTTTGCTGAGAGAGAACAACAACAAATTTAATGATTTTAAAAAATTTTCGAGAGAAAAAAAGATAGAAAAGTTGTTTCATTGTTAATCTTCATCCGAAATAAATCCTCTTCATGAAGAAAAATACATTCAGGTAAGTGTTTTTTTAATGATTAAATTTTTTTTTAATTCCTTAGAGTGAAGTTGTTTCATTCGGTACTAATTGACTGTTTGACGACGGCTCGGTTTGACTTGGCTTTTCCGTCTGCTTTCGTAAATCCAATTCGGCAAAAGTCTGTTTATTTTGGTTCGTATTTTATTTTAAACTTAGTTCACACCAAACAAGGCAAGTTGCGACTGTAGACTGACTACTGAGAATTAGAGTGAAAGTTTAAGAGGCCATTCTAAATTGAAAGCTGTGCAGCAAGATCCTTGTTCACATTAGTTTTACATTTCTGCATGTCGGTACAGTCGGGGAAACAGTGGCAGGGAGGGAGTTCCAAAGGCCGGCAAGTCGAGGAAAGAAGCTATTGGAGTAGAAGCACCGAATTTTCTCCTATTTTACTGACCACCATAATTCTCTATATGCAAATCTGTTACGGAAACTATTTAGGCCAATTATTGATGTGTGTTTAGTAAAAAATATGCGTTCCTTGCGTTCGTTTTCAATAATTTTGACATTTTCTCCGGGTCGATAACTTTCCTAACATTCAGGAAGTCGGGGGTATTTTCGCTATCATGCTCATATCTAGTATCACTGCTAACTATTTACAACGCTCTGTCTTCTTCATAAGGTACTATGTTTCCTAGCACCGTTATTATTTCGTTTTGTCACTATTTCTATTGTTTATTAGCTACTCTACATTCACTACGTAAATACTGAACGCTCCCTTCAATCTACATTTCTTATGTCAGGTGTTTTAATTGCCTATTCCTAATACTTTCTATTACATTCTAGATTCAAGAAATAACATTTAAGCAGATAAATAGAACGGCCTAATTGTTCATTTACAGTCGTTTCCATTATCCTTACTTTGCCATGTTTATTTACTTTTGATGCATTGCAGATTAACATTTTCTGAACAATAGGATTTCCGTTAAAAATATAGACAGATTGACGGTATACCGAATACTATATTGGCATTCAAAGTTCACAGGGCGGTCTTTAGAGTCAATACGAAAATCTTTCTTAACTTCCAACTTACATTATTCATATTTTTCATTCTTCCTTTCTTTTTACTAAATTTCCTTTCAGAATTTTTCAGCTCATATAGTTTACGAAAAATCAATTCCTGAGTCAATTTAGATACATAAAATCACTTATTTAACTTTCCTCTTCAAGTATCGATTTCTATAGGTTACACAATACGGCTGCGCACCATAGTATCTTGGATATATCGAGTTAACAGATCCGTAGACCGAAAAAAATCGGATTTTCCGTACACAATACAAAATTCCGTGTCATTTACACAATTGTCTATTATTGGTCACTTCGTTTATTTTTACAAAATAATCATATTTCCTTTCATTCATTTGTATGCATTCTACTTAAAATCTTTCGCATAACAAACTTTAGCTTCCCGGAAAACCCAGATCATATTAAACGATTAATATTTTTTTCGCAAGGTTAAAACCACCGTATAGCAAAATCATGATCAAAAACAGACGATAATATAAATATATTACATGTGGAACATTAACATAAATATAAACATATTATATGTAGAATATTAATTCTACATGACCGCTCACTCATATTGAAACAATTGGTATTCTCACTTATGTATATGTAACTCGTAATATAGTTTAAATGTAGGTTTATTTTTCTTGAAGGTAGATGTTAGGATCCTTTAAGAATAAAGTTTAATTAAAAAGTAAACTCAATATATATATTTTAGAAGCTAATTATTCGAACTGACTTGTCAAATAATTACTATTCAATGTCTCCCTTGGTACGTTTATTTTTCATTCGTTTTAAATGCATATAGTTTGTTTTGTTTTCGTTCGTTTAGCGTAGGTTCGCCGGTTTTTTTGTTGTTCTTTTAGTAAAGATAAGTTGATTCTGACAATATCGATATAGTAACCCTTTAACCAGTAAATTAAAATGTATTAAACAACGAAAAATGTGTTTCTCAAATGAAAATATTTTTCGTGAACAACGTCCCAAGGTAAGTTTTCAGTTCTTTTTCTCTCAATCTAATTATATTTTGGTTATCAAAACTCAGGTGCTGTATTTCTAAATGCCTCGATAATATGAGCAAATGATGAAATAAACAGTCGTAATTCTTTCAGATAATAATCACTTTTTACTTTTTATAAGACTTTTGTTGTCTCTGTCGGAAAATATTTCTATGTATAACTGCTCTGAGATTAAGTATTAGTACAGTGTAGAATTCTAATATCCATTGAGCTTTACCCTTAAGTTTTAATACGTTAAGTTGTTGAATTTAAATCGTTAACGACTTCCTTGCGAAAACAGTTCTATGCGCGTTTCTCCGCTTTCATTTAAAAATTCTTTTTTTTCTCTCCAGCTTTTTTGTTCATTTGCTTTTGACACCTGAGGATTATTCGACGAAGAATCGAAAACGTTCGTAGAAACCTGTGAAACCTATGGAACATTTATTCATTTATTTTTTTACATTTAATACAAAAAGACGATCAGAAAAATTGAAAAAATAAAAAAGTATAATTAAACAGACGAATTCTGTTATTTTTAACAATTTTTGGATAAATGAGAAAATGCTGACTAAATACACACAAACAATATATATATATATATATATATATATATATATATATATATATATATATATATTCTCTTTTAAATGTTCTTATCTTTCTGTTTTTGCTGAGGGTGGGCATCCTACCGGATGCCAGACATTAACCGGCTATTTCAGACACTCCAGCCTAGAGATCTTTTTAAGATTCTAAACGTCCCTTTCAGTGCAATTGTTTTTATTGCTCTTGTACTAGGTTCGCCAGATAATGTTTAATTTTTTTTTCATTAGTCCTGTTACTTCTATAATTACTGGGATGATGGAGATCTTCCTCAGATTCCAGTTTCTTTTCATGTCGTACATAAGACCTTAGTATTTCGCATATTTCCCCCTTTTAGCTCTGTTTAATCCTGCATCATTAGGGACACTGACTTCAACTAGGGTTGCTACTTTCTCCCTTTTGTTCCATATCACAATGTCAGGTTTAACAGCTCCGTTTTCTAGATATGTAGCTGTAGGGATTGCATAGTCATATATATATATATATATATATATATATATATATATATATATATATATATGTGGGGAGGGGGGTGTAAATTTTCCATGTATGCTCATATATAAACGGAAGTTTGTGAATGTAAGGTTTGGGAAATAAAAACAGAAACAGCCAGAGAAACTTACTACCTTGTTTATCCTGGTTTCTGCGGTCCATGGTTGTGCATTGTTTTCTCTTTATATCTTTTATATTTTTAAAGATAAGCGTTTTCTTTTGGAATTGAAATAATAATTTTCGGATGTAGCCAGTTGAAATGCGAAATCCGGTTAAAATTCAATTTGTTTGTTACAAACGTGTACACACGTTTCAAAAACATATACATACTCTACATAACCTGATCTAGGATACCTAACGGTGATTTCCTTTCAATCGACTCCACGAGGGTTGAATTTAAAATGTATGAAAAATAGCTGCTATCTCAGATCAGCTTAATCTAGCACAAGGCTATTAGGTATTTTAGATAACGTCTTAACTCCGAAATCTCAACAGCTGATATGACTTTTGTTCCTTTAATTACAAGTTTTGGAGTCTGTTTCACTGGAATAAGCAGACTAACATGATTCCTCACTCAAAGTATAATAGATAGTGATCAAGTGAATATCCCTCATACCTAGGAAGGGTGAAAGCCGTCGACACATTCCTGGCACACGTCCTTCGTTTCTGTCATCTCTCGTCTGTTTAGTATCTCTTCATCTTGTACTATTACGCTTTTGTTATACTTAACCCCACAACGTATAAGATGATCGAGATTTACCGCGTGGTTTTTCTGTCATATTACGCATTTGAAATCAACTAGCTGGTTCCACCGGGAAGTTGAACTTGGACTGAACTTAAAACATTCAATATTTCATGCCAGCCTAATCTGGAATAAAGTCATTAAATGCGTCACACGTGCTGCTCCGTTCTACATAGCGAATAAGAAAAGTGGAGATATAAAAAGAAGGAATATCCCTATCCCTAGCGACCACAGTAAATCGCCTACGCCTTTCTACCGCACGTATGTTCTACTTGTTTTATCCTAACCTACCTAACCCTAACCCTAACCCTAACCCTAACCCTAACCCTAACCCTAACCCATCACAACTTTTATTATATTCTATCTGCGTGGGGGGGGCATTAATTTACGTTCTCCTAAGGAGGTTAGACACAAAGTCAAAAAGAGATTTGAAAAGTCCTCACATTCCATGAGCGATGTTTCTGACAAAGGAGGAACAATTGCTGTTTTCTGAGTCGGAATCTATCGCTACAACACTTATCGTTGGCTAGTTCTTAACCTTTAAGTATTTTGTAGCTCCTTACATCAATTGGATGTATGTCTTGTCTGGGGTTATTTCCATTAAAAAAAACTCTGGCCTACAAAAAATGCTTGAAGATTACTCTATTCTGTCAATATCTATTTAGGAACCGTCTAATACATAAATTAAAAGGTAGTAAACATTTTTCGATAGGGGCGTTCCCGGCGATTAGCAGCAAACTAGCCCCTTCTCAAAGAGAGAAGGTGAAGCCTTGCAATGTGGACCTCCTAGGACTGCACATAACCATAGCTCAGCCCGACAAAAGCAATACCATCAACTTCAATACCGGACTGATTGCTGAAGACGTATCCTCGAGTTGGAATTTATCGCGTGGTTTCTGTTTAATATTACTAATCAGAAACGAAATGCTCGATTCAACAGGGTTGTTAGATCTGGACTTCGCCTAAACACTTCAACTGATGACATCATTTTGTTTAGTTTGAATTAAATAATCTTGGAATGGATCGCATCGGAAAATAGAACAAATTCAAATGACTAACGCTATTTCCCACGTTACGTAAACAAGGCTATCACTCTTAACAGCGGCCGGTTTGTTACAAACGGGCAGGTTTTTTTTTGAATTCAACGAGAGTAACACATGTTATTCGTCATAAACAAATATTGATAATTCTCGCGAATATTAGACAAAAAGGCTCAGCTTCCCTTTTTCCCAACATCTGCAAATGTTTTTGATATTTGTTCTTGCTTTTTAGCAAACACAAATAAAAGAATAATTATAACGTAATACTACTAAACACTAAGCTATATACCAGCTAATTTTGATTATATATATATATATATATATATATATATATATATATATATATATATATATATGATGAGCTTGAAACGCTAGCGTCTGTAGGTATTAATAATTTAATATTTATTTCTAAATATTATACTAAGCCCCTTTAAGAAATTAAAGTTGAGCACTCTCGGGGATGTTAAAAATAGACTGTCAAAATACTATAATGCAAAGTTCCGAATACGTTCGTCGAACACTCTCGACTAGTCTTCTATTTGTGCTCGCTTCTAGGTACATATAGATCTTAATTTCCCTTAATTACGTGACAGTTTCCGAGTGGATATGTTGATTCTAGGCTGACACTGTGAACCGGGTTCGCGCCTCCCGACCGTCTGAAATTGTTACTTTCCTGCACTGATGAGAGCAATAAGCTTGAAACGCTAGCGTCTGTAGGTATTAATAATTTAATAGTTATTTATAAATATTATATATATACATGGTGGCGCAAAAGTCACGCATTAGTTTGAACCAGTAACAACTTTTACATTTAATCAAATTTTCTCCTTATTTTTCAGAATATTACAGATATAAATATTGATAATTTATCATGAAAAAATATAGAACTGAACAACGAACCACAACCATTGAACTTTACTTCGGAAACCATCGTTCAATAATCTTAACCCATAAAGCCTATCGTTGGCATTATAATGTTAGACAATCTCCCAGCCAGACCACAATTGATCGTCTTGTGGTCCGATTTCGGCAGCAGGGTTTAGTGAGTGATCTTCCACGATCTGGCAGACCACGTTAAGTACGGACAGCGGAAAATGTAGCACTCGTTGAGGATAGCATTGCTGAAAATCCAGACACCTTAACTCGAAGACGAACCACTTAGATTGGGATGTCCAGAAGGTCACTTCAAAGAATTTTGTGTGAATTGCATCTGTTTCTATACAAAATTCAATTGGTACAGGCATTACAACCCACAGATTTGCAATTACGCGTAGCTTATACTGTTCACATTCAGCAATTAGCCAGAGAAAAAAAATGAGTTCATGCATAAGCTGATAATGAGCGACGAAGCCCATTTTCATCTGAACGGGTGCGTAAATAAGCAAAACTGCAGAATATGGGCCATTGAAAATCCAAGAACCGTTCATCAGCGTAAATTACATCCACTAAAATGTACCGTATGGTGTGGTGTTACCTCGGAAAGAGTGATCGGTCCATATTTCTTTGAAGACGAAAAAGGTGTCGCGGTGACGATAACTGCACAGCGATATCAACAAATGATTGAACATTTTTTAAGGCCAGCTGTTCAGGACAACCCAGAAATGTGGTTCCAACGAGATGGAGCTACTGCCCACACTGCCCGACAAAGTATGGCGCTCTTAAGGGGATTGTTTGGCGAGCACTTAATTAGCAGATTTTCTGATTTTAACTGACCTTAACGTTCACCAGATTTAACAGTCCCTGACCTTTCCTTTTGGGGGTATCTTAAGGAAAGGGTATATGTGAACAAGCCTACAACGATTAAAGAGCTTAAAAACAATATCAGACATGAAATCCAAGAACTAGAGCCAGTTATTCTAAAGAATGTAATGGAAAATGCCTTAACTAGAGCCCGTCTTTGTGAGGCCAGAAATGGTGCACATTTAAAGGATATTATTTTTAAAACCTACTGCAACAAAATTACCAAGTAAATGTATTATTTATCAGAAAAGCTTAGTAAATTACTTGAAATGTTGTAGTATCTATCACCTAAACAAACCAATGCGCGACTTTTGCACCACCCTGTATATATATATAAATATATATATATATATATATATATATATATATATATATGTGTGTGTGTGTGTGTGTGTGTGTTTGCTATTTAGATGTTAGCTTACTTCCCATTTTTAGACAATGCGCATTGGAGCAGTGTACGCGCCTCGGCTACTAAGTCAAACATGACTTTTGTATCGGGGTTCAAACCGTGTGACCGACGGGGGTTCTCTCCTCACATACTGACGATTACAGATTTGGCATGAAACACATGTGTATATGCGTTTATTTTGAAAAAAATATTTATTTATAAGTAATTATTCAAAACTATCGCAAGATTGAGCACTTTCGTTATGTTGACAACAGGCCGTCATTCTGCGTAATGCATAACTCTGGGCTTATTGGGTTCTCTCTCGGCTGCTTGCTAGATAGTCGGCTACTGAGTGAAACATTACTTTTGTATCGGGGTTCGAACCGTGTGACTGGCGGGGATAGTCTCTTAACATACTGACGATTACAGGTTTAGGTAAGGGTTAGCTCTCACTCTTCGTCGATCGAGCACTTTACTGATTTCTTTTCAATATAAATTGACACACGATATATATATATATATATATATATGTATATATATATTATATGTATATATATATATATGTGTGTGTGTTTTTCATGTGTGTATATATATATATATATATATATATATATATATATTACTATTTCATGTATCCACATAAAAATTTATATGGGGATATAATTTTTTATGTATCAATTTTCAGTATTTACTTCAACACTGTTCGATACGTAAGTAGAGCTAAGTAGTTATGAAAATATATTATGGCAATTAAGCTACACAGAGGCTCCCGCGTTTCACTCCCAATGAGAATTTTCAGGCTAATATATATATATATATATATATATATATATATATATATATATATATATATATGTGTGTGTGTGTGTGTGTGTGTGTGTGTGTGTGTGTGTGTGTGTGTGTGATTATTTTTATTTACACAGATATGTACAAATCTGCGACACTGGCATGTTGATTATATCGATCAACAGCTGTATTTTCACAGCTGAATCTTCTAAATATGATCTAAGGTTAAGATCGGATTTTAACTCTTCCTGATGAGATCTCAGTTTATAATAGCTGTTGATCGATAACATCGAGATGCCAGTGTGGCAGATATTGTACATGTCTGTGTAAATAAAAATAATTATATATATCAAAGCTATATTTGATATTGAGTACTTTTTATAAACCCGGTTTAAATTCTTTGGATTACTACCCTGTGGATGTTTACCTGGATTATTATTATTATTATTATTATTATATATATATATATATATATATATATATATATATATATATATATATATATATATATATGTATGTATGTATACTAGTAGAATTCCTGTCCAATGACGGGTATAGCAATAATCATATCATTAGTTTTAAATTTAAATTTTGTTTTATTCTTTGGAGTGATATGGTACAGTTTCGGTGAAACCCGCCATAATGGTAAAGATAACAAAAGAAAGTAATAATGTACTCACTTTACTCACTCTGGGTCCTAAAATACATATTCGATAAAGCATTATAATTAGTTGTATAGTTTAGGATTTTACCTAGATCATACATATTATTGACGCTCGTGCGCGCATTCATATTTTACAAAATGTATTACTTAATATAACTCAAAATTTTATGTAGAGCAATTCTTTTCTATATTAAATTTTTTGCATCTAACTTATTTTAATAGTAATTCGGTCGGGTATAAGTCTGGTTGAAAGTATTTTGATTTTTATCCTGTGGATGTTTACTTTACCGTGATTACTATATAGATAGTCCGCAAGGACCTGTGGCCCAGTGGATATAGTTAAATTCAGTTCTAAGTGATAGTCATCTGAAGGTTGAAGATTCAATCCTCGGTACGGGCGATACGAACATTCTCTGTCATGGCTGACGGACTAAGAGCATGCTAACCCTGTTCGAAATTCCGTCCATATTCTCGTGTTCGACAGAAATATTCCCGAGTTCGAAGAGATACACCTGAAGAAGGTCGGAGGTTACAGCGACCGAAACGTTGTGATGATAACACTCAAGATGAGAAATGTAGTTCGAATAATCAAAATTATACAAATTATCAATCCTCCTCTCAAAAATTCAGAAATATACTAATTATTAAGTATACATCAAATTTCAGTTCCTTTGGAGTATTGTAAAGGGTTTTTATAGAGCATAATATGGACCCAACATCACATTTGAAAATGTAAAGATATCAGATGTGCATTCAATTTGATCCACAGTCATTAATTAAGCAAGATTCCCTGAATTTCATTTTTTATGAAGACCTCCTAAAGCTGAAGCCTCAAATTTTAGGCATTTCTTAGAAACAAAACCATGTAATGGATTTTGATAAAATTTAGAATAGGGATTCTAGACATAAGGTTTCGTATAATTGTGTCTGTCTTAAAACTCCGTGGTCCATATCTACCTCTACACGATCTTTGGTTTGTGCTGATCATATTTATTTACCTATATTTGGTATGTTGTATTCTGTTGCCTGAAATCAGAAAGGGTAAACAATCGCAGCATGCTGACCGGGTCCTTCCATGTTTGCTGTCAATACAGCCCTTTCTGATGATAACTCTCGAGTCTTTCTTCTGGGCCCACAGCTTTTATGGGTTTTGTGTCATTGTTTCATGGTTTTGTAACTGAATGTGACAACACCAGGCCCAGTCTTATTTTATCTTTGATCCTATCACAAAGATAGTGTTTATCTATCACATATGTTGAAATAACAGTGCACTATCACACAAATTGTACATCTAAGATGTTTACAATAAAGAATGTTGATCAGCATTTTTAATGGTATATTACTCAGAAACTTTTAGCGTTACAGACTTATTTACACATTTAGAACATAATCCAAAATTATGCGATCGATAGATAAGTTGGCAAAGGCCAAGATTTAAAATTTGAAAAAGTAAAATAAAAGTTGTAGGGAAAGAAACAAGAGTTGTGCCCTGTGTTTCTTTCCCTACAACTTTTATTTTACTTTTTCAAATTTTAAATCTTGGCCTTTGCCAACTTATCTATCCCAGCGACTTCCTCTGATAATAAGTTTTTGATCTTTGAAAAGCCTAGCTTAAGGAAAATTTAACTTGAATAAATTGCCTTTTTGCGGAATATACCTTGCTCTGAGCAATTGAATTGAAATTTGATTTGGCTTTTGCTTCTCTAATTCCTTTCCATTATTCTTCATATATATATATATATATATATATATATATATATATATATATATATATAAAGGATTCCATCGACGCCCTATCAAACAGGGTAGTGAGTGTTTGTTTGAAAAGATTAACTCAATCACAAGAGGCAGCGAGTTGTCTGACTGACAGTTTTATAAACTTCAGTGGAGAGTGCTTTTTTCTACACGCCCGTCTCTCTCACATCTTGTGTGATCTCTGCATATCGACCTTCCGTAACCTCAAACCTCCCACGACCTTGTATCATTTGTCTTATCCTTGGATTTATTCAAGGACACATCACATGATACAAACGGGAAATAACGCTTATTTAAAACTAGTTAAAATACCATGCATTCAATATATTATACATCCAGATGAGATCAAAGAGACAAGCTAATTAACCCTTTCCTGCAGACTGTTGTTCCAAAACAATAAATAGAAAAGTTGTCACAAATTATCATAAGTTTTGAGTTGACAAATTATATTCGTTTTTGTCAGAATCATGAAGATTGAGGAATACGTTTTGCCTCCATTATTAGTCGCTACCAGCCTTTTCGAAAGTCCGCTCAACTCGAAGGCACGTGGCTCAAGAATAAGTTAGATCAGGTACGTAGAATGTCTGTAAACAATCATGCCTGATAAGGCAGAAGTTAGAATTTATATTTACACACGACTACACATTGAAAAACAAATAGACGGATGACAGAGTTAAGTAAATCAAAGTAAAATACACACAAATTTAGAAATAACAAAAATACACATGACAGCGAATCATACAAATTATTACAAAAAAAACACGAAATAAACAAAATAAGTTTACATGAACTAATAAGTAATATAAAAAAAAACATACAAAAAATAAAAAGTAATAGCACAACGAAAAATAAAAAAATTAATCTAATATATAAAGTAGAGACGACTTTTCCCCTCTACCTTCTTGGAGTATAGGAAAATAACCACATGCATCACAGGCTACTAAACTCACCACTATATCACACTTATTCACTCGAGCGTGTTTTAGTAAATTGGTTATTATTTTCTTCTACTTAACACTAAACATTACATTTGGCCCACTATCAACGTCTCTCCGAAAAACCAACTCCATATAGGTGGTAGCAAAAACTTTTCTCCCTAACACTGCTGTACTGTCACTCTACTCATCGACACCGGGAACTAATACACACAGTTTAATTTTCACAAAACACTGGTTCTTATTTATTATTTGCCTGGTATTAATTTAACACGCATGGCAATAATCAAGCTTAAGTTAATAGACCTATTTTCACATACATCTTTAACCCGGAAGCCTTCCGCAGGCGGTAAGAAAGCAGGTTTCATGATCGCAAGTTTTAGCGTTCGATCCCATTCTACTCTACCACTTTTTTCTTTTTTTTTTAAATTTAAAACATTCGCCAACACGGTAGACGAGGAAGAAAAAACAATAGGCCGTATCTTTTTTTATTCGACGTCATGCAATAGGTAGTACTTTCTCCCGTGCAACGCCGGGCGACGGGTTCCGCTAGTAAATAATAAAATGATGAACATATTCATATACATAATTAAGGAATGTACGTGTTATTCATCATTTAATTCTGTTTTAGTAAATACAGCCTCTGTATGGAGAAGTTTTTAACCCATTTTTTTTTTATTTGATCACTATTTTGAGCATAGAACCTTTCATTTAATTGTTAAGTTCTCTTTTGGTAAAGTATCTTCAGTACGAATATTATTTTAACACCCCGTACTTTGAGGAAAATTCACTTTACATTACTTGTTCAATTTTGTTTTGGTAAATATATTATTTAATCTGCGTTTTATTTTATGTTCATTTTTTGTTTATTCCATGGTAAATACAGTCTATCGACATTTCAAATACATTGCATTTTAACAAAATAAACTTTAATTCATTGTTCATTAATGTGAAGTAAATAGAGTCCAAGACTTGATCCTTTTATAAAACCAACGTAATTTAAAGGTAATTAAATTTTCCGTTATTATCATTTTATACATTGGTAAATACTAGATATGTATTGATCCTATCTCGTATTTTGAAGAAAATGAACATTTGGTCCATTGTTCATTTCTGTTAAGGTAAATAGAGTCTAAGACTTGATCCTTTTATAAAATTAACGTAATTTGATGGAAATTAAACTTTCCGCCATTATTAATTTCTGTGTTGGTAAATACTCGATACGCATTGATCATATCACGTATTTGGAACACTATCAACCTTTCCATAATAGTTTACTTCTGTGTTCTCTTCTATCTGGTATATTACTTTATTATAGCTCGCATTTTGATGGAAATCACGTGGCATTTCCTTCTTGGTAAATGCAATTTCAGTCCAAATACTTTTTCATAATAGCTTCCGTAATGCACTTGCTGCTCTATGACGCTATATTTCCGGTTTCTCATTGATACTGAATACAAGTAACGCTAAGTTCCTTATAAAAATGATACTGTCTTGAAAAAAAAGCGAAAGGAATCAATTTTTTGATATCTTTCAGATGAATTATGGTTCTTGTATCAAACTGTTGCCTCTACGTATTTTATTAGATTCCCCAATGAAATACCCTCCTACGCTATGCAAATATTTGTTAAATGTAAACAACCCTAATCCAGAAAAAATGCACTATCAACTAAATGTCCTTCTATTTAAAACAAGAATAATGAAAACGAATATATATATATATCTGTATATATATATATATATATATATATATATATATATATATATATATATATATATATATATATATTTATACATATAAAGATAAATGAAAGAGAGATAAAAATGCACGAATGACAAAGCTGTTTCAACCTCGGACTGTTCAATGCAAAGTGTACTCGGTAAAAACATGTCTATATTTCTTTCCTTAAGCCAAGTCTTTTCAAAGATTAAAATCTTATCATCAGAGGAATTACATAGATGGATAAGTTGAGAGTGGAAAAGTCAAAATTCAAAATTTGAAAAAAATATAAAATGGAATTTTTTCCATAATTTTCATCATATATATATATATATATATATATATATATATATATATATATATATATATATATATATATATATTCCAACGTGATTTAAATGAAAAACAATAATTTATTTTCCGTTTATATTTTAAACAAACGCAAACACAGTCATAAATATATATATGTGTGTGTGTATGTGTGTGTGTGTGTGTGTGTTTGCGTATGTGTGTATGTGTGTGAGGGGGTATGTATGTGACGGGCATAAGATGTAGAAAAAGTATTTAATTTGGAAAGAAATAAACATAAAAAATAAAATTCAACTATATATTTAAAAAATTCTTTGTGAAAGAAAGAAAGAATTGCCGTATTCGTCGATATAAAAAATAAAGAAATTCAGAGAACAGATGAAAGTTATGTCTAAGTTTGTTCGACGATATAAGAAAGTAAAGAAATTAGAAAAACAGATGTAGGTTAGGGTTATCGATAGATTGACCATATAGTCATTGGCATGCAACAAAAATTATATATGCTCTGAAGCTTGTAATACAACTTCATTGAGCTTGCAATTGGGAAAATGTTCGTTGTTGTAATGAGTACATACTTAAATATATATTTGTTGTAAGAAACTATATAAGAACTTATATATATATATAGAGAGAGAGAGAGATACATGCATATAAATATATATATATATATATATATATATATATATATATATTTAAAGAATTGTGGTTACCAACGCTAATAAAACAAACTTTTTCAATAATTATTTATTATCTTATCATTTAACATTTTAAGTTTTTTTTTTAATATAATTTGTTAAATATAAAAATGTTATCTTGTTGAGATAAAAATATATTTTTATCTCAACAAGATAACATTTTTTTCTGTCTAACGGAACAAACATTTTTCTGTCAAATGGAACAGACACTTGTAAATGAAAGAAAAATGAAATATTTACTCAAATGAAACACTTTTATCAAATGGAATTTACATCTGAAGACAGCATAATTGATAAACGATAAATGCTCGAAACGCGTTATGAAATTATATTAAAACAAAACTTAAAATGTTAAAATGATAAGATAATAAATAATTATTGAAAACGTTTTTTTACTAGCGTTGGTAACCACAATTCTTTAAATATACTTTTTTCTCTCGTTGGGACTGCACTGATGCTACACAACCCCCTTCTCTCTCTCTCTCTCTCTCTCTCTCTCTCTCTCTCTCTCTCTCTCTCATATATATATATATATATATATATATATATATATGTTTATACAAAGTTCTTAATAACAAGTAGAGCTGTTTTTGGTATAAATTTGTATTCATACAAGAATTATTAGTTACATAAATAATTCAATTGTCCTCTCCAATAGAGAATCAACTCACTCAAACCTGAAGAGAAATTCAAATGAGATATTGCGAA
>OY744539.1:71823543-71861043 GCA_963556195.1 Sepiola atlantica | reverse complement strand
TCTCCTGTGTAAGAACGGCCGGTGTAACATAAACGATACTTGTAAGTCGAACCAAAATCGTTTAGTGAGGCCGATCGAGTTCCAAAAGTTCTAATTCCAAAGTTATTATTCCCATAACGAAAGTTAATTGGCCTTTTCCCAGATCCTCTGTTACAATGCCAATGTGACAGTAAATACATATTGGTAATATTTCAAATCTATTAGTTAGGGCAATGAAATAGTTTACATTTAAAAAAAATAATCAACCATGTCATCTGTTAGGACAATTATGTTAAGACTTTACGTCAACTAACTGTAGATTATGCACCTGTTAACTTATACGGACATCTGTAGATATATATATATATATATATATATATATATATATATATATATATATATATATATATATATGTCTCGGAAGTATTTCAACCATTAAAACTATATGAAAAAAAAATTAAGTCCCAAGTCGTTCGGTGGAAACACTTTTTTGTAAGTCAATTTACCTTTTACAGTCACTATTGTTGGATAATGGCCCTGTGAGGCCAGACGCATCTTGAAGTTAACACATATCACAGATATCGTTTGGTTTGGCTTGCGCGATTTAGTGCGGGTGGACACGTACAGTCGAGTGCAAAATAAACTAGTTTTCACAGTAGAAGCTCACAGACGTTGACAGGGCCACCACGTTGACGGGACCTCAGATCAAGGGTCAAGGTGCACCTACGCATGGGGGTTCTGTGATGTCACGGGCTTTTGTGTGGGAAACAGAGTTTTGCAAGTCTGGGTTTTGGAAGCGGGCTGAACGGACGATTTCTCTATGTAGTCTTCAACATGATTAGGGGAATTAAATGCCCTAAGAGAATACAGGCATGAGATACCTTCTTCCCCCCTCCTCGAATGGCTAAGGACTTAAGCTAGGAATTAACTACGATAAAGTAGTAATTTGGTCTCTTCCTCAGCGTTAGTGAAACATCTCCAGGATCGACGGTAGACTAACGCCTAAATAAAACAGAATTAAAAGTTTAAAAGATTGTTAGTCTCGTGAATCGGTGAAGGGTTTGATGCAGACACATCGAACGGCGATGTTCACGGTGGTACAGAAACGAAAAGAGAACTCAACCACTAGACGTCATGCCCGACGAAAGAAGAAAAGGTACGAGAATTTAAAGACTAGACAACGTCGAGACGGCGCCCCTCCGCGAGGAAGAAGTGAAGATACGAGAATTTAAAGGTATGCAACATATTCCTTTTTGATGTTCAAAATGACCAGTTGTTTATACGAGACTGTCATGGCCTATTCCTGGACGGTATACAAAGGAGAACTGCCACGGCCAATTCCGGGACGGCTATGCAACAACTATATTAGTTGGCTTCCAAGAATTTACGCTTATTTTAACATTATTTAAGGGGTCATCAGTTATTTACCATGAAAAACTGCTCCGGAAATTTAAAAACAAAACAGTATTTTATTTCATGGCTTCCCAGCAGAGTTTATCAGACACCACTTCCCTTATATATATATATATATATATATATATATATATATATATATATATATATATATATATATATATATAGAGAGAGAGAGAGAGAGAGAGAGAGAGAGAGAGAGAGAGAGAGAGAGAAAGAGATAGATAGATAGATAGATAGATAGATAGATAGATAGATAGATAGTATCAGCCTTAAACACTAGTTAAACATTACGGATTTTTAAATACGTTTTTTAAAAACTGTTGCATAATATAAAAGCGAGGATATAAAATCAAAGTCAAAGAATGTTTATTTTTAGAATAAACAGAAACTATAACATTTACTCAAGTGATATGCAGCAATTCTGTGCAGAAATGTTATGTAAGACAAAAACTCGTTACGGTCATTTGACGAATCGCTCACATCGCGAAACCAATCATTATGGCTGATAAAAAACATGTACTATATTCAATCAAACACGGACGCGCACATGCATATGTAAATATATATATATATATATATATATATATATATATATATATATATATATATATATATTACACGAATTGAGTGAGACGGAATGCATAGATTATCGAGTTCATATTTCTCGATCGAATGTGTTTAACTGTTAATAGATCCGTATTCATATGCTTCCCAACCATCGCAGTTTTTATTGGTGAGAAAATCTAGCTACTCAAAAAGGTGCACTCTGGAACGGGACAAAACTTAAAATTGCCTAAGTCTATAATGATTTCTCTTTCAGTCAGTAAGTGAAATCGTAATGTTTATATACAGCCGGATAGCAGCAGCCTTCAGAGCGTCATTTTGGTTAGGGCGTGTCTTGTATAGTGAAATTAAAATTTTTATTTAAAATAGACCGAACAATAATAGTTGCAGCGGTGTGTACCGCGGGATATGCATTCTGACTTTATTCTTCTTTCCTAAATAAAACCGAAGTGCGAGAATAAATTAAACAACTTCGCTTTCGCGCCATAGACTTTTTAAATCTTTTATATAAAAAAACGAATTTGTCGTTGAAAAAGGGTTACATGCCTGTTACCCTTTTCTCTCAAGTCCCGTTACTAACGCCTCCTTTGGCTGCTCTTATGTCCAGCCAGTAACGCCCGCTACACGCATACAAAGCTACACGTATTTGTATTAGGAATACTACAAATAGATACACATATTATAGATTGATGTACATTACATAGCTATATAAAATATACGATAACCAGTGATTTAACACTTGTAGGCGTTTGCTGTTGTATCTGGTTGACGCCTTGACTAAAACACATCAGCAGGATACAAACAAGCGTTCGGACATTTAACTTCGACTTCGGACTATAAAATAAAATAAACTGTTTTAGTATGATTCTTTTCAATGCAATTCTTTTGTAAAACATTCATGTTCCGAATTCTTATACTTAATCAAAGATATAAATGATAATTTAGCTTTAATTGCCAGTTACCGTTTCCTTTGATCTTAACCGAATCCTGGATCTTTCTAATGCCCGAAACCGGTTGTACAGTTTACTTTCTGTATCCTTGCCAAATGAACAATTGACGAAAAGAAAACATTGGTAGCCTAAAAAAAATACCCACTGTCCTACCGTCGCATATTAACGTAACTTGGAACACCGATTCAGATTATATCGTCGAAGTTAGGCAAACATTGAACCTAGTTAGTATTTAGATGGGTGACTGTTCTAACATACCAGGTTCTGTATGTGTGGAAGAGATTTCTTTTGACAGTTTGTGAATTATGAACTCGATAATTGTTATAATGTTTCTGAAATTTTTAGATGAGGATTGGTAATATGTATTATTTGAATTGTTCGGACTATTGCTACCATCTTGGGTGTTATTCTCACAACGTTTCGGCTGATGTAACCTCCGAGCGTCTTCAAGTGTATCTTGACAATGGCTTTTATTGTTGAATGGTGGTTTGCTTAAAAAACAAGAACAAAAACATCCTTTCTATCATTCTCTAATAAGAGCCATTGTTAAGATACACCGAAACGTTGTAAGAATAACACCCAAGATGAGAACAGTAGTCCGAACAATCCGAGTAATCGATAATTGTTCTTGTCAGACGGACTTGAATTTTCAATATCGCCACATATTACTGTTTTCCAATGTTCGTCTTACCTTACTTTTAGTAGACGGCATGTCTCACCTTGTATATATATTTTTTTCAGAGTTACAAGGAATGGCATACACACTGTTATTAATAATTCTGTTGAAAGGTTTGACTTGCACAAGATGTTTCCGGAGAGTTCCTATTTACTTGCCTCCCCTACGATGGCAAAGTTAGACACAAGACGGTTTATAATGTGGGTAAAATTCAGCTCCACGAAAAGGGGAACGCTGAATTGGAACAAAATTTAAATTGCCTCAGTCTAAGAGGATTTCTCTTTCACTGACCGACGATAGAAAAGATGAAGTGTGGTATCAGAACATATACTACACTTTGCTCCTATGTTTCTGGAGAATTGAGTCTCTCCTGAATAGATGGTTGAGTTCGACATCAGGATTAACAAGTTCGAAAGGATGCACATGAAGAAAGTCTGAGGTTACATCGACAAAATCGATGTGAAAATAGAAACCAATGTGAGAACAGTAGTCCGAAAAATCACAATAAGACAAATTATCAACCCACATCTAAACGTTTCTGAAACAGATATGATTCTTATAAATATTTAATCAAATAGCATCCAAAAATATATTTGTATATTAATATTTTACCATTATTTATAGATTGTTTTACCACTAGTTCTGCATTCATCTCATTTTTTATTCTTACAATGATTTATACTATTCAAAGAAAATAACATAAATAAAGAACCCAATATATATATATATATCACAGCTTTATACAGTAGACAATAAACAGTTGTTTCCTCGAATTACAGTCGCCAAGAGTTGAGAATTCTGATAGCAATTACTATGGCTTCACTCTATATTTGTGCAAAATTTGGACGATTAATCTTAAAGAGGAATTGGTTTTGAAGACATTTTGAATTTTTGCCAATATGGTTTGCAAATTATGACGAATAAACGAATTTCCCTCAGGATCACTTGAAACGGGATTTCTTAACTAGATGAGAAAAAAAGACATTTTTGGCGGTACTCGATTTATTTTGTCGACATTTTCGTCTGAGTCAGAACCTTTTTTAACCCTTTATCTTTCATTTTAGCTTAGTTTGCGCTTAGAAATCAAGGGGCACCTCCTCCCCGTGGCTAACACATGATTTCTCTATGAGATACATAGATATCCGTGTGTTAATCTACTTCTCAAACCGTAAGTTCATGAAAAGTTGAAAAATATTCATTTTATATCTTCCCAATTGACTACTTAACTGCATAATAGTTTGTCTTTCTTGTGGTCTATGTTTTTTGGTCTTGTCGGATTTATAGACCAGAATTCATCAGGTTTTGGTTCAGTATACAGCTTAGTGCTGTTATTTGAGGTAGCATCGCTTGGAGAAGGTGGATCATTCTTAGTATGAGCTTCGTATAAACCAGTATGCAGCCATGTTGAGGTGATATTATTTGGACTTCGAATACTAAGTTATTTTTTAATATTTAGTCAGGGTTTACTTGTAGGGTGGTGTATCTTCAGGTCAAGATCTCTTGCCAACCCCATGATGGTATCTAATAGGCATTCAAACTCTCTCTCTCTCTCTCTCTCTCTTTCTCTCTCTCTCTCTCTCTCTCTGTCTCTCTCTCTCTCTCTCTCTCTCTCTCTTTCTCTCTCTCTCTCTCTCTCTCTCTCTCTCTCTGTTAACCAGTATAGATATACGTACGTAAGAAAATAACAACGTGTAATGCGGGTGCAGGTGGATGCTTTAGTGTCTGTGTGTATCTGAAGATGTGTCAATGTGTGTATGAGCTGTGTTAAATAAGGAGGGAAATAAACGATGAATTAAAAATACAAGTTGCTTTAACAAAGTATTCAGATCATTTCCGAGATTTGAAGACGTTTACTTGTGGAGCTTGCATTGTTATATAATAATCGGACTGTGATCCAATTTTGAGAACCTGTATTATTTTGCGGCTTGAAACTTATTAAAGTCAGTTTAAAAAATGTATTAGGAAGTTTCATGCTCATTATAAGATATATATATATATATATATATATATATATGTGTGTGTGTGTGTGTGTGTGTGTGTGTATCTAGGCAGCATCTTCTCTTGCAGGCATATATTGTTGAATATAAGAGACAACTCATGTCTAGATATCCTTTGGTAGATCCTTTGAATAGTCGGAATTAGGATCTTAGTTTCGGAGGGGAATTGGATGATGAATTTGCAATAATTTGCATTTTTCTCCCAAGTACTTTCGGACCCATCTGGATCCATCTTCGGGGGAATGAGGTTAATCAGGTCTAGACCATGTGTTAGTATTTATATAGTAGGTTTTGGGCAGGAATTATGTACTAAGTACGAAACTATATTTAGAGCTATAGAGATTTTAGAATATTATTACTGATATTAAAGTTAATTCTATTAATTAGGGTTTTTTTGGTTTTTATATATAGGGCTTCTAATATATGGAGTTTTTGTTTGTTAGTACTATATTCTAAGATTTTGGTATTTTCTACAAAGAGTTTTCTGAATTCCGATCGGGGGCAGGTGTGGTTGTTAGTTAAGTGTTGGGCTATGGCGCTAGTATCAGACAAATGCATCGATGCATTTGTCTGATACTACCAAACGATATCTAGACATGAGTTGTCTCTTATATTCAACAATATATATATATATATATATATAATAGGTTTATGTAGTTTGCTTGAAGCATTGTTTATTTGTATATAGAAATATGATACTTAGAAGGCAGTACAATGCAGAGGTGTGACGGATAGGATCAAGTTGGAGCAAATAAGACATATAATGTGGAACAAATTAAATAGTTTCACTCTTAATACAATGTATACATACACATATATATATATATTTTATTTATTTATTATTATTTTTTCCCACAAATACACATATATCTGTTTATCTACACAATGTTATAATGTTATGTAATACCTGTATCAAGATGGTCTGGTGAAAACTCCATATAATATAATATATTATACGGAGTTTCCACCAGACCATCTTGATTTGATACAGGTATTACATAACATTGTAACATTGTGTAGATAAACAGATATATGTGTATTTGTGGAAAAATAATAATAATAATAATAATAATAATAATAATAATAATAATAATAATAATAATAAATAAATATATATGTATATATATATGTGTGTGTGTGTGTATACATTGTATTAAGGGTGAAACTACTTAATTTGTTCCACCATTATATGTCTTATTTGCTCCAACTTGTGTCTATCCGTCACACCTCTGCATTGTATTGCCTTCTAAGTATCATATATATATATATATATATATATGTATATATATATATATATATATATATATATATATATATATATATATATATATATATATATATATATATATATATATATATATACTGCCATGGTGATTGCATCACTACATCGACTTATCCCAACACTATGACTAGTGATAACGATGGTAACAGAAAGAGTCGCTACAACCAACCCAAGAGCCGTCACTGGCAACACATTACTTCTCTACTTTCTGTAAATTGGACCTCAAAATACGATTGGTTATTTTGCATCGCTAATGAATTTGACAATCACTCGATTAACAGTTGAAAGTGGTTCCCGGGGTTTGCGCCGATCGATGTATATTATCATATTAACCTACGTTATGGCTTTTCTGAAACTCTGAAAATTCTAAAGCTTCTTTGGTCAGTGTTATACTTAACTCTTAAATGCTTTATTTTTTATATTAGTTAAAAAATCATCAAGTGAAAAACATTTCATAGGGTAATATAAAGTAGTATAATCTTTTTTTTTAAATATATATTTATTAAACATAAATAAATGATGTTGCAAATGTGCAACAAATGGCATGACTTGTACCAAAAAATAATATTATATAAAATATATAACAAAAAGATATCAATTGCCTTTGGCTGTAATATCACAGCATAAACAAAGCAAAATGCATATCATGCATGCATTAACAGAAAACACTTTATTATATGGGAGGTGACGTTGGTTAAGTGGATATCGACACGGACTGGGGTTTCCAAGTTCGAATCCAGTCGGTTCCACAGTACCACTTTCACTTAGGGTTGTTGGCAACCTTCTTGTGGTCCTTCCCGTAAGTACCCGATGTCTTTCCAGAAAGATTTCTAACTAGAAAAGCATCGGGTGAACTAATGCCAACACGAGAATCATCTGATTCACACGAAAGAAGAAGAAGACCTTATCATATCTATAATATAATACTCTCACTCGCCCGTGACATCAAAGATACTAGTTACCTATTTAGCGGTTGTGCACATGTAACATCATACTAATACCTACTCGCACTTGCAAACAGACTCGTTTCATATGTGAAACAAGTTGGAGTTTGACACATTTTCGTTGGATATTATATTAAATAGGCATTTTGTTGGACTGTGTCATATTTTAAATAAAAAGGGTTAAATGGTGTAATATGATAGATATATTTTCATCTGAAATATAAAAAAGTTAATTAGTATAAAATATCAATATTTCAAATTTTTATTGATGCTTTGTACAGCTCCGAGTGCTGGCCGTCGGAGAAGGAAGCAGGGAGAGATAGAGACAAAAAAGAGAGCACTCTGGTGTAAAAAAAGCTAATATTTGAGATTCTTCCCTATACGAAATTGGATCTTATACGGAAACCGATTAGCGTAATTAAATATGTGATTTAGATCATTGTCCTGCTTAAGAATCCAATCAGGAGGTATCGTAAGACTCCCAACAGAAAGCACTAAGTTTTCGTCAAGGTTGTATTAATATTTTACGGCATTCATAATACCCTCTATCACTGATATTTTACCAACACCATTCGTAGAAAAACAGTCCTAAATCATGATATTGCCACCAACAAATGTGGCAGTAAATCCGGTTTGTTTTATAAGTAGACTTCGCCATCTTTCCTTCACACATGATTACGATAATTGTGACCAGCAACTCAATTTTAGGTTCGTTTGTCCAGAAAACTCTTTCTTAATACAAACCTTATGTTCTATAATGTTCTATTATGTTCTGTAATGTATTTCAACCTCGCATCGTTGTGTCGTTTCAATCGAAATGGACTTTCCCCGGTCTTCGTGACTTCGAAACTTTTCCTGTGAATTTCATTACTTATTGTACGCTTTGTTACACTAATTCTTGATAGACGCAAATGATCGCGCAGTTCTTCACAGGTAGCCATTGGATTTTGATGAATCTGGCGTCTTAATTGTTTCAATAATATTTGAGAAATCTTACTAGGAGCACCTGTTTTTCTTTGGTTTTCAACTGTCCAACGTCTTTTAAACCTTGTGATGAATGAACTAATTCTAGCTAAAGAGATATTCAGGTTACTAGAGATCGTATACGGAATAATCACGTTCATTCACCGTTTCCAGTTAAATCACGGAAGTTAAACGACGTTTAGCCTGGCCAGTACTAAATGGGTGACTATTTCAGAATATCAGGTTCTGTATGTAGCCTGGACAAGATATGGACTCCACCAGCTTCTATCATGCCCACTGAATAGTTATGGCAAATAAAATATATGCATGACTCCCGACGACGTTCCTTGACGTTATAGAATATGGATAGCTAGAGAAATCTTCCTGTAATACTTTCCATAGCTTAATAACCAGTTTTATTTTGTCAGTGGTCAATTCTCTGCCGTTTGTCAAAGTTTGGAACTTCTCGTGTAATTAGAAATTGCATAAGTTTCCGGTTTTGATTGTGAGCTAAACTATAGGTACTTTTAACATTGTTACATCGTTATAGAATGTTATACTTTAAAATAATGCCAGAATCTAGAGTTTATAATTATATATTCATATTTTAGAATTACTTTTTTCACACATTCAATGAATGATTTGTATCAACTTCTGTACAATTCAATAGAATTACAGTTTATTTGCATATATTCGTAATATGGAAACTTATACAGTAAATGTATAGAAATGTTCTGAAATTGAAATATTAAAAAATGCTAATTGTTATGTGCTAATTAGTCACCGCTTATCAAAACGCAAACGTCACTCGAGAATAAACGTTAATCCGTTTGAAAAGTAGACGGTAAGACAACACCTTGAAGATTGGTAAAGATGGTTGAAGCTGGGCAGAATTGGATTATTTAAGAGAACGGCTCAACATGAATTTGTTAATATTGGACTTGAAAACCACCACGTTGTAGTCAGCTAGGAAGCAGCCCCGTGGTATTGTGTTCCACATACGAGTAGTTCTTGGAAAGAAACTTTGCTCATGGAAGTTCCGTTTAGTTTTAGGTATAAAAAGGAAAAATTATTTACAGTTGTTGTAGCTAGACGAGTTCTTGTTGTGAATGGTTTACAGAGTAAGCATACATTGGAGCTCAGTCGAGCATCTACATTAAAAAATAACGGTAGAGTAGAGAAAGACTAGCAACATCTCTTCTGTATTAAAGAGGGTGTAAAGAAGAGAAGAGGGCATCCCCTATTAGATTTCAGTTTTTTTTACTCTGTCACTGCGGTATAAGTGTGATCTGGGCGGCACTTCTCCAGATGTATGAACCGTGCTTCATCTTAGGACGTATTTGTCTCCATTTTAGGACGTTATTTTTAATATGTACGAATATTTTTTACTCCAACAAATATCAGTCCTATTAGTATAGATTTCTTCAATAAATTCTACGTATGGTACGACGCCAGCAAATAATGGCACTGTCGTTTTCTATTCAGCTCATGATCGGTAAAAGGTCTGCGTCGATGTTTAATACTACTTCCGCCATTTAAAAAGAATAACGTAACTAACATTTATACAAACAAACAACTTTAACGATATTTTTCAGTTTAGGTGTTATTGTTTTTGTATTTCAGTTTAGGTGTTATTGTTTTTGTATTTCAGTTTAGGTGTTATTGTTTTTGTATTTCAGTTTAGGTGTTATTGTTTTTGTATTTCAGTTTAGGTGTTATTGTTTTTGTATTTCAGTTTAGGTGTTATTGTTTTTGTATTTGGACTGTTATCCTCATCTCGGTTGTTATTTACACAACGTTTGGGCCGTTTCACTCCCCGGCCTTCTAATATGAGTTGTTGTGATTTACATAATCATGACTGCCAGACAAGAACTAATATAGACAAGGAAGCAGAAATGTCAGCAATGGCTGGGTATATAGAACCGTGGAAGCGGAAGTTTATGAAAATGGGAAATTACGCCCGACATGATATTTCTGGGATTTTTATTTGTGGAGTGTGTATAGAAGCGATTAAGAAACGGCATGTCTTATATGGGCTAATGAACTTGAAATCTAATAAGCTGAACGCTTAATAATCTCTCTTTCTTACTCTTTCTCTATCTCTCTTTCTCTCTTTCTCTCTTTCTCTCTTTCTCTCTCTCTCTCTCTCTCGTTCATTCCTCTGTCTATGTTCCGATCATAACTCATTTGTCAAACGGCCAAAATTAATTAATTCAATGTCATTTTGTGATAAGTATCGTGCGACTCAATAAATCTATCGTTTTTTCTCAACTTGATATTTGTCGAGTTACTAATTACTTGCATTTATAAGAAAACAATCTCTAACATCTTTCCGGCTGGTTTCAAATCACGGGGTTGATACACTCCCTACATCTAGACGAACTGATGAGTCGCGAAATGACGAAACAGGTGTTTGCGCGCGAATGACAATATTATATATATATATATATATATATATATATATATATATATATATATATATATATATATATATATATATTGAAAAAACTATGGGTAGAGCACTCTGATAGAGCAAATGATGGGTTTCACTTAGCGTAATGTAAAACTCTTCGTAAAAAGAATGTAATTCTCTATGTGTAACGAGTATCATGAATCTGTAAACAAATAAACAAAATTAATTTAAGCTATATAAGTTCCCCTACCGCAGCAAGACATCCGGCACTACTAGTCATGATTGGAAGTGATATGGTGTCTGTGTTTCAAATCTCGGGGTTGACACGCTTGCTACATCTAGCCTTGTTGAATGACAAAGCAGCTGTCTGTGGATGACTGCATTTACAAAGTTAAATTCCTCCTAACTTTCAAGCTAATTTGCGATGGCCAACGGGTAACGCTCTTGAATTAGTGGCGATTTGTGATCGGAGTTCGCGCCCGCCGACCGTCGGAATTTAACTTCTTGCCTGTAGGTAATAAATAATTAATAGTTATTTATAAATATTATATATATATATATATATATATATATATATATATATATATTATTATTATAAAAAAAAGAAGAAAATAATACGTTTATTTTTTGCTGCTTGTCACGTGATAACTCATTACAGAGAAATTGTTTTAACGGCCGATTTGTTTGGCTATATATAACTGTACCGCTAGTCGTACGATTCGAACTCTGGGCTAGAACTACCATTGATTCAAATCCAACATCATTACCTATACTATCGTTCTGACAGCTTAGCCTTTTGGCTAAGATCAAAGTGTAGTATCTGTTCCGATGGATAATTAACCCCATAGACTGGTATTGTCTTGGCCTTCGGGGTTTGATTTACGCCGGTCTATGGGTCTGTCCTGTGCAGTTCTAGGAGGTCCACCCTCCCAGGCTTCGCCTCCCCTCTTTGGGGAGGAGTAAGATTATTGCTTACTGCCTGAGGCGCCCCTACCGGGGAATGCCGACGGGGCTGCCCAGGCAATTTTTAAACCCCACTTTCCCGACCCAACCTTGGGTCACATCTTACTTGTGGGAGTAAGATAAAAAAACTGGCCTTGTGCCTAACTCCTGGAGAGGAGTAAATCAATACAGTCATCCGCAAACTGTTTCGCTGTGTCGTAGCTCTTCGTAATAAACAATGTACGCGTGTACGTTTCTCAAGTTGCGAATAGTTGATTATGACATTAATCAAAGCCACGATAATTACACGTAATCTGTTCGGATAGACATTGGCAGCGTTTTCTTAAGATTTATGGGGAATTAATTTAGATTTACAGATAATTTTATAGAAACGGATTTCTTTCCTTTCTTTTTTTAACGTCTGGAATCTGTGTAAATGCCCGCCCTGTCATTAGACACCAAAAAAAAAGAATAGGATCCGTCGCAATGACCTTTGACACCAAAGAAATAAATACTCTTTAATAAGTGTGAAAACGTATAATCGTATAGCCTTTTTCACATGAGACGTTCATTAATGATAAGAATTATTTAATGTGAATGCCATTTTTTGAAAGCTTTAGCTCTTTACTTGAAGAAGTTTGTATCATGAGAACAACATCTGAGTTGTTCGAAGTAAACAGAAAATGTTGCGTCACAAGTGTAATAATTAATTTTATATATATATGTATATATATATATATATATATATATATATATATATATATATATTTGTATAATTGGGCAGCATTCTTTCTTTATACATGTTTGATTAAACAGGAGTGCCAACTTCTGCTTATTCAGCTTTTGAACCGTTTTTTCTAGTCTTCGTACGACGGATTTGATGTTATAATCCAAAGAGTGTAAGAAATCTCCCTATTTTGTGCGCGAACGTTTTCGACCGACATCGGTCGTCGTCAGGCGGTTGCAAAATGAAATAAATTGGTGAATCTATCAAGGGGGCGCTCTTTTAAATTATTCTAACAGCACTTCATTCATATATATATATATATATATATATATATATATATATATATATATATATATATATTTCAACAGCACTTCATATACAGGGTGGGCAAAAATAAGGGTCCTATTTTTAAAAATTCATAACTTTTTTATTTATTGATTTTTTTAATTTTTTTTTTTAGAATAAGTAAAGGACCCCTTCCGAAGCAAGCATGAGCCGTATTAGCCCTAAGGAACGTACCCTCATTTAGAAAACATTATTTTTGCTTAAAAAACTCAAAACAGTGTAAAAAACAATACTTTAGTTTTTGTAAGTTTTAAGAAGTGTTTTTCGGCTAAAATTTGTTTTGTTTATTTCAAAAAATCTCGGAAGGGTCAGTCTACACACACATAAAGTTTGGTGAGTTTAACTTTTATTTTGTGGAAGTTATTCAAATTCAAGTTATTCAAATTTAAAGATAGGACCCTTATTTTGGCCCACCCTGTATATATATATATATATATATATACATATATATATATATATATATATATATATATGTATATATATATATATATATATATATATATATATATATATATGTATATATATATATATATATATATATATGTATATATATATATATATATATATATATATATATAGTATTATTAATTCAGGTTGTCTTCAAGAACGAGAGATAAAATAATGAGATCTTTCGGCCATCCTTACCACATTCTGTTATTTTAATAAATACATGCTTTGAGGAATTGTAGGAAACTCCTTTCAGCTCCATATAACTGTATAGATAACGTAAGTTAATCAACGTTTGTTTCCCTAAAGCTTTTTTCTCTACATACTTTAATAATCAAAAGTTCATGCTAAATTATATCTTAGTTCTGGTATTCAGTTATGTTTGTAAAGAATAAGGTTTTGAGTGTTCAAATTAGCCATAACTTATAATTGTTACTGAATAAGTCACCTATATCTTTCTTATATGGATTTTTGTTTATTTTGTTGTTTTTTTGTTTGCTTTTTCTCACTCTATTCATTCAATCATTCGCTAATATCTCTTAATGTCTCTGTGACAAGGCGATCCATGATACAGGCCTGGCAAACACGTGACTGGGTTCCACCACTGGGGGCGGATATGTGAACACCAAAATTACTACTAAATAATAATTAATGAGAAAAGTTTTAGTAAGACATTTATTAGTAATGTCCAATAATTAGCAACTTACAATTATTGATTTATTTCCATCAAATCAAATGTAAAAAGAACAAAAATATAAAAGTACAAATTTCATAAAAAATCACTTTGTTCACAATGAATTAGGCACATATTTGAAATTGTCTGAGTCAATTTGTTTATGTTGACAACTTGATTATAGAAAATTTAATGAGATAATACACTCAGAAAGTAAATTACGTCACAAACGAGAAAAAAAAAGATTTTTAGTAAGCCCGCCTTTTGGGAGCGTGGTGCACGGATGCAAAATCGAGATGTAATTCAAGAAAAAGGAAAATTGGAATTTAATTTCTAAAAGAGTTGATAGCGGCTGGTATGCCCCTTCCTTCCTACCCCCGTAACTAAGTAGAATTAAGTTAAGAAGAACAAGTTGGCCTCTCTTTATCTCTCTCAAATTTAATGAATGTGTGACTTTTGTTCGTGTGAGGAGAAAATATCTCCCAAGTAAAGACCCATTTTAAACTCATCCGGCGTCTCGCCTTTTTTCCTTTCTGTGGATGGAAAGTACTTGATTACAGACACTAGACGATGATGGCTACGAGTTGCGAAAAGCAGCACGCTGGACGATGATGATCATGGTGACGAAATACAACACACTGCGATGATGATGGCGACGGCGAAAAGTAGATTGAGAACACTGAAACAAATGACTATTGATGGATTCAAAATGAACAGATTTTAAGAAACGACTGCGTAACACACACACATATATATATATATATATATATATATATATATATATATATATATATATATATGTGTATATATATATATATACATATATATAATATTTTTTAAATAAATATTTATTATCATTATTACTATTATTATTATTATTATTATTATTATCTACAGACACCGGTTTTTAATGCTTATGCAATTTTCAGGGTAGGTGATGTTAACTCATATCGTTCAAAGGATTCGAACTCAGTTGCAACGTCACCTCTGCCTCGTAGCCTGATATTCTACCCCTAGGTCAACAATTAACATGAAAATAAAGACAATTTAAAGTTTAGAAATGTGAAATTAGCGGACATATACAGTAAGATAAGTCGAGCAGTGTTCAACAACATTGCATTACGTCTAGTGTGACTGCTTATTATTTAATTCTCCTAGATGGCCCAATCCTTGTATTTAAGGGGGGGAGCGATAAGAATAGTTTAAAATAAATATTTATTATTAATACCTACAGACACTGGTCTTTCATGCTGATGCAATCTTCAGTGTAGGAGATGTTAATTCATGTCGGTCGAATGATTCGAACCCAGTTGCAAAGTCAGCTATAACTCGCAGTCGTATATTCTACCCGTATGCCAACACCAATTAACATGAAAATGAAGAGAATTTAAACTCTATATAAATATCAAATCAGCGGACATATACAGTAAGATTAGTCGGTAAGTCGGACAGTGTTCAATATATATAATCAAAATAATTTTAAATATTAATTTAAAATAATTTTAAATATTTATTATTAAATGATTGTATATGTATATATATGAAACATCCTCCGCACTATAATAAAGACTAATTTTTTTGTGTATATAAAAAATATAGGTACTTGCATCACGTCACGCAAAACTTAGTGAGTAAAACACGGGCCTTTCTCACTCCTCCGGACGATACCATTTCAAGTGGTAAGAGAAAGCGAAAAAACAAGTAGCAAGTCAAACAAGTATTGGCCTTTTGGCTAAAATCACGGTGTAGTATCTGTTCCGATGGATACTACACCCCTATAGACCGGTATCGTCTTGGCCTTCGGGGCTTGATTTCGTCGGTCTGTGGGTTTGTCCTGTGAAGTTCTAGGAGGTCCATCCTCCCAGGCTTTGCCTCCCCTCTTTGGGGTGGAGTAAGTTAGTCGCTTACTGCCTGGGGCGCTCCTACCGGGGAATGTCGACGGGGCTGCGCAGGCATTTTTTGTAGGCCAGAGTGCTCAAATTCTCGGGCGCTGGCTTTTCAAATCCCACTTTCCCGACCTTGTGTCACATCTGACCGCTGTGGGAGGGAGATGAATAATAAGTATCTCTGACTAAGGAGGATGTTTTTTCTTTATGTCATCAGAAATGATAATAATTTATGTATGAAAGATTACATTTCTGACGTAATTCTATGATTTTATATAAATACTTTAGTAATATATCTAAATAAATAACGAGTGCGAACATTGACGAAGCATAATTTGGTTCTGTTATTTTTTACGGAAATGTACATTAGTGTATAAGTATAACATGGGGCAATAATATAAGCAAAGAGACAGAATGAATAAAAGACAATAATTAAGAGATACATACTGGTATCAATATGTAGTTCGTTCTTGTGATGGAACTTTGTCAAGAAAATATTTTTTTAACAGAGTTAATAGGTATACATAAAAACGGTTTTGTAGTTGGAGAAAATAAATCGTTAATTGGACACTAATTACGCTAGATGGATTCAAACGAAAATTTGAATGGTGGCATTAAATTTCTTGAAAGTTTTAAAACTTTATTGAAACTAATTTGAATTTTCTGTTAACTTATCGACCTTTATAACAGCCAAACAATCAAACACACACAAACAAGCTTTCTACTTTATATATAGAGAGAGACAGATATATGAAACACATGTAATAATAATGTTTCCGGCATAAGTCATTCTTTGAACAGCAAATTATTTCCTTTTAAAAACTTGCTGAGACGCTTTGCCTCATTCCTTAACGCGGCCCTTTCCCTCTTTCTACTTAAGATGTTCACAATCTTTTTATCACTATATGTTTTGGCTTGTTTTCTTTTTCCGATACGCTCTGGTTGGTCCAATAGTATTTTGAGCACCCAGATGGAATGGTTTAACTCTCGCTCATGAGATATGCGATAGCAAGGGGCCGGTACACTGGAAATTGATGCGAGAGAGTAAGAAACATTGAAGGAGAGAAAGAGAGAGAGAGAGAAGGGGAGATGATTAGTATTGGAGAGAGATAAAGAAGGAGAGATGAGAGAAGCCGAGAAAGATAGGGGGAGATAGAAAGTGAAATTGAGAGAAAGAGAGAGAGGGGGTTGGAGAGTTAATGTGTGTTTGCGAGAAAGAACGAAAGAAAAGGGGGGGGGGTCTTTCTTACTAATAAAAAAACACGAAAGTTGCAAGGACGTGTAAGGATGGCGAATTGCGTTAAACTATCCATCCGGGTGAAACAGAAGCTCGACTAATGATTCATAAATCCTAACTTATTTATTATCATAGTTCAGCTGCATCCGTAATTACAAATAACATCTTTTTTTTAAATCCTCTCATTTATATATTGGTCATAATATATTTTATACTAACGGGTCACCATTTATCAAGGTCCAAAGGCCACTCGAGGATAAGGGTTAGGGTTATTGGGTGTTGTAGACCCGTGCTAGGGGTCACAAAGAAATAAACCACAAATAGTGACAGGGTTAAAATATAACAATGTATTTATCATAAAGCAATACAGAACGCCACTAATGTGGAAGGAGATGAACGGGTTCATAACATGCGGTAAAACATGGTATGAAAGTCGTAATTTAACGCCTACCCACAATAGGAGTATGTGACACAAGGTCGGAAAGTGGGATTTGAAAAGCCAGCGCCTGAGAAGGTGAGCGCTCTGGCCATTAAAAATTGCCTGGACAGCGCCGTCGGCATTCCCCGGTAGGGGCGCCTCAAGCAGTAAGCTATAAACTCACTCCTCCCCAAAGAGGGGAGGCAAAGCCTGTGAGGGTGGACCTCCTAGAACCGCACAGGACAGACCCACAGACCGGCGGAATCATGCCCCGAAGGCCAAGACAATACCGGTCTGTAGGGTGTAGTATCCATCGGAACAGATACTACACGTGGTATGTAGACTCTCACATGGTATGAAAGTCTCTGCTGAGTCTCTGCAACCAGTGGTATTTATTATACCTGGTTGATACCATCAGTTCTCCAATAGGGGTGATTTGTACCCCACAACATTGAGTTTATCAGGTAAACGGTTAAACATCGAAGGAATTAGTAACCATAGTTTAAACTGGGCGGCATTTGATTATTTAAGAGAACGGCTCAGCAAGAATTTGTTTAAATTAGACTTGAAAACAACAATATTGTCGTTAATCGAGAAGCAGCCCCGTGATACTGTGTTCCACAGATGGGTCAGTTCTAGAAAAGTTTAGTTTTAGGTATACAGAGGAAGGAGAGGAAATTATTGACAGTGGTTGTAGCTAGACGAGTTGCGAATGTTTAACAGGAGAGACCAATGGATTGAAGCTGAGTCGTACACCTACCATGTAAATAACGATACAGCAGAGAAAAACTAGCAACGTGTCTTCTGTGAGAATACAAGCTGTATGGAAGAGAAGAGTCCTGATGCTTTCTCTTCATTAGCCCAAGAACATCCACAGGTGTCTCATAAACACACGTCTTAAAACACTCCCACGTAACATCTAACGATATCTTCTCAACTCTATTCTGTAGGACTAGAGCAGTTAACTTATCCTTCAGCTTTGTATATATATATATATATATATATATATATATATATATATATATTAAATATTTTTGAAAATCAACAATCGTGCAGTTCTTTTTTAATGAAAAATTCATTTATTTTAATTTTTTATCGCGAATTTTCGTTGTAAAATACAAACTTGTCAAGCGAGACTGTCCTATAGTCTTTTTTTTCTCTTTTCTTCCTCCTCATTTTGATGGTGGTATTAATCCCGAGGGGTCGAAAATACGTCGAGTTCTTTAAGACGTTAGAAGTTTAGTCTTGTCGATGTCATGCGCAGATTGGTGCTATTTTTTAAATTTAAATAAATGAATTTTTCATTTAAAAAAAAAACTGCACGATTGTTGATTTTCAAAAATATTTAATACATTCTAATCCGTGCTTCAAAGATATCAACTTCCTTTCTTTAAAAAAATAGCGCCAATTTGCGCATGACATCGACAAGACTAAACTTCTTCCGTCTTAAAGAACTCGACGTATGTTCGACCCCTCGGGATTAATACCACCATCAAAATGAGGAGGAAGAAAATAGAAAAAAAAACTATAGGACAGTCTCGCTTGACAAGGTTGTATTTTACAACGAAAATTCGCGATAAAAAAATTTAAATTAATGAATTTTTTATTCTTAAAAAAAACTTCACGATTGTTGATTTTCAAAAATATTTAATACAGTCTAATCCGTGCTTCAAAGATGTCAACTTCCTTTCTTTAATATATATATATATATATATATATATATATATATATATATATATGATATTTTTTATATAAGTACTTTTTTTTACCTACATACATGTTTTTCATGCTTAAGCAATCTTCAGGGCAAGAGATTATAATTAGTGTCGCTCGAAGAATTCGAATCCAGTCACAAAGTAACCTTTGACTCTGCAACCTTGTATTCAATCCCTTGGGCACCATGAATTACCATAAAAAGAAGAGAATTAAATTCTATATGATGCCGAGTCGGCGGACATACACAGTAAACTAGTCATAATAGTGTTCTACGGCGGAAGCCGGAACTTTGCATTACGCTTAGATGACAGCTTATATATATATATATATATATATATATATATATATATATATATGGTTGCCAGAATAAATTACAAGAAAGAGGTAGCTTCAATTATGGCATTTCCTCAGATCATCACAAAACATGCCACTTCTGCGGCAATGTCTGTAAAAGTATAAGATGCCTGAAGAGCCATATCCGTGCCTCTCGCTGGGAAGTTTAACACAAATATAACATGAATACACGAAATTGAATAGACAGCCGTCACACACATATATATATATATATATATATATATATATATATATATATATATATATATATATATATAAAAGACGGTAAAATCTGTTTATTTTTTATTACTTCCTGTGTTTAATTGTTTTTCTTTCTGTCTTTTATACATTCTGTCTCCACGACTTTTCATTTCATGATATGTTGTGTATTTTATCCTCATATATATATATATATATACATATATATATATATATAATGTGTATATATATATATATATATATATATATATATATATATATATGATGAAATAATGCACGATATATCATAAAAATTAAATGCCGTTAAGACAGGATAAGTGAAAAAGACAAGCGGTAAAAAAAACAAATTAAATACAGGAGTAAATTATCAAATAAACGAGAGAGATATGAAAAGGAAGAACGGAGAACGGGATGTTATTGGCACGTGTTTATATATTTGAAAAAAAAGAAAGAATAATAGGACGCGACAGAGACGTTAAAATGGGAATAAAACATATATCCAGTACGCTTACAAAAGTTTAAAATATATTTAATTCAAAACGCTGAACCCAAAACCTTCTATATCCACAGCAAAAGACAGACTAACACCACAAAATTTTCATAACATCACCGGCACAAATACGCCGACATGACAAAGAAAAATAAATCTTACATAATTCTCCCTAATAATCACTTATTTATTTCCTTACAAAAACTATTCAAATCTTACATAAAAATAGTAACATCAACCTCTAAAACAGTTAAGGGTGTACTCAACACAAAACCCCGCCCCCACCCACCCACTAAGGACACTTCTTCCCAATCCGGCATTTACAAAATATGTGTCGCATGTCCGATGTTTTATATTGGTGAAACGGCTAGAGATATAAAATCCCGCATTTATGAACACAAACAGGACCTCAAACACCACAATCCCACTAAAGAACTAGTCATACACAGAAACACTTTACCCACTTTTTTATACTTTAAAACTGAACCCTCCTCAAGACCGAATACTTTTTTTAACGCCGCAAGTGCATCAAAAGCGCTATAATACTTCTATCATCATCATCTAATACAAACCTTAGATCTTATACTTTAAGCAAACATCTTGAAAAAAACGCACTGAAACAATGCAATATTTCACACCACTACTTAATTTACTTCGGTCCCGGTTAAAGTAACTTTTCTCTTTTACTACATTTCATCCATATTTCCATTTCTCTTTCTTATTTATTCACCATTTATTGTTTTTTCTTCCCTCTTTTCCTATTTTAACTTCCCTGTCGCACGCATCTCATTATTCTATTTTTTTAGATAGCTAAACACGTGCCAACTACATCCCGTTCTGCGTTCCTCTTTTTCCTGGGTTGTTACCGTTATCAAATAAATTTAAAAGCTTTACCTGTTCTGAAAACATTCGTTGATCCGAACAAAACCGGTAAAATCTCTCGTTTCTTGATAGTTCATCTCTATATTTAGTTTGTATCTTTTTTCGTTTGTCTTTCACACGCACACACACACACACACACATATATATATATATATATATATATATATATATAATATATATATATATATATATATATATTGCGTACATAAAAGTAATCCATTGACACGTGTACCTGGCTCACAGTCGTCATCAGCATGGCTAACTTAGACAAAGATCAAACCTACAATATTAATGTCAATAGTCTGGTGTTTTACTTCCGGACAATGACGCCTTGCCTGGAAATATGTACGGTTTTTATTACCTAAATATTTCATGTATGTTATGTAATTGTTTTATTGGTGATGTTATCGTTTCTTACTTTTGCTCACTTACTATTCAGAAGGTTCACTTCCTAAGTGATACAGATTAATGACAAAAGATTGCATTATTAGTCGCCACCAACTTTATAGGACCTATTTTTCGTTAATATATATTTTTTTATTAAGTTAATACGTATATAAAAGTAATCCATGTACACGTGTTTCTGGATCTTAGATGTCATAAGCATTACTAAAATTAATAAATATATAGTAGTATGTTTTAAAAAGGCTGAGGGCAATGCAAAGTGCCGGGTAGGTTGTAAACTGGAAGGAACAAAAATAATGAATCGAAATGGGACTTACTATTTATTTTTTCTTAAAATCTTACATAACAGCAAGTGTGGTGTTAGCTGTTTGTGTGTTGTCCGGATGATTATTAAAAATCATTTAATTAATATTTCGGGAAAAAAGAAACTTCCATTTGTCAAAAATAATAAACACCAAAGGAAAACTCCGTCTGTGCAGAGAATCTACCAAAATGGATGCCAGAGAATAGGGTAGGGGCAAACCAGTCTTGCAGAGAATAGAAATTAATAAATTTTAAAGTTATGTGATGTATATAAATGTAGTGTTCAAAAATATGTATGTAATATTAGATAAATGATAGGTATTGTATGGTGATGAATTAACTGTTAGTTTTGATAATATTTTTTTTTATTTGTTTCTGTGGGTTGTTGTTTTATTTTCGTATGTTTTTTTTCTTTTTTTTCAATATAAAGTAATTAATCTCTCATTTTTATTATTCTAGATCATATATTCAAAAAGTATTATTAATTGTGAGTTTCATTAAATTAGTTTATCGTTATTAGTTAATAATATATATATATATATATATATATATATATATATATATATATATATATATACATGCATATATATTTACAAAAAATAGGTCCTATAATGTTAAGGGCGACTAATAGTGCAATCTTCTACATTAATCTGTATCACTTAGCAAGTTAACATTCTAAATAGTAAGTAAGCATAAGTTGAGAAACGCTACCATCACCAATAAAAACAATTACATAAAATATATTAAATATCTAGGTGATAAAATCCGTTCATATTTTCAAGCAAACCGTCATGGCCCGGAGGTAGAACGCTAGACTATTGACATCAATATTAAAGGTTCGATTCTTACCTAAGTTAGCCATGCTGATAAACTGTTATGCCCTCTTACAAACATTAACGTCAACATCTAATGCTACTAAACCTTAGGTATCGAAGCCTTATTTCAATTTTGATCCAAATTCATAACATTATTTTGATTCCCGAAAATATATAGGCTAAAGCTTAAGGTATTTTGATGCGAATTGAAATTCAAGGAATCTTGCTTGGTGTCTAATTACTATGGACCACATTTAATGCAAATCTGAAATATTTTAATTTTCAAATGGGAGGTCGTGCTCATATGATGCCTCTTAAAATATTTCTAAAATACACCAACGAATCTGAAATTTGGTGAATATTTATGAATTGATGTCTAATACTTATTTTTAAATTTTCACAACAGTCATAGATATCTGAATTATCACTTTCTTAGATTTACATGGAAAGTAAATTAAAGTAAATATAGCCAACATTCCAACACTGTACGCCTCGCAGCTGTGTTCCGAAATTAATAATGATCGGTTTTTTAGTTTATTAGTGAATTCAGTGCATACAAATATATAAGTATATACACATATTTAACTTTATATAAAGAGAGGCATATAACATTATTACGATACATTAAAACTATTTTAAATACGTCCACGCATCTTTTTAAGGAGCTCTGTCCGTCGGTGTGCCATGTTTAAAGTTTGTTATATATATATATATATATATATATATATATATATATATATATATATATATATATATATATATATATATATATATGGGGAAATGAAAAAAGGAAAACCAAAAAATGGATGTTTTTTATGTGTACATCAACGTTTCGTCTTTATTTATAAGACTTCATCAGGATGATAAAATAGAGAAAAAATGTCATGCAAGCACAGATACATGTAGGGTAGACATATTGGGAAAAATAGAATGAAATAGTGGCCAACTATGGAATAGAATTTCTATTTCTCCAACAAATACGGACGTCCACCCAGTAGTTGGCCACTATTTCATTCTATTTTTCCCAATATGTCTACCCTACATGTATCTATGCTTGCATGACATTTTTTCTCTATTTTATCATCCTGATGAAGTCTTATAAATAAAGACGAAACGTTGATGTACACATAAAAAACATCCATTTTTTGGTTTTCCTTTTTCATTTCCCCATCACGTCGGATTACTTTCATCCTTCTCTTCCTATATATATATATATATATATATATATATATATATATATATATATATATATATATAGTCTCGGAAGTTTCTCAACCATTAAAACTATATTAAGAAAGAAAAAAAACAAAAAAACTTATAGTCCCAAGTCTTCCAGTGGAAAATCACTCATGTAAGTCAATTTATTTTGTACAGTTATTATATTAGTTTGTTTCTAACACTATTTTAAGGGATCATCAGTTGTTTACCATGAAAAACTGTTTTTGATATATATATATATATATATATATATATATATATATATATATATATATATATATATATATATATAGTCTCGGAAGTTTCTCAACCATTAAAACTATATTAAGAAAGAAAAAAAACAAAAAAACTTATAGTCCCAAGTCTTCCAGTGGAAAATCACTCATGTAAGTCAATTTATTTTGTACAGTTATTATATTAGTTTGTTTCTAACACTATTTTAAGGTATCATCAGTTGTTTACCATGAAAAACTGTTTTTGATATATATATATATATATATATATATATATATATATATATATATATATATATATATATATATATATATCAACAGAAAAATGATTCATATTATTAAAGTGCATGGAACTTTGTTTACTTTGAATACTGGTATTCCAAACTCTGTTTCACATACACGTCTAAATCATTGATATGCACACCTTCTGTCCCGCCCTCTAGCGGCCTGCGCGAGTAACTGGTACAAAACAGTCTCGACTTGTCCTCTTCTCAGCGGGTGACTCCCATGAGACTTAACTTTTATATAAATGGCCGTTGTTTCGCATTGGTTTTAAGAACCACGCGCGGATTTCCGAGTTGGTGGGAATTTTCGCAGCGCGTGTTTACGAAATACCGTCAAACAAGGAAACCGCTAATCCGGGCTGGCACGAAACGAACGTATAAGAATGTGTACAGCAGCAAACAGTCAGAAAGGAAAGAGGCCGAGAAAAGGATACATCTGGTGTGATAAGCATTCGAATGAAAGGACATAGCTCTGCTGGCAATTAATACCGTATCCACCTGAAAGATGTCCTCTTGGTTAATTGGTGATGCTAATCTGCAGAGCGGTAGAACGGTTTTGGTTGTTGGTCAACATTAAATCTAGGTTATATATTATAATAGCAGGAAGACCCGACGTTGCTCGGGATTGAATGGGGAGCTCTACTATATACCTTCCTAAAATTTTACACAATGAAAACATCTATTTATAAGCGTTAGTTAGTATTTACATATCTCTGAGTATTGATTTACTCCTCTCCAGGAGTTAGGCACAAAGCCAGTTGTTATCTTACTCCCACAAGTAAGATGTGACCCAAGGTCGGGTCGGGAAAGTGGGGTTTGAAAGCCAGCACCCGAGATATGAGCACTCTGGCCATTAAAAATTGCCTGGGCAGCACAGTCGCCATTCCCCAGTAGGGGCGCCTCAGAAATGAACTTACTCCTCCCCAAAGAGGGAAGGCGAAGCCTGGGAGGGTGGACCTCCTAGAACTGCACAGGACAGACCCATAGACAGGCGTAAATCAAGCCCGAAGGTCAAGACAATACCAGTCTATGGGGTGTAGTATCCATCGGAACAGATACCACACTTTGATCTTAGCCAAAAGGCCAAGAAGTGAGTTTTATTTACTCCTCCCCAGGAGTTAGGCACAAGGCCAGTTTTATCTTACTCCCACAAGTAAGATGTGACCCAAGATCGGGTCGGGAAAGTGGGGTTTGAAAAGCCAGCGCTCGAGAGGTGAGCACTCTGGCCATTTAAAAATTGACCCCCAATAGACCGGCGTAAATCCAGACCCAAAGGCCAGGACAATACCAGTTTATTAGGCCAAGAAGTGAGTAAGATATCTAGTTGACAAGGTCAAGGTTACTGTTAAGGTAAACTCTACTTAATATGATGCGATCTCACATTTTAAAACGGACAACACAAGGTAACACTGATAGTTAAAGTATATAGGAAAAACCTTAAAAAAACAAACCTTGATTATCTCAGATTTAGTGTATATATATATATATATATATATATATATATATATATATATATATATATATATATATATATGTAAGTAAATTTCGCGTACAACAAAATCGTAGGATAAATTTCAAAGGAAACTTTTTTTTAATCAATGAAACGAGCGGGTGGAAAAAAAGAAAATTGATAAAATTTTCCATAAGGCTTTATCGTCTGACTCTCTAAGAGGAAACGTCAGAATGATAACTTAAAAACTAAGAAAATCGAATTAGATATGAGGGGAAAAATTGTTTAAGTAAGAGAAAACGATATATATATATATATATATATATATATATATATATATAGGATCAAAAATGACTTTCGTATCGGGGTTCTAATTGTGCTACAGGCAGAGATTGTTTCCTCCCATACTGATGATTGCAGGTTTTGCATAAAACACGTGTTAAAATAAGTCAATTTAGAAAATAATATTTATTTATAAATAATTGTTCAAAGCTCTCACTAGATGGAGTACTTTAAGTATTGATTTACTTCTCTCCAGTAAGATGTGACCCAAGGTCGGGTCGGGAAAGTGGGGTTTAAAAATTGCCTGGGCAGCCCCGTCGGCATTCCCAGGTAGGGGCGCCTCAGGCAGTAAGCAATAAACTTACTCCTCCCCAAAGAAAGGAGGCGAAGCCTTGGAGGGTGGACCTCCTAGAACTGCACAGGACAGACCCATAGACCGGCGTAAATCAAGCCCCGAAGGTCAAGACAATACCAGTCTATGGGGTGTAGTATCCATCGGAACAGATACTACACTTTGATCTTAGCCAAAAGGCCAAAAGTAGCTTGACGCATTTATAGCATAATGTAATACCCGATGCACGGCCTAGTTTGACAGCTTGTGGATATGCCCGCTGAATTTGGCATTTATATGTTAATCTACTCTCATATTTACACGGCCATGCGTGTTGGCCGCAACGATTTGCGCTCCGACGACTGGCTCAAAATGAATTTCGTATCGGGGTTCGAATCGTGTGATTGTCAGTGATTGTCTTCCTACATACTGAGTATTGCAGGGTTGGCATGAAACACATGTGTATATGGGTCAATTTGAAATTAATATGATTTTAATATATATATATATATATATATATATATATGATGAAAATTATGGAAATTATATTCCAACGGGATATAAAATGAAAAAGGAAAAAAAAAAAATTATTTATATATTCATCACGTTTCGTGTTTATTTCAATCATCTTGAGGAAGTATTGAAATAAATACTAAACGTTGATGAATATATAAATAAGTTAGTTTTGTCTTTTTCGATATATATATATATATATATATATATATATGTGTGTGTGTGTGTGTGTATGGAAAATTGAAAAGACAAAAGTATATAGATATATATATATATATGTGTGTGTGTGTGTGTGTGTGTGTTTATGCATGTATATATATATATATGAGGAAAAAAGCACAGTATTATAAAATGAAATGCCGTGAAGACAGGATGCGTGAAAAAGACAAAAGAACAAAGGATATAATACACACCGAGGATGCCAGGTTTTGGCGAAATATCTGTATCACTTTAAACTAACAAAAAAAAATGCTAGTTTTAATAAAAACCAGAAAAAAAATCGGTTTCGAATTATTATTTTTCTTTTTTATAAAAAAAAATTGATATCGCATCTTAATGCTTCAAAAGGTATTTATTTTACCTATTCCTTCTTAAATTTAACAATAGATGCTTTTTAAAAAAAAAATATGAACCTTAAACACTTATACAAATCACGTGCTGCATTCACGTTCTTCATATTTGATGATGGGAAACAACATCTTGCCCATTTGGCCCGGCTGTATAACAACAAGCTGGTAAAGAGATAAAAAATACAAATCCGATGACATCAGGATATATTACACACCGAGGATGCCAGGTTTTGGCGAAATATCTGTATCACTTTAAACTAACAAAAAAAAATGCTAGTTTTAATAAAAAAAATTAAAAAAAATCGGTTTCGATTTATTATTTTTCTTTTTTATGAAAAAAAATTGATATCGCATCTTAATACTTCAAAAGGTATTTATTTTACCTATTCCTTTTTATATATATATATAGTATATATATATAGTATATATATATATAGTATATATATATAGTATATATATATATATATAGTATATATATAGTATATATATATATAGTATATATATATAGTATATATATATATATAGTATATATATATATATATATAGTATATATATAGTATATATATATATATAGTATATTTATAGTATATATATATATAGTATATATATATATAGTATATATATAGTATATATATATAGTATATATATATATAGTATATATATATATATATATATAGTATATATATGTATATATATAGTATATATATATATATAGTATATATATATATATATATAGTATATATATATATAGTATATATATATATATATATATATATAGTATATATATATATAGTATATATATATATATATAGTATATATATATATATATATATATATATATATATATATATATATATATATATATATATATACTAGTGTACAATCTCCGTAAAAATAACGGGTACATTATACTGCACCAGTGTTAATGCTCGCTATATATTACTAAAATATTCATAATAAACCATAGTAAAATATAAACCATCGATAGTGATGCCATTTATTATATATACATTATTATCATTTCTGATGATCTAAGAAAACATTCACAATTAACCTTTAAATATGGGGTGCAATATGTCTTATTGAATTAATTTAAGTCCGTGGGGTGAGTTTGAGGCCATTTTCTGATGTTCTATGCGCTTTCTTACTTCTATACACCACTAGAAATTGTTTCGTCAGAGGAAAAGGGGCTAGCAAAAGGCACGTGTTTTACTCGCTAACTTTTGTGTGACGGGATGTGAGTACTTATATTTATATCCGCATGCATATAAATATAAATGCACATCGGTGTTTATTATAGATAGAAGGATAGAAGGGGGTAGGAGATTGATAGATTACAGACTTATATATATATACGTATAAATATATATATATATATACGTATATATATATATACGTATATATATATATATATACGTATATATATACGTATATATATATACGTATATATATACGTATATATATATACGTATATATATATACGTATATATATACGTATATATATATATATATATATATATATATATATATATATATATATATATATATATATATATATATATATATAAGTGTATGAAAATATATATTTGTGTATATTAGTAAATAATGGTGTGTTTAATTTCAATGACCGAATATTTATTCATTTTTGTTACCGAAATTCCAAACAATTCATTATAACTTTACAGTCGCTTCGCACGCAAACAAACAACCTGGAATGAACATGTAATTATCATTATCGCTCCCGGAGGAAAACACTTGATCAAAAAATACACAAAAAACTTTTACATGCATTTTAGATAGAATTAAGTTTTTCAAAAGAAAAAACAAGAGTTTTATCATAATCAGTCGGCCATATTGAATTTATAATACAGCCTAATGAAAAATATGTGTAACATTACTACAAATTCAAGTCGGATAATCTAATATTTAATGGAGTATATAAAGGAAATTTTTTTTAAATATCAAAATAGCGATTATAAGAATATCACTAAGTTTAGATAATACATGAAGTTATTAACTATAACAAACCTAGAGATACGAAAGTTGGGTACATAAATTGTGGCTAAATAAATGTACTTGTAATCTTATTTACGTTTAAAGTTCCATCATTTAACAATCAATAAAGTGTATTAGTGAACATTATCTATTAGATGAATACGAAACTAAGCTAAAAAAATTTAAATAATAAAAAATAAGAATGAATCTAAGTTTCAAGTTTAAAAGATATACGAGATTTAAGACAAGTATATTCTCACATCTAAAGGCCGTAACTACGCCGCTCGTCATTTAAAAGTTAATTTGTATATATAATATATATATATATATATATATATATATATATATAATATATATATATATATATATATATATATATATAATATATATATATATATATATATATATATATATATATATATATATATATATATATATATATATAGGTGGGTAGATGAGGGGAAGACAGTTGAGTGTTCTAATAAATCGTATGTGAATGCAGATGTTAATTTATACACAGAGAAAGAATTATTTGCACCTTTTTCCATTCTTTATTTTTACCATATCTTTTTTTTTCCTATTCTTCATTACTTTGGGGGATTTTTCTATGCTTTTTCATACGAAATAAATAATAATCACATCTGGTTCACTTATTATTTTATTTTCTTATAACTAAATAAAAACCGATAAAAAAGGGGGAAAAGATAAAATAATAATTACGTGCGAAAATGAAAACGAAAAATAAAAAAAGATGGGTTCAGTTTGTGTCTAAAACCGATTCTTGTTTTTTGTATTCTGACTCATCTTTTTTATTTTATTTTTTATTACCTATTCAATGAGTCGGGTTTTAGACCGGAACAAGCGTAAAAATAAGGAATGGAACCACAAGAAACCGAGGGAATGTCTCATGTGGTTAGCACATGTAAATATGTAACCGGAAAACGTAAGAAAGCGGAACGAAAAAAAAGGGGTTTATTCGGACAGTCTGCTGACTGTCTTTGATTCCTTTTCTGGGTTTTCTTTTTTCAAGTGTGGAAGCGTCGGTGAATTGATTCCATTGAAGAAGATCTTTTTTCGGGCTCCACTTCAAGAAATCTGAACTGTTTTTCAGTTGGAGGTGGCGGCGAAAACTCAAAACCTATGCCCTCTTTCTTATTCTTACTGACATGTTCGAATCAGAGATGAAGTAAGCAGACAGGTGTTCCTTTGGTGATCGGTATATCTCTATCCTTATAAAGGGAGGCATGTTGATATATTTATATTTACATGATACCACCTAAAGTAATTAACCGATCATTATGAATTTTTGACCACAGATTCTACGCGTGAGGTGTTCAAATGTGGGCTCTATTTAGTTTAATTTAGTTTTATGCTAAGGAGGTAAAAGGGGGGTAGCCCTTCATGAAAATTCATGAAGGGGGGTAGCCCTTCATGAAAATTCAGGTGTCTCATATTTTAGTGAAATTTTAAAAATATAAATATTCTCCAAATTTCAGTTTTTGGAGATGTTCAAAAGGGGTTTAGGAGGCATAATATGGGTACAACCCCAAATTTGGAAATTCAAATATTTCAGATTAAGCAAGATTCCTTGGTCTTCAGTTTCTTTTTAAGACCCCTTGAAGGTTATAAATTTTCTAAAATCAAGATCGTGCAATAGATTTTGTTAAAAATTGCAGTATGTATTATAAACAGCTTAGAATCATTATATCTGGATTTTAATTTTGGTAGTGGGAGATAAAAAGGCTGAAAAATGTACTTTTCGTCGAATTAATTTTATCCATTCTGGGACAGGTATTTATCTGCTTTTATATATATTTAAAATGCAGCAACATTTTTGTAAGTAACGGATAAATTTTATTAGACAGACGAACAACACAGGTTAGGAGGACTTTTTTTTTTAATAACTAATATAAGTTAGCAAAACATTTATACGGAACAAAACTTAGGTTTAGTATACGGAACGTTTATGTTTTTTGTCTTTTAAGGGAAGTGGGGTCTGATCAACTCTGCTGGGAAGCCATGAAATTAAATACTGTCTTGTTTTTTAAATTCCCGAAACAGTTTTTCATGGTAAACAACTGATGATCCCTTAAATAATGTTAGAAGCAAACTAATATAATAACTGAAAAAGTTAAATTTACTTACATGAGTGATTTTCCAGTGAACGACTTGATACTTAAGTTGTTTTTTTTGTTTTTTTTTTAAATATAGTTTTAATGGTTGAGAAACTTCCAAGACTATATATATATATATATATATATATATATATATATATATATTTATATATATATATATATGTATGGCAAGTAAGCTGCACATAAACGTGTGTGTTTAATTCCCTAATGAAATTGTCGGCCTAAATTTACATCTTACAATCCTTTTTATAGTCAAACAGTGTCCAATCCAACCCACAACTAATTAAGATCATTGGTTTTATCGACCCCATTTTCAACAACATTTCCCCTATTCAACTTATTAAGCCAACAAATTCCGTTCCCTTTTTTTTTTAGTTGTTTCGCTCTAGTGGGTCAAACAACAAAGGCCGACGATGGGTTTAGTCATACTGAGATTAGCACCAGCATGTGATTCATTTGTTAATCATCTTGTCTGATTTTTCCCCTGCTATATTCACTAATTACGATATTTAACATCTATAAAGGCATTTGCTTTTATTAGGTTTTTCTTTCGATTTATATTTGTTTTATGGTACAGTATATCTTTCTTGTAGTCTCTTTGTCTTACCAGATTCCAGGAAAAGAATTCATCTAGTCTGGTGGAGTATCTTACTTGGGGTAACATCACTAGGAGAAAATGCAACATTCCTCGTATGAGCCAGTGTATAACCGTGTTAAGGGAATCTTGTTTGGGCTTCGAATACTATGTTATTTTGAATATTTGGTCAGGGTTAACTTGTAGGGAAAAGTATCCTTGTGTCAGGTTGTCCTGACAATCCCTTGTAAAGAAAGAGCGAAGACACTCGAGGGTTGTGTCTAGTAGGTAATTATATATGTTTGTGCACAGGATAATCTCCTAAACTAATGAAAGGATCATTATGCATTTTGGAATATATATTCTAGGCAATACCTGAGTAATATGGGCATATCTGTTTTCGTATCTGTTATCGTTAAGAGAGTGCATATACATAAGGTTTCATAATATATTTCGTTTTACAGAATAAACTTCAAAACTAATGAACCAATCATTATGAATTTTGAAATCTATATTCTCGACCACCAGGTGAGTAACATACGCACATTATTTTTCGTAAACATTACCTAAACACGCACCCGCGCCTAATCCTTTTAAAAAATAAGTTAGATAATAAAATTTAAAAGAGAAAAGAATGTTGAGTTATATTAAGTATTATTTTTTTTAAAGAACTGGTGCATGTGTGTGGGCGTCAATTATATGTATGTTCTAGGAAAAATTCTAAACTATTTAGCATTATGATTTATGGAATCTGTATTCTAGGTAACAGTGTGAGTAACTTAGGCACATTATTTATTTTTGTGCAAATTTTACTTTTTAGATGGCACCGATACCGTAGCATACCCCAAAGAAAGAAAAAACATTAAATTTTAAAATAATGTTGTATTAATTACTTTTGACCATCCTGTGATAAGTATTCCACTAGAATATATATATATATATATATATATATATATATATATATATATATATATATATATATATATATATATATATATAAGTATAAATTTTTATTTAGACAAACATTATTGGTTACATATGTGCATACATGTTTCGGTTGCACTTTTCCCAGAAAGTCAACCTCATCAGACCAAGAATTTTCGAGAAATGGGCCAGTTTTACTTATAAACCGCTCTACTTGTTATTGAGCACTTTTTATAAACACTTGAGTTTCTACGGATTTACATTTACAGAAACTAATACAATACATGTACGATATATATATATATATATATATATATATATATATAAACAGACAAATAATGTTAGACGCACTGCAATTATTATCTATAGTGAAGATTTTTTTGAGGAGTTATATTATAAGAGAGGAATAAAGAACCACGAGAAGAGGAACAAAGATGAATCACTTCGTAACTCTCTTTATTCCTCTCTTTATTTCTCTCTTATGATATAAATCATAAAAAATCCTCACTATAGATAATGATGGTGATGCGTCTAACATTATTTCACTGTTTATTAAAACTTTGTACCTACAAAAATCTATTCAAATATATATATATTTATATATATATATATATATATATATATATATATATATATATATATAGGAAATAAAAAAGGAAAACCCAAAAAGGATGTTTTTTTTTATTTTATTATTTTTATTTTATTTTTTTATATATATAGGTCCGGGCTTAGTGAAGTCCTCGGGCCTGAGCACCCAGTAGTGGCTACTACTTTTTTCTCGTCAACCCATCATGTCAACCCAATATTTTCACGTACTTGCATGACATTTTTCTTAAAAGTATCATCCTGAAGAAGTCTTACAAATAAAGACGAAACGTTGATGAATATATAAAAAAAATCCTTTTTGGTTTTTCCTTTTTCATTTCCCATTACGTCGGATTACATTGATCCTTCCTTTCTACTATATATATATATATATATATATATATATATATATATATATATATATATATATATATATATATATATATAACATCATAATAAATGTGTTTAATTATTATCCACATACATATATGTTACATCCTTTTTGGGAATCTTCAGTATGAAGATAATTATTTTTCTGGTCGCAGGGTTCGCACTCCAGAGACAAGACCACTTTTAGGCCACGTCTGAACACTTTCGTAAATGCGGCCAACCTAAAAGCTATGCGGAAAGAGGGGAATTAACGTATATTGATGTTTCTACAATCGAACATATATAGTAAGCTGTCACACAGTGTTCGACATAACCAATGGACGGAACTCGCATTTAAGTATTAAATTAGCAGCTTATTTTTAATTCTCTTAAAAGGGTCCGGCCGTAAATAATATTATAATAAATATGCTTAATTATTATCAACATACATATATGTTTCATCCTTTTCGGGAATAGTCAGTGCGGAGATAATTGTTCTACTGGTCGTACGGTTTGGTCCTGAAACACGAGTCACTTTTTAACTCAAGTCTGATACCTTTTGTCCATGCGACTAACCCAAAAGCCATGCGGAAAAGGTAGAAATAAAGTAAATTCATGTTTTTAAATGCGAACAGAGAGTATGCTGCCACACCGTGTTCGACATCACTAATGTGTCTGTTTTTCTAGTGAATTAGTAACAAGCCGCTTTGATAGTAGTATTCGTTCATTTATTACGGTGTTTGTCTACGCAAAACATGGATATCCTAAAGAGTTAAGAACTTATTTGAATAACAGATGCTGCCGAACAAAATGTTGTATCCCCGTCAGAAGTTTGAATGAAACATGAAACGTACGTAACATGTAAACACAATAAATAACACCTGTGACATTTATTTATTTGTTGTGATTCATCATTATTATATGTACATCCATATACATATATACATATATGCACCAACAGAAAATTGCACATACACATATATACACACACACAATTATATATATATATATATATATATATATATATATATATATATATATATATATATATATATATATATTAGCATTTCATGTATCCACATAAAATTTTATAAGGAGATATAATTTTTTATGTATCAATTTTCAGTATTTACTTCAAACAGTGCTCGATACGAAAGTAGAGCTAGGTAGTAAGCTATGAAAATATATTTATGGCAATCAAGCTACACAGAGGCTCTTCAGGCTATATATATATATATATATATATATATATTTACAGAAGATTAGGGAAACTCCACTACCATTGGTTTCAAATCCAAACAAATGGGACCTATAGGTAGCATCCTATGCCGGACTCTGTTAAAAAAATTTTTTTCGAGGGAACAGACATGAACAGAAACTGAAAGTCCGGCATAGGAGGTCAACTATAGATCCCCTTTATGTGGATTTGAAACCGACGGTACCGATGTTGTCTTAATCTTCTGTAATTACATATATAAATAAATATTACGGCTTTATTTTTGAATTTTTCCGAATAATCGAGCACTCTGCTGAGGTTCTCTCCCACTAACCTGACACATATATATATATTTATATATATATAAAATATTTGTTGTTGTTTATTATCTATGTACGTATACGTTTCGTCCCTTTTCAATCAGGACTCATCAGCATAGAGATATGACTATTCACTACCGGTCGTACGATTCGAAACCCTGGATTACAAGTATTTTTCAACTTACATCCAACGTCGTTAACCGCGCGCCCAGTATCCGAATAGCCGATAAACAATGATAATTTAACACATATAAAAGCGGCTTGATGTCGAGGCATTCTACTTCTATTACAGAAGGAATGATGCATATAAAGCAAGTGACGTCATGCTGTGTTTGTACTACCATTTAGAGTGCTCTACTTATTTTACGAGGAGCGACAAATATAAAATATTTGTTGTTGTTTATTATCTATATACGTATACGTTTCGTCCCTTTTCAATCAGGACTCATCAGCATAGAGATATGACTATTCACTACCGGTCGTACGATTCGAAACCCTGGATTACAAGTATTTTTCAACTTACATCCAACGTCGTTAACCGCGCGCCCAGTATCCGAATAGCCGATAAACAATGATAATTTAACACATATAAAAGCGGCTTGATGTCGAGGCATTCTACTTCTATTACAGAAGGAATGATGCATATAAAGCAAGTGACGTCATGCTGTGTTTGTACTACCATTTAGAGTGCTCTACTTATTTTACGAGGAGCGACAAATATATATATATTACTATGAATATCTTTTTATTGAATATTAAAGTATATTTACCTACAGACAACGTTGTTTCGGACTTACGTCGTCATCAGTGCGGGAAGTGCTGGTTTCAGCCGATCAGATGTGTTCGAACGCACTTCGTAGATTCAGAAGAGAGTCACGATCCTACGCCCCAATCAATTAAGCCAACGGAAATTATTACATATATTATTAAAATTAATATACATTTAAAGCCGGCGGCGGGGTTCAAAAGTTCTGAGATGAAAGAGTGCTAAAATACGCGGCCGCGTAAGCTTTGCTTCCATAGCTTAACGACCTCAGATTTTTATAATTTCAGAGAATGCTCGACAATTAAGATGTATTACTATGAATATTTTTTAAATTAAATATTAAAGTGCATTTACCTATAGACAACGGTGTTTCGGACTTACGTCCTCATGAGTGCACGAAGTGGTGGTTTCCGACAGCCAGATAGGTTCGAACACAGTTCGTACATTCAGAAGAGAGTAACGATCCTACGCACTAAGCCATTACGCCAACGGAAATCACCACATACATTACTGAAATTAAGATACATTTAAAGCCGGCGGCGGGGTGTAAACGTTAGGAGATTAAAGAGATCTTAAACACGCGGGCATGTAAGCTTTGCTTCCATAGCTTAACGATTTCAGATTTATATACATATATATATATATATATATATATACATATATATATATAATATATATGTGTACATATATGTATATATATAATATATATATATA
>OY744539.1:71811043-71818543 GCA_963556195.1 Sepiola atlantica | reverse complement strand
GTGAGGGGAGCGGAATTCTGTGAGTAGACAGGTACCAGCACAACAGTCGAAACGGTATTGAAGGAAAAGTAGGCAAACGCGCTCTTACAAGAGGAATGGTTTGAATGCCAATGAAGTACGCCGCAAAACTAAAACATATGATTCCTCGCGATATTATCTACACCCTGTTTTCGCAAAACAAAAACCGCTTTTCCATTCCTTAATTTAGACACGCTATGATATTTTATAGTTTTCTAATCCATGCATATCTAATGTAAAACACCTGGGACAACGAGGCAGAGATTTCCCGAAATATTACCACCATAAACCTCCCATACAAGCACGACTGATTATATATACAGAAAAACATATTATCTGAATGCATACATTATATATATATATATATATATATGAATAAAAAAAACTCAACAGTGAAAACATATTATTGAAGATACCAAGATTAACACCGCCTGAAGATGATTTGACGAATAAAATCGAAAGTACTCGCGAAAAAAAGATAATAGAGCAATACACACACAGAACTTACATACAGCAATTTGACCGAAACACTAAATGAACCATTCTGAAAATTGAAAAATTAAAAAAAAATCTTATCAAGCAAAAACACTCCGTGTTATTTAATAATGTTTGCCTAAATATATATATATATATGTGTGTGTGTGTGTGTGTGTGTGTTTTTCCAAAATATAAGTGGATAAAAGGCTATAAAATGTTAATATATATATATATGATTATTTTTTATTTACACAGTCATGTACAAAATCTGCGACACTGGCATGTCGATGTTATCGATCAACAGCTATTATAAACTGAGATCTCATCAGGGAGAGTTAGAATTCGATCTTAACCTTAGATCATATTTGGAAAAAAGCTCTATTTGAGGTTGGGCACTTTTTATAAGCCCGTTTTAAATTCGTTGGATTACTATCCTGCGGATGTTTTCCTTGCCTGAATTATATATATATATATATATATATATATATATATATTTATTTATTTATTTATTTATTTGCCCTGTTTGTTTCAGATTCTAGATTTTAGATTTTTGTTTTCTGTTTTTTGTTTCTTAGATTTTTTAATTTTTAATTTTAATTTTTTAACGGCTTTAATTTTTGAAATGTTAAATTTATTTCCTTCTTCTTCTCTTTCTCTATCCCTCCACTTCATTCTCTCCAAATATGATCTGAGGTAAAGATCGGATTCTAACTCTGCCTGATGAGATCTCAGTTTATAGTAACTGTTGATCGATAACATCGACATGCCAGTGTCGCAAATTTTGTACATGTCTGTGTAAATAAAATTATCATATTTAAAGCTCTATTTTGATATTGAGCACTTTTTATAAACCCGGTTAAAATTCTCTGGATTACCACCCTGTGGATATTTTTCACCTGGATTATTACCATTATTATATTTATATATATATATATATATATATATATATATATATATATATATATATATATTCACACAGAATAATGTTCTGTATATATACTACTTTGTAGAGTATCTATACGAATGAAAACCGAACCCTAATGAGCTATCAATTATGCTCTTTATAGTGGGGGATTTTTATCGTATTTAAATTACTACTACTACTACTACTACCAATAATAATAATAAGAAGAAGGAGAATAGAAATAATAATAATAATAATAATAATAATAATAATAATAATAATAATAATAATAATAATAATAATAATAATAATAATAATAATAATAATAATAATAATGAAACCATACAAAGGATATCAATGATCAAAACAGCTGCAATCTTAAGGAAAATCCTTGAATGCGGAAACTAACCCGCATAAGCTACAAAGGGTAACCAGCCACAAGGAATTTACAACAGAGAGAAAACAAAACCACACGAAGAACACCACAACACGAACCAAGGAACAGAAACTTCAGGAAACATTACTTCATAATTCCCCCCAATAAATTACACCGGTCTCAGGTAACACCAAACAAAAATGAACCTAGGAACAAAAATTACAAGAAACACCATAAGCTTTCCCCTTTCCCTCCCCGCCCCACCCCCCAAAAATAAAATTTAAAATTTGAAAAATAAAATAAAATAAAATAAAATGGTGCCGGCCTAGGCTGACACCAGACAAAATATTTGTAGAGGGTCGAGGAGGATGAGAAGACCGAGGAGGGACAGCACAAACCAGACCTCCACTGGAAAAGGGCGGAGAATGCTGGGACCTTGGGGAGGCTTATTGTCACTCAAATCCCAGAGAAATCAATGGTAAGTGGCTGTTGCGATAGGTTATTTTCGGAGGTTATCGAAAAGAGGTGAAGAATACTGGAAATCTGGGGAGGCTTGTTGTAACTCAGACTCCAGGAAATTCCACTGGTTGTTGTTGGTGAGCAATCACTGACGATGATCTGTGTAAGACCTCCTAGTGAGTGCAAATAATAATGATAATAATTCACGACTCTACATGAAAGGCTAGCGCCGAAACTGAGAGGTTGTATCCACAAAAAAGACGTACCAGAGTGGATAACCAAAGGAATTACAACGCTTATACAAAAGGACGCCAAAAAAGGAACGATCCCAAGCGACTGTTTACCAACAATGCGGAAAATCCTAACGGCACAACTGAGAGAAAAAGCCTACTACTCCCTGAACAATTGTAGACTGCTCCCCGAGGAACAAAAAGGATGCCGGAAAGGGGAAAGAGTAACGCAAAATCTCCTATACATAGATCAAAAGATCCTGAAGGAGGTAAAAAGCAAAAATAAAGAACATATATATATGTCATGGATGACTACAAGAAAGTCTACGACAAAATCCCTCAGGCATGGATAATTGTATGCTTTAAAATGTACAAGATACATGACAGGATTATTAATCTCATTAAGAAAACAATGAGAACATGCAGACTAGAACTGACAGCTGGAAGACAACACTTGGCTGCGATAAAAATACGGAGAGGAATTTTCCAAGGAGACTCCCTATCACTACTACTATTTGTAATAGCCATTATGCCACTCAACTTCATATTCAGGAAATATGATGGCGGATGCAAGTTTACTTACACAGAAGAAAGAAGAAACCACCACATGTACATGGGTGATTTGATGCTATTTGCAAAAAGCAAAAAGGAACTAAAACAGCTGATAAATACGACACAATTCTTCAGCCAAAACATGCAAATGGAATAATGAATGGAAAAGTGTGCACTTCTAGAGATGAAAACGGGAAAACTGAAAACAATAGAGAGCATGGGACTGCCCAATCAAGAGAAATGTTGCACTTATCCTGACGCTTACGTGCGGGATAAAGCACAGAGCCTGTGTGTAGCTTAATTGTCATAAATATAGTTTCATACAATTACAACTTAGCTCTACTCACGTATTGAGAATTGTTGAAGTAAATTCTCAAAATCTATACACAATATATATATATATATATATATATATATATATATATATATATATATATATATATATATATATATTAGTTTATAATTGTATATGTGTATATACATGAAATAGGAATAATTATATATAATTAAGTAATTCAATTTCAACCCCTTTGCTTTGTGCTTGTTCTTTACTCTCTGTAACCTTCTGATAGGAAGTATCTATGCTTGAATGGACCTAAAAATATGAGAAAACACGCGTAAAAATTACTTGGAGGCATTTTCCTCTGTAAAACTGTATTAAAATGCATTTTATATCCCAGACAATTATATAAAATAAGATCAAAATGTAGTATCTTTTCTGAATCTGCACTTAGTGTTTATTTACTCGGTCAGTGAAAGATAAATCCTTCTTGACCAATGTAATTGAAATTGTTGTTCCAATCCAGAGTGCCCCTTTTGGGGGAGATGGATCGTCCTTACGTAAAATATTGGGTCTAACTCTGCTCTCGTGAAAGGGAGTCAATTATAACAGCAGCAACGACAACAACAAATTTATTTTTAAAATAATAAACGCATGTATTTAATTATTAAATAACGATGTATTTAATTATTAACAGAAACCCATTGGTAATTTTTGCGTTCAATACAAACTTTTTTTCAAGTAATTATTCGAAAGTTATCAAGGTATGTGTAAATATACGCGTGCGAAAACGTAAACGAAAAAACAACGAATAATTAAACGGAAGTTATGATTTTTAATTTTAATCTTAATCTATTAAAATAATATTACTACTGTTAATAATTAAGATATTAATATCAGGAAAAGTTGTTCGTATATATAATAAAATAACAGAACTAAATTATAAGTGAATAGTACTGAATATGAATTTATTAGACAATGTTTTAAAAATAAATATGCAAATAATTTACAGCGTTGAGTCAGGTTTTCTGTGAGTATATATACGGTATGTGAAAATGTGTTAGTGTATAATTGAATTAGGTAGATTTACAGTGTTTTGATACGACTATAGCTCGGAATTTGTTTGTAAATCGTATTCGTTCCTTCATTTAGATAACGTTTAGTCTATTAGGACTAGTTTTTGATAAAGCTTCTTTCTATAGCTGTAATGCCCAGTTCTCCTACCACTGATAATAAACAATTAGAACCATTAATAACCTTTTTCACAATGTATGATTTTATATATGCAGCATTCTTTAAGGAGAGTTCATCTCCTTTGTAATGTCTTTTATGTTATATATAAGAAAAGGGGAATGGTTTGTAGTGTGTTTCTCCTTGCATGAAATTTTTCATCCTTTTTCCTCATTTTGAGTCCCACTGTACATCTATAAATATTGTTTTTGATGTATCAAACCCTCTACAACCCTCGTTATTTCTAATTTGCTTATTAATTGAGAGTATTAAAAACTATAGCCCTGATGTTATTTGTTAGCTTAAAAATAGATGTCTATATCCAGTGCTGCTAAAGAACCGATATTGTGTTTTTAAATATCGTCTAAGAAACGATCATACAAAGTCAGTTATTATGTTGAACTTTTATAGAGCCAATAAATGATCATGTAATAAAGTTTACACTAGATCTATGTTATAAATATATATATATATATATATATATATATATATATATATATATATATATATATATATATATATATACATATATATATACATATATATATACGTATATATATATACATATATATATATATACGTATATATATATTTCTATTTCATGTATCCACATGAAATTTTATAAGGAGATATAATTTTTTTATGTATCAATTTTCAGTATTTACTTCAATAGTGATCGATACGTAAGTAGAGCTAGGTAAAAATAAGTTCACCCGTTATATTGGCACAACAAAGAAACAGAATATAGGCCACTCTATAGAAAACAAAAATAGAACATGATATAGGAAGTAAAACTAACCGGATCTTTGTTCGTGGAAAGCCCAACGATTCGCTAAGAGAATAACAAAGAATCTGAGTGGTTAACTAGCTATCCGTGTATATAAAAAAAAAACCGAAAAAACTAACTCAATGTATTTTAGCCTGAAGATTCCCCCCGGAGATGAAACGCGAGGGCCTCTGTGTAGCTTAATTGCCATAATAATATTTGCATAGCTTACCATATATATATATATATATATATATATATATATATATATATATATATATATATATATATATAGCGCTTTAACAACCTTTATAACAAAAATAAAAGGTTCGCCCATCTCAATGAAACCATAGTTCGTCTCTGAATATGTTACGTATAGGTTTTAAATAAATAATTTATGCACACACACATTATATATATATATGTATATATATAGATATATATATATGTATATATATATATATGTATATATATATATGTATATATATATATATGTATATATATATGTATATATATATATATATATATATGTATATATATATGTATATATATATATATGTATATATATATGTATATATATATATGTATATATATATGTATATATATATATATGTATATATATATGTATATATATATATGTATATATATATATGTATATGTATATATATATATGTATATATATATGTATATATATATATGTATATATATATATGTATATATATGTATATATGTATATATATGTATATATGTATATATATATGTATATATATATATGTATATATATATATGTATATATATATATGTATATATATATATGTATATATATATATGTATATATATATATATGTATATGTATATATATATATATATATATATATGTATATATATATATATGTATATGTATATATATATATATATGTATATATATATATATATATATATATATATGTATATATATATATATATATATATATATATATATATATATATATATATATATATATATATATGGTATGTGAATGTGTTCTTCAGTCTTCAGAATGCCCGATGATATCTCAGGACAGAAACCTGCCAGATGCTATTGAAATATGATCCCATTTGTAATCTTTATATATATATATATATATATATATATATATATATATATATATATATATATATATATATATATAGGTACTCACAAAAAATATTTTTAATATACACTCTTTTTATTTATGAATTGTGAAAGAAGGTGTTACATAAAAAACACAGGAGAGGAGAAAATTGGGTGAAGTTCCAGATTGATCTATGATAAAAGTTTACCAAATTAAAGTACGAAAAGTCATATGCAGAAATTGTGACGAATTTGGCAAAAAAAACAACACCCCAAACAAAAGATAACCAAACTCGAAAAAACTCGAATCAGCTCCTCGAACGATAGCTTAAAACCTCAACAATATGTATTGCTACTCTCTGATGATTGACAAAGTTGGACTAAAAAAATACGCTTACAGAAGTTTTGCTATGAAACACGTGTGAGGGATGAACGTTAAATTTGAATTAACAAGAGGAGAAGAATAAGCCCTCATCGAAATTATTTTTTCTCTATTATCTCACCATAATTTTTGTATAATTATTTTTGAATTTTTGAATTATATTATTATTATTATTATTATTATTATTATTATTATTATTATTGTTGTAGTTGTTGTTGTAGTTGTTGTTTTTGTTGTTGTTGTTATTATTATTATTATTTATCTGATATTTTCTTTGCTACCTTTTTCTTCGCGTGAGTTTATTTTATTTAAGGGAATAAATGTGAGAGTTTTTTTTAAATCTATCCTAAGTATATCAACATAAAAACACGTTAGCCTTATTTAATTCTAATGATATTATTATGTATTGAAATACCCTATACATAAGAGCATTTCAAACTCACTCAAACAAATCTAGATTTTGCTCATTTGCATTTTCATTTATTTTTAAGGTCTTAATAAATTAATATTCTGTAATATTATCGAATTATCAGAATTTTATAAGATATCGCCTTTTAAACCGCTGCAAGGTTTTTGAAGTTCTCTTGTCGTTTTTTCTTCTTTTTTTGCCTTTCAACTGTAGAAGTTGTTTCTACAACTGCACTTTACATTTCTATTATTACTGACGGATAAACTTTCTAACTGTAATTTTGTTCTATCCGTCAAGAACTGTGTGTAGGTCTACTATAGTTCA
>OY744539.1:71791043-71806043 GCA_963556195.1 Sepiola atlantica | reverse complement strand
ATACATATACATACATATATATATACATATACATATATATGAATATACATATATATACATATATACATATATATATATATATACATATATATACATACATATATATATACATATATATATGAATGTATATATATATATATATGAATGTATATATATATATATGAATGTATATATATATATATGAATGTATATATATATATATATATATATGAATGTATATATATATATATATATGAATGTATATATATATATGAATGTATATATATATATGAATGTATATATATATATATGAATGTATATATATATATATGAATGTATATATATATATATATGAATGTATATATATATATGAATGTATATATATATATATGAATGTATATATATATATATATGAATGTATATATATATATATATGAATGTATATATATATATATATGAATGTATATATATATATATATGAATGTATATATATATATATATATGAATGTATATATATATATATATATATATATATATATATATATATATATATATATATATATATATATATACGTGAATGAAAACACGCAAAGAGTAGGATATATTGCGTATTTGTGTCAGTGAACGCTGTTTAATTTCGTTATTTTGTTTTCTCTGGACTTGATTGGTTGCTGTAGAATATCAAGTGATTTATATGTTTATCCAGCATAAAAGGATAAACAATTTCTCAACACGCATGTCAAACTTCATTTGTAAACAGTGTCTTCTCCAACCACTCCATCACCAACCACAACCACCGCAACGACAACCCCTCGCAATCGTCACAACCCACGCCTCTTATTTCTACGCTCACACAAAGTTTAACATGTTTGACTATAGCGGTTTGGAACATCAACAAAATGACCTGACATGTTAGCTGAACTTCAGTCAAACACCAGCGATGATCCGTCGTCATGTAACGTTATAAGATTTGCAGAGATACACTGTTACAAGCATGTAACTTTTACGTTACGGATAGCCTCAATAATCTATAATTTTCTTCGTCTTGCTTAGATATTAGCCGAATCTAACGTTATTTCTTCATGGAAAGCAGAGTGTTATAGTTATGGAGTGCACATACACACACACGTGCATATATATATATATATTAAAAAAAAGCAAGTAAATTGTTCGAACAGCGGTCGGATTGCACGCGAGCCCAGATCAGCAGTAAGCGTTAAAAAATTATGTTGGCTTTTACGCTTGGTGATGAAGCAGGGTTGTTTGTGAATGTGTGTGTGTATATATGTGTGTGTGCTTGCGCGCATGGGCACGTGTCGGTGTGTGTGTGTGTGTGTGTATCAATGTACATGTACACGTCCCATTACGTGTGTGTGGACGCGTATATGTGCGTGTTCTCATTTATACATATATTTAATTTATGATTTTTCTACTCTTTCTCCCCCATTGCCTGGGGAAACCTCCCACCGTACACACGCAAATCCCAAACACTGACGAAGACTGAAGGCATCAGTCGAAAATTTTGTTCTCCCTATCATCAACAAGAGAAACCTATTTTTCTTTACAGAAAGAACAATTCATATTCCTACACGTCAAAATATATATACATATAAAAAATAAAAAAATAAAAATAAAAAGTTATAACACAATATAAACTTTTTTTCACATTATTTTTTATATACATTCACATACTTATATATATATATATATATATATATATATATATATATATATATATATATATATATCTTAGTAGGGTTAGTGAGAGAGAACCCCAGCATAGTGCTCGATTATTAAGAAAAATCAAAAATAAGAGCGTAATGTTTATATTAGAGAAGATCAGAATAACATAGGTACCGTCGGTTTAATAATCCTAACAAAGAGGACCTATACAGGGCTCTCTTCCGGGGAAACAGACATAAACAGAGGCTTAAGAGAGTCCCGTAAAGAGGCCTTTTATAGGTGCCCTTTGCTAGGATTTGAAACCGACGGTACCGATGTTATTCTGATAACATGCTATTCTGATCTTCTGTAATACAAACATTAATATATATATATATATATATATATAGTAAAGTATGAAAATATATTTATGCCAATTAAGCTATACAGAGGCGTCCGCGTTTCACCCACGTAGGAAATCGTCAGCATAAAAATATATTAATGGCAATTAAGCTACACAAAGGCGTCCTTGTTTCATCCCTGTAGAAAATTGTCAGCATGGAAATGCATTTATGACAATTAACGTACATAGAGGCGTCCGTGTTGCTTAGTTTATATAAATATGCTTTCATACGTCATTATTAAGCTCTACTACGTATTGAGCACTGTTGAAGTAAATACTGAAAATCTCTACACAATATATTATATATCACCGAATAATAGTATACGTGTATACATGAAATAATATATATATATACACATATATATATATGTGTGTATATATATATATATATGTATATATATATATGTATATATATATATATATATATATATATATATATATATATGTATATATATATATATATATGTATATATATATTTATATATATATATACATATTTATATATATATACATATTTATATATATATATAAATACATAGATATATATATACATATATATATATATATATACATATATATATATATATATATATATACATATATATATATATACATATATATATATATATATATATATACATATATATATATATACATATATATATACATATATATATACATATATATATATATATATATATACATATATATATATATATATATATACATATATATATATATATATATATATATATATATATATATTTATATATATATATATACAGGGTGGGCCAAAATAAGGGTCCTATCTTTAAATTTGAATAACTTGAATTTGAATAACTTCCACAAAATAAAAGTTAAACTCACCAAACTTTATGTGTGTGTAGACTGACCCTTCCGAGATTTTTTGAAATAAACAAAACAAATTTTAGCTTCTTAAAACTTACAAAAACTAAAGTATTGTTTTTAACACTGTTTTGAGTTTTTTAAGCAAAAATAATGTTTTCTAAATGAGGGTACGTTCCTTAGGGCTAATACGGCTCATGCTTGCTTCGGAAGGGGTCCTTTACTTATTCTAAAAAAAAAAAAAAATCAATAAATAAAAGAGTTATGAATTTTTAAAAATAAGACCCTTATTTTTGCCCACCCTATGCGCGCGCATGTGTGTGTCAATATTTTTTCGTGTTTTATAGAAATCGATTTGTTAACAGTTTAAACACAGTTTCAATAAATATAAAATCTTTCCCGGGACCTAAAGACAACATTGACATTTTCCTTTGATTCTATCTAGGGTCTCCAAGGGCATGAAATAACTGAAATATGTTAGAACGTACAGAAACGAAATTAATTTGTAACTATATTTTCTTCGTTTCATAAAACAGAAATAAAATTAAACAAGAAATATTTTTATGATAAATGTATTTTTTAAAAATTTAATAACTAAATAAAAATTAATTCGATTGGTTGAAAATATTTTCATTAATGTGGCTACATGATCTTTTTTTTCAAAATAAAACTTCGAATACGTTTATTCGTTGTTTTATTGTTTACCTAATACTTAACTCGTGCTTATGATAATAACAAATATCAACTGTTAGTGTTGGATTTAACTTCAAATGTTTGTTTTTAAATAAAAAAAAATTAAAACGCATGAATTTGTTGTTTTAAGAAATCGACTGTTACTGTGCGAGTATGGACCTGAATCCAGCGATGAACATAAAGATGTCGATATTGTCTGCTTTTGCTCAACGTCCTACGCGTAGGTTTGGGGCACTTGATGTTCCTGAAGGATATCAGATTACCGCCGACATCGAGATCAACATGGAAAAGCGATTGCACCAAGTCGTCGAGGAAGGTCATTATTTGTCAGCATTGGGTGGCTGTTCCACATGCGCTAACGTAACGTGTCCATCCTTACTCTGCATTGCGTAGATAACTGAACGTCTTTGCTTGCCGTAGATGGTCCACATATGCATTGGCAAAAACGACAGAAACAGCCGATGCAGACACCTTTGAGTTTTTTACCAGTGCTCCTTTAGCCGGACTACGACCCTAACACCGCTGGATGTCATATCAACCCGCATTCAGTGGCCCTGTCAGGAACTGATTTTTCTGACGGTATAGCTCTGACACTATCCGTTGCAGAATTTTAGAGCTGAGTTACTGTTGTGCTTTCGACACTATCCTCTACCCCAACTTCCGGCAACGCCGAGAACCGTACTATTAACATATAATGTTCTATATCTCTCCTAAAGAAAACAGAAAAGGAAAAAGTAGTAAAACAATACGAAAAAGAACGAACGGAAAAACTAGGATAAGATACTGGTGGTATACGGGTCTTCCATTGTCACTGCTTGTTTAGTATTTTTTTACTAATTAGTTATACCTTATCAAGGCACAAAAGCCACGCGAGGATAAGGATTAATAAGATAGATAGAGTGACAGTTGAATAATAATGAATACTATGAGAACATTGAAATCTCCACGTACCACCATATAAAAATAACAGTCGACCCAGAAGACAGCGATTCTTCCCCCTTTGTCAGAAACATCAACTTTGAATGTGGGGACTAAACGATGAAAAGATAAGGTGGGGCAAGATTCACGAGGCTGTTGAAATTAAACCGAAAGTCCACTTTGTACGTTTCACATTCGACTGGGTTAGTGTTAAGGAGAGATGGAGAAAGGTACAAAATAATTGATGCCTCCTTGCTAAACAATCAGACTTATAAAGAGAATAAATAGAGCAATTCAGAGAAAGAAGTAGCACCTTCCATACATCTCGATGTAGGTTGTAGGGCTTTCCGTAACAATAAAGTCTAATTTTAATTGTCGCTAGCAGAAATCTCTCTATAACTCAAAAATAAAACATTTTAATAGTATTACAGTGGTGTAGACTGTTCGATGTGTCGGCCCTTATCGATAAACCCATTTTATATTTTTGTTGTGAAGTAAAACAGTAAAAAAAAGTCAAGTTGAGGTTGGGTTAAGATAACAAGTGTATTAACATAAAAGGTACAAAGGTAAGGAAACTGACTGGCACTCGGCTAGACAGTTACAATACTGTCCTTTTTCTCCCAGGTGATTGTCTACTCGCATTATTTATAGTGAGAAACGGTGTAGTTCTAAGAACGGCCGGTGTAACAATTTTAAAAGAGGGTTTTAATTGCGTTATGAATACAGAGGTCGACTATGGAATTACATGGCCTCCGTTCATTCTTTAGAGACAATGGATACCCTCTGTAAGGGTGGCTGCGAGTGTAATTGTGAAGCAAGGGTTGCGCAATAGATAACTACACATTTTCTTTAATCAGCACTGCTTGATTTCAGTGGCAAGAAGTTCAGGACGACTGGAAACAATGCCGAGATAAGCGGAGAGCACATACAGCATCTGGTATTCCCAAATGGTCACCCATTTAGTAGTGACCAGGTTCAAGGTTGCTTAACTTCGGTGATCTAACCGGTGTGTCAACGTGATTATGCCGGATAAATATATAGAATTATGAAGTTAAGTTAAATCCCCAGTTTCATATTCCTACCTTAATATCTATTTCTTTAGACCATTATCACGAAAATGAATATAAGGGTTTAAGCCAGATTTTGAACTCGGCTCGACCATTTCATTATCCGTACCTAGAACCACTACGCCAATTTCAGCTGCCCCTATAACTTATATACACCTTTTTTATAGAGCGAAAACAAGTAAAATACGTTTACCTTTATTCACGGCTGGGGAAACGATCAACACATACCGAGTGAAAAGCCGGGGAGATCGACAACATGTACTTCGACAACATGTACTTCGACAACATGTACTTCGACAAGACATACTCAATTTGGTATCATTTTCCTCCTCTCAAACATACGCACGCACGTAGATTTGACGGGTAACGTGTTGAGTGCCCCTTTTATTAAGCAGGTTTGTTCAGCAACCTGTGCCTGGTTTTACCATTCCGTATGCCAAGGAACATTTCCACTATTGATTTCGAAAAGGTGGACTTCTTACACTGCCTCCTGCGAGACGCGCGGTATAAACTGTCTAGGCTAATGACGCACGCATCTGCGTGATTGGCGTACGTTTAACCGTCGCAAACTGTGAAATAGGCGATGTCGAGTTCGAATCTTATTGACCTCAATCATGCACTCATACTCTCTTTGCTAGGGGTAGAATGTTGGGTATTCTTCCATTATAATTGTCATGGTGATCTACTCTATTTCGTTACTGTATGGAATTTTCCTGGCTCTATGAATCAGTAGAAGCCAGAAGTGCGTTAACAACCTCTGTCAATTCATTACTCTTGTACTTTCTCTTCATACAATTTATTTTAATAGCCGTCTGTTCGTGTTATTTCTTTAAGTGATGTTTCTTGCATTTTCTGTTCCTTGGTTTGTAATGTGTGTTCTTTCTGTGGTTTTGTTTTCTTTCTGTTGTAGATTCCATGTGACTGATTACCCTTCGTAGTTTATGTGGGTTGGTTTCCGCATTCGTGGATTTTATTTAAGATAGCAGCTTTTTTATCATTGCCGTCCTTTGTATGGTTTCATTAATCCCTTTGATTCCAATTTCTCCCAGTCTTTTTTTCAGTTTTTGGGGAATTGTTCCTAGTGCTCTTACGATTATTGGTATTATACTGACTTTTTCATGCTCCATATTCCTTTCGGTTATCTGGCTAATTTCGTGTCTTTGCTTCGTTTTTCCGTCTCTTTGATCTTCACTCTGTGGTTTGCTGGAAACGCGAAGTCTACGATTTTGAAAGATTTTTCCTTCTTATGAATTATTATAATATCCAGTCTCCTTGGTTATATAAGTTTGTCTGTTTCTATATCCATATCTCAGCGGATTTTGTGTTTTTCGTTTTCCAGTATTGTTTCTGGTGTATTTTTTTGGCATTTGTCTGCGTATTCGAAATTGAATCGTTTGCACAATTCCCGGTGTACTGCTTTCCTCACACAGTCATGTTTGTTCTTGTATTCTTTTTGGGGCTAGTTTGCTACATTCACTTATTATATGATTTACTGTTTCGTCTCTTTGTCTACACAGTCTGCATTTACTGTTTTCCTGGGTTTTATCTATTTTAGCTTTAATGTAGTTTGTCCTAATCGTATTGTTTTTGCAGCCATCAGTAAAGATTCTGTTTCTCTGTTCAGATGTCATTTTCTTAGCCATGACAAACTATTTTCGTTGGTTTCTTCGCTTGTCATTCTCATGAAGCGTCCATGTAGTTATTTTTCTTCCCACTTTTTTTCTGGTCGTTTTGTTTCTGGTTTTGGCGCTCCCGAGTTGCGCGTTTGAACGGTGTCTCTTGCTGCGGTGGTTAGCCTTTTCGTGTTTTGAGTCTTCCACACAATCTTCTATACTTACCAGTCCCCTTCTCCCTTCGTTTCTTTTCATGTAGAGTCTGTCCGTATCGTCTTTTGGGTGTAGTGTGTTGTGATACTGTCCAGGTGTGTATTCCTTTAATTAGATTCATGCTATATAATTTCGTTTCTAGGATTTTTCTTGTTCTTCGTAAATATTCTTTTCCAATATTCTCTTTGATTTCTGTGGATTTGCTAGTGTCTGCTTCTAGAACTCTCAAATATTTGTAGCTATCCTGTTCGCCTAGCGCGCTCATTTCCTATTGGTTGGGGAGTGCCATGCCCTTTGTTGTCTCCAGTTTTCCTCTATTTATTTTAAGTAGTGCGCACTTTTCCATTCTAAATTCCATTCTGATCGTATTTATCAGCTTTTCGAGTTCCTTTTTACTTTTTTGCAAATAGTTTCAGGTCGTCCATGTACATCAGGTGGTTTACTCTTAGTTCTGGGTCTATAAACTTGTATCCGGCATCACATTTTCTCAGTATGTAGTCGGGTTGCATCATAGCTATTATAAACAGTAGTGGTCTCCTTGGAAAATGCCTCTCTGTATTTCCGTCATATTATTATTATTATTATTATTATGTTACCCACTTGTGCGCTTATGATTTTCCATTGACTGATTACGCATATGTTACTACCTGCAGACGAAACAATTAATACTTATAGCATAAGCTTTGAAACTTATTACAATTTAATTCTAAAAGAACTCCATAAAAATTATAAAACAGCTCACAGTAGGAAATTTTACAACATAAATTCATTAAGTGCGGAAATTGGCATAGAAAGGAACACAGAAAGTCACCCCACAAAAAATCCAAGATGTACCCTTAGAGATCATAAGGAAGATTTTTAAAACAATCCCTCAATCAGATTAATTTCTGCTTGTGTATCGGATATGGGTAGGATAAGCAAAAAGATATTAGAGTAGATATTACCTTATATAAAATGGAAAATTTACCTTAAAGTATGGTCTTCTTCCGGTGAAGTTAGAGTCTTGTTTAAAAATGTACACAACTAAGTGTAGTAAGTTAATAATGTTAAACGTTGATTCATATTATCCATCAATATACGCTTCATTACTAAACGAAGCTCTTGAAATTGCCAAATCAGAGACCAACATAACTAAACCAGAAATTGATATTATTAAATTAGCTAGAAGAATATTAATATCATACACTGATCAATTATAGACTAAAATATGTAGGGAAAATGACTTCGACATCACAATGAGAGCCTGATCAGCCCAAGTCACAGATCTTGTGGGGCTTTGTATTTTGAAAAAATGCATGAGGGCATACCGCCCTTAGTGTGTGGGCTATATAAGGAGTATGCTCTGTTCCTGGTCAGTTCTACTAATAGAAACTTAGAGAAAACTAAAATAAAACTATGCATGATTTTTTCAAGGGATTGAACCTAAAAATAACGACAGATGTAAACTATAATATAGTCACTTTTCCGGACATAACCCTGAATTTAAATAACAAAACATTTTAACCTTACCATAAACCCAATCACATGCTATACTATATAGATAAAAAATCAATCCATCCGCGACCAGTGCGCAAGGCTATTGTCTCCACTATCTCTAATATAATATCAAGGTTATCCGCAAACTAGCAATTATTCAATAAGAATAAAAAAAAGTACTACAATGATTCTTTAACTATACCTGGAGTTAAGAATAAAGTAAGCTTTACAACTCGGAACTAAAATCTGGAGGTAGAACCAAAAGTAGGAAGCGATAGTCTTTGGTATCATGTAATATGGAAATGCATAAAAAATCTAGGGTAAATAGGACCAATGTAGGCGATGAATCATCAAGCAATTTATGCCAACTACATGACACCAATCATCCTAACGCACCTAATGACATAAAGAAGGAAAATAGAAGGCGTGAATCGGTTTGGTTCAATCCCTTATAGCAAGCAAATTCTGACCAACATTTTCAAAGAATTTTACAAGATTATAGATAAAAAAATTTCAAAAAGAAAGCATAATAGGTAAAATCATCAACAATAATACAGTTAAATTATCATTTTCGAATACTAATAACTTAGCGGCTTTCATGATAGGTTCTTATAATGCTAGAATTCAACAAATAGTTAAAATAACAATACTAAGAATACCACTCCTATAAACTCCAGATCCGAATACCTATGCAACTATCGAAACCCAAATAACTATCCATTGGATAAGAAATGCATGGTTTCAGATATAGTGTATAAATATAATGTAGTAATAGGTAATAATATTCGATCTTATATCGGGTCCACCGCTAGCAACTTTACAGAGAAATATAGAAATCACACATGCTTATTCAAGGCCATGCCGAACTTCGAGACTTAAAGTACCCCAACTTCTTTTATTAAGTATAGCAGGAAACTTGTGATGTCTAATACCCATTTCAAACTGAAATGGTTCATATTAGATAGGGCAAATTAGTACACTCCCAATAAACGAAAGAAATGCAATCTATGTTCTCTCGAATCATATCACATCGTAACATCTAAGAATAACCTAATTAACATAAAGCAGGATATTATACAAAATTGTTTGCATCGGAATAATTATTAACTGTCATATTTAAAGCCAGACTTTAGGTCACTAATAATAGGGAAAACTTAATAGGTTAATTTAAATAATTACTACCCCTAATAAAAAGAAAAATATATATCCAACACAAAATGTAATCCAATCAACCATTCCGACTGGCTAGGTAATATAGTTAAATCTTTTTTAAAAATTGCGTATGAGAGGACTGTTAAGCATTTTTAAACATTTTGATTGTGTGGGTTTGATGGATCAACATTCACTTCTAATAAAATCATGGGGGCTTGGATGTAACCTTTTTAGCTAATGAGATGCTAGGGAATGAATACTATCTCTGTATGGGAAATATAACTGATCAGGCGTCATCTAGTTAGTTAAAGAATATAATAAATCAACTTAGCAAATGCCATTGGGGTAAAACACCTGCATACCTTCTGCCAGATTTATCGTCCACCCATTAAAATTATTGATTAAATGGATGGTATGGATGGCAATATGAGCCGTAAAGGCTTTCTGAGAAAGCATATCAATTAGATCATTTCTCTCTAGATAAGCAGGTGAATAACTGTATTAGCCGTAATAATTAATAAGTATTGAGTTAATTCCCTTAGATTATTTAGACGACAGGCTGAGGTCCTGGTTTAATGTTTACACTTTCACTGCTTTTAGAATTCGTTTAGGCTACCTTTTTGACTTAATTAGTAGCAACTAATTTTATTCTTCTTTGAACCAACTATAAATTAAGCTGAACTATAAATTTCTAAAACTTAAAATTATTACATTTAAGCAAATAGATTAAAAACGTACGTTAACAGATTACCATCGAAATCCCCCCATGTGGCAATCGCGAGACAAAAATAAGCCATCTCCTATATAAGAAATGATTTGAATCCACTACTATAAACAGTATTTTTAGATTTCATTTTACGCTTTTATTTTAATTCTAACAATAATAATTATCTACATTAATATTGAACTTTAATTAACCAACGGCTATATTTTAACATAGTTCACCCCAAACATGGCAAATTACCACTGTATGCGCAAGGGGCTACTGAGAATTAGGGTGACAGTTTTAGGGGTCATCTTAAATTGGGAGCTGTGCAGCGAGATACTTGTTCACATTCGTTTTAAATTTCTGCATGTCGGTACAGTCGTTGAAACAGGGAGTAGGAAGGGATTTTCAAAAGCTGGCAGCACGAGCAAAGAAGCTATTGAATTAGAAGGCTCTCCGGCATCTGGGGACCTCCACAGTGAATAGATTGGATTTAGCTGATTGTCGAGTTAGTCGGGTGTACTTACGTCGAGGGAACACCAGAGCATCAAGTTGATCGGAGTACATTCCATTTAAGTACTTGTAAAAGAAGCACAAGGATCCAACATTTCGGCGATGGAACAGAGGCTGGAGCTTGGTGGATAGTGTGGGACCTATTAGATTAGCGACTTTTTTGGACCTTGTCTAAGAGGGAAACACTTGTGCACCAGCCCAGATGTAAAAATAATACTCCATGAATAGGAGGATATTGGCTTTGTATTTAAACTAGGTTTTTCTTCCATGGAAAGTAAGTGTTCGTTATAACTACTTAAAAACGTAGCTCTGTGTGATGATTTCAAAATAGCGGCTGGTGATACCAGATCAGGCTGCCCTGTGGCTCCCTGAGACGAAATTCACCTACATTGACGTTTTTTTTTTTTTTTTTTGTAAAACTTAATTATGTTCTACAAAACCAAAAACAAAAACAACAGCCCCTCTCCCTTTCTCCCTCCCCTTTTTTTATTTTTCCTACCCTACTCCCGGTCCTGGATATGACCTTAAACTACATCCGATGGTGAGATCCGGCTTACGGACTTTGGGGAATGTGGAGCCTCCTCTTAATTACCATTGCTCCCAGGTCCACCCTGACCCGGAGTGGTAGTACCTGTTAGGGTCCCAACTATGGGTTAAATAGAAACAGATATTAAAAGGGGAAAGAAACAAAAAAGAGAAGAAAACAAGACCAGATTCGGCATTAAATAACCCAAAAAGGGTTGATATGCCGTAAAACAAAACTATCAAACTATCATATCAAATCAAAATAGCGGTTTGATTAGAATGTTGGCATCCGATTGGCAGGTGGACCCATTGTGAGTGTTATTTGCTTTCTGCTGTCTGTTTGTTATTTTTATTTTATTCTCCACGAACTCTGTGCTTGAGGTGACACTTTATATATGCCTTTCATTTAGGTATCTGAGGAACAGCGAGTGAATGGCTGCGCTTTACTCGTTGAGAAATAATTACAAGACCACATTACCATGGAAAAATAAAAATAGAAATAGATGATAAAATAAATGATGACTTTTTTGATGATCAGAATATAAACAATAAATAAAAAGTTATACTATATATATATATATATATATATATATATATATATATATATATATATATATATATATATATATATTATTTATTATTTGTCGCTCCTTGAAAGTAGAGCACTGTAATTGGTAGTATTAACACAGCATGACGTCACTTGCTTATAATGCATCATTCCTTCCCTTAATAGAAGTAGAATGCCTCGACGTCAAAGCCGTCGTTAAAGTGTTAAAATTATTATAGTTTATTCGCTGTTTACAATTGGCCCAGCGATTAGCGACGTCGGACTGGAGTTGAAAAATACTTGAGGTCCGGGGTTTCGAATCGCATGACCGGTAGTAAATAGTCATATCTCTATGCTGATGAGTCCCGATTGAAAAAGGACGAAACGTATACGTACATAGATAATAAACAATAACAAATATTTATTATTTATATATATATATATATAAGGTACTCCGATCCTCAAGCTATTTATCTACCTCCCACAAAGTAAAATGTGACACAAGCTCAGAAAGTTGGATTTGATAAGTCAGCAGCCTAGGGGGAGAGCACCTGTGACCCTCAAAAAATGCCTAGACAGCCCCGTCGGCATTCCCCGGTAGGGGCGCCTCAGGCGATTAGCAATAAACTAACACCTTCTCGTAGAATTGTACAGGACAACCCCATATACCGGCGTAAATCAAGCCCCGAAGGCCAAGACGATACCGGTCTATGGGGTGTAGTATCCATCGGAACAGATTGTATTTAGGGCAATACATCCCGGGAAACATTAATTCAGGGAATTAAAATTATATTTCCAGAATGCATCGACCTTTAGGCATGAAAGCCCACTGTGGAAGAGGGAAGGTGGGGGTCGGGGGGTCTTTGTGACATTTAAAGCCAACGCCTGTCAGCATTCCCCGGTAGAGGCGCATCAGGCGATAGCAATAACCTGACCATTCTCAAAATGTGAGAAGGTAAAGACTAGGAGGGTGGACCTCCCAGAACTGTGAAGGACAAACCTACAGACCGGCGGAATCAAGGCCCGAAGGCCAAGACGATACTGGTCTATAGGGTGTAGTATCTATCGGAACAGATACCACACTTTGATCCTGGCCAAAAAGCCAAGAACCGATCTTCAAAGGAGTAAACAAGTTCTTTCCTTTCAAAATAGTTACAGAATTTTGGCTACAAGGTGTGAGATTTCTTTATTTGGACTGAATTATCTAATCGGACAGTTGATAAAGCGAACAGCGGTGACCGCCAATCATATCACAACAGACCCAGCAAGGTGGCCTCGAACGAGACTCTTCCAAAGAAAAATGTGATCAGGCAGCACATTCCTGGGGATGAAGCGTACCGACGAAAGAACCGCATGTTTGGTCCGTGTGAATTCTAGGTTTATCTCCCTTTGAACTCCTCCTTCCACTACAGACAACATTCCGCACTCCGGTGCTATACTCTTTTCTTCTACATGATTTAAAGTTAAAGAAAATAGCATACCTTTGCTCTCTCTCTCTCTCTCTCTCTCTCTCTCTCTATCTGTCTCTCTCTCTCTCTCTCTCTCTTTGTCTCTCTCTCTCTCTCTTTCTCATCATTCATTCTTCTTAGATTCCTATTTAAATAGAATGACCGGTGTTATTTAACAAAATGTTCCTATTTAAATAATATTCCCACCTTTGTTTATAAGCGACTGTCAAAACATCTAACATCTAAAGTTATCTTGTCGGATTTAAAAAATCAGACTCCAATAACATTTAAACTGACAAATAAAATGTTGTTTCTGACTAGCCAATTTTCATTTGATCTTGTTATCCCATGTTATTAGCAATATAATAACGTACTTAGCTACAATTTATTTAAAAATTACTTAGTCTGTTCATATGAATTCTTACATACCAATTTTCACTTATGATTGCTGTACTGTGTTCTGCCAATCTAATATCACCGTTAGCTACAATTCATTTTTGAATTACTTGATCTGGCTCAGACGACTTCTAATATCAAACATCTTGAATAATCACCTAAAAGTAAAAATCAGAAGAATGGAAGACTTACTTTTAATTGAACAACGTAATAGGAGTTATCTGTCTTAACTTTTAAATCGTGCAAACGAATTTAAAAAACTAAAATAACTTCATTGCATCCCGAGCAACGCCGGGTAAGTAGAGTAAGTGTTTAGTAAACAAAGAAGACTTCGTAAAGCAAGCTAATGGTTGCTCACATCTGATAAAAAACAATCTTTAGAGTTGTTGTTTTTTAAATAAAACAATAAGGGCAACCCAAAAATCAAAACGAGGCTGCTTACAGATATATTAGAAGTCTGAAAACCTGATGACAATACAGGGTGATACAACAAAAATGTCAGCCATGGAACCGTTAAAACAAATTCACAATACTTTCTGCAATCCAACCGTATTTGGTACAAATAAACTGTGGCCGGTACCTGTCTTGTCCACCACGTTTAAGTCATGAATGCCCAATAGTCTTTGCTTTATCGCCGTGTAATAACATGCTTCAAGTGTGAAGCTCTGCATTGCAAGCACACCTGGATACAACGTGCAAAATTGTCAATACTCTGACGCACTCTTCTCTTGTCCTATCTCTGAAAACATTCTTTGTCCAAAACTTTTTTACGACCCTAGTCAGCACCCAGTATTGATCATGACTAACCGTTTATTCTCATCTTCAAAGCAGTAAGTACCAATA
>OY744539.1:71781043-71786043 GCA_963556195.1 Sepiola atlantica | reverse complement strand
AAAAAACTAAGGGACCAGAACACCATTTAACTTTTACAAAAGAAACACCATGTGAAAGTAAATATCTGACACATAGAGTTCTTCCGAATAGTAGTGCAACAGGTGCTGTTCATGCAGATCAAGTGGTGGATGTTTTGCATGAATTCCACAGTGAGAACAGTATCAAAGCTATACTTGTTGACAACACTAATACCAACACAAGTTGCGAAGGTGGAATGGTTGCAATTTTAGAAAAAAAACTTTTTAAAACTCTTCACACAATTGGTTGCTCTTTGCATCATAATGAACTACCTTTCAGAGCCCTTTTTAAAAACATAGATGGTTGCGCAAAGGGCCCTACAACATTCAGTAGCCCTCTGGGGAAATTATGCTCAAATGATTGATATGATTTACCCCAAATATCATTTTCCACTATTAGCAATCCTCTAGAGTCAATTTTTAAAATTGATGAAATACATGATCTTAGTTCTGACCAAACACTCCTTTATGAATACACAGTAGGTATTTCTAGAGGTAAGGTTTACTCTAGATATGCCTCCTGGAAAATTGGTCCTTTAAACCAAGCAAGATGGTTAACTTTGGCCATCAGGCTTATGTGTTTATGGACTCGTGGTGCATACCCACAAAGGCACACAACAAAACTACACTATGTAGTAAATTTTATTGTAAATGTGTATGCCACTTCTTGGTTTGAAATTAAAAGAAATAGTAAATTCCACAATCAGTAAGTGCACATTTTTAATATGATCCAGAGGATTAAGGAGCAGCCTCAGGAAATCCAAGATATCACATTTAGAAATATACAAGGTAATACATTTTGTTTACTGCCTGAAAACTTTCTATATTCCGTGGTTAAATCTGAGGAGATTGAAGTAAGAGAAGAAGCTTTAAAAAGAATTTTGGCCATTAGGTAAGTAATATTTATTCATATATCTCTGACTCAATTATTTATTCCAATTTATAGAATGATTTTTAAAGATTTTATCTAATTTCACCATAATTATTAAAGCAGTACAGATTGGAATTTTTTAATAATTCAATTAATTAATTTGTTCTTTCAGGAGTGAGGAGTCAACCAAAAAAAGATTAAAAAGAATACTACCTATTAATTTTAATGCCACACATTGGACACAATTAATAGATTTAAAATTATGCGGCATTTTTGAACCACCAATGACGGAAGATTTTACTGAATCTGAACTTCGAGAATCGTTGATGAATGGAACCAAGCTTGACTTGCCAGATTTGCCCTCACATTCTCAGGGTGTGGAACGGGCAGTTAAGTTATTAACAGAAGCTTCACAAACTGTATATGGTTTTGAAGCAAGGCATCAACACATTACAGCCAAAGTTTTGAGTCAGAAATTGAGACCAGCATTTTTGTCTAAGGGGTCTTATATGGAGCAATTTGACTCTCTATATTAAGCTTCATTAAAATAGTGTTAGGTTTTTCCTTATTTCTTTGCTTGTTATATTTTCACTAATAACAGAAAAAATCATTTTTTTAGGTATTCAAATATTACTGTTTAATTCATAGCGTTAAAAGGTAGTTTACAAAAGCAGATACTGAAAATGAGGGGGGGGGCAAATTTTCAATTTGAAGATTTCTTGAATTCATATCATTTTTATAAAATAAAAAGACATTCCCTGCTTTTAAATGCTAAAATTATTTGATTTTCACACCAATATTCAAGCAAATCTTGCAAAAACGAGGAATTTTCAGTATATTCTTGTCTACGATCTTTGATACCAAACGCTCAAAAAACCGCTGAAGTTTTTGATCTAATTTTTTGCATGAGTATTTAATAGGTCTATATACAACTTTCGGTACGTGCCTTTTTTTAATATTTAAAAAAAAGTGTAAAATCGACCTACCCTAATACACATACATATATATACATACATATATATACGTATATATATACACATACATATATATACATACATATATATAGATACATATACAGGGTGTTTCAAAAGTCTTGGGAACATTACAAATGCGTATATCTCATGAACTATTCCAGGTAGAAAAATGAAACTGGTGCCATTTTAAAGCTTGCTTAATCAAGTTTTTGGTCATACTAATGATTTTCGTGTTATCTTTCCAGGTGCAGTAATGGCGTTCTCTAAACAAGACAAGGCATTTTGCGTCCTCCAATTTGCAAAGACTGAATCGTGGACATGTGTTCAGCGTGCATTTCGCAGGAAATTTAAAAAAGAAGCCCCTGAAAGGAAATCCATTGTCAGATGGCATGCTAAATTTGTGAAAGATGGGTGTTTGTGCCCAAGTAAGCGAACAGGTCGCCCTTCAACTTCAGAAGATGCAGTTGAGCAAGTTCGGACAGCCTTTCAGCAGAGCCCCCGTAAATGGTTCAGTTGGAACAAGCAGAATCTTATTACTTCATTTTTCAACAAGATGGTGCACCACCACACTGGAGTCTTAGAGTAAGGCAGTTTCTTAACACAAGGCTGCCTGGTAGATGGATTGGGAGATCTGGGCGAGGTGATGACGTTCTCATGCCCTGGCCTCCTAGGTCTCCAGATCTTACCCCGTGTGACTTTTTCCTTTGGGGCTTTGTCAAGCAACAAGTCTATGTGCCGCCCCTTCCAAGAGATATTGACGAACTAAAGGCTCGAGTAACGGCAGTTGTGGGAACCATTGACGTCAAGATGCTGGAACGCGTTTGGCAGGAAATGGACTATCGACTAGATGTCTGCTGTGTGACGACTGGTGCTCATATTGAGCAACTTTGAAGATTCCCCACAAAACTTGAAACTTTAACCTTTCCAACGGTACCAATTTCATTTTTCAACTCCTAATAGTTTTTGAGTTATTAAAAATCGTTATGTTCCCAAGACTTTTGAAACACCCTGTATATAGATACATATATACACATACATATATATACATACATATATATAGATACATATATATATACATACATATATATACATATATATGTGTGTGTGTGTGTGTGTGTGTGTGTGTGTGTGTGTGTGTGTGCATGTTTAGTTAAACAGTAGCGCCAGCCTCTGTTTATTTATTTTTTTACTCCTTTTCTCGATTCATCGCACGACCGATTTGATATTGTCGTTCATATTGTATAAAAAATCGCCATATTTTCGCGAACGTTTTCGACCGACGTCGGTCATTTTCAGGCGGATGAATGAGTATGCAAAATAAAAGATTAGTGAATTTATTAAGAAGACGTTTTTAAAAAAACATTTCAATACCATTTTAACAACACTTCAACATACCTTCGCCCTCCCCTCATAACGAGCATGGTTGATACTAGGTGTATTTACTTGAATAAACAACGCTTCCATTATGGGGAGACGAATAGTGCAATATGAGATCCCAAGAATGGCTGTGTTCTTGGTTAAAATTAAGGATGCTATGTGTCATCAAGTGTTGGTAGATGGAACTTTGAGGGGAGGTGAGATGGCAAGTTAGTCGGCGTCATATGCCAGTTCTAGTCATGCCGATATACGTGTTGTTTGCAAAGACACATTCTCTGAGACTACAGATGAAGAGTACCACCAAATCCAGGAATGGTTGTCGGACCTTAGCGCACAACACTACGTAGATCACAAACTAATTATTTTTAAAAAACTAGACAGATTATATAATGAAGAAATTTACCTACCGGATACTAGAAAAAACTATATTAACCTATCTGAAATTCAACTAAGTAAAAACCAAAAAATACTACTAAACCTAGGCCTAAACTTTCACCTTTAAAAAGATTTAACCCCATCCATAAAAAAGTTGAGATAGAACTTCTATTTCAAAACATTTCCAAACTAGCAGAAGATAATAAAATTCAAATACACCTAGACACTTGTGCCCTCCTTAAAGCAGAATCTATTAAAAACAGAAGCATCTCCTATATAAAGGCCAGTTGTCTGTATGTTTGTTTGTTTGTTTGTATGTATGTCCAGCTACTCCTCAAAAACCACTCGGCAAACTGTCAACAAGTCGACATCTTTAGGACCGGACAACACCTGGGAGCATAATATCTCAAAATTACAACAACAAAAAATGTCCCCGGGGGTCAACGGGGCCAGTTTTCGGGGGCGGGTCTGGTTTTTTGAAACTTTTTCAATGTTATTTACTGATGATTTTGAAATAAGCCAATGTATTCATGTAACAACTTGATAAAAATGCACTGTCCGGTTGTATCAAGTCATCCCATAACTTCTGTCCGGATCTATCAATAACAGTGAAACAAGGGTTGCTCAATCACATCCGCACCTAGCAACCTAAACTTATATCTTTTAAAATAAAAATAGTTCTTTGGGGGGAGGGGGGGAATTTTTTGGGGACGGGTGGTAGGGGTGGGGGGAATTATCAACATCTTCATCCTGCGGGGGTGCTTATACAATATAGGACCCGGAGGCTTCTGAAGTATATGGACCTGGTCGGGGTGTTCTTCTGCAGTACAGGACCCAGCACCGGGGGTGTGTATACAATATAGGACCCGGGTGCTTCTGCAGAATAGGGACCATGGGTTCTTATGCAGTATAGGGACCAGGGGTACTTCTACAGTATAGGGACCAGGGGTGCTTCTACAGCATAGGACCCGAATGCTTCTACAGAATAGGGACCATGGGTGTTTATGCAGTATAGGCACCGGGGGTGCTTCTACAGTATAGGATCCAGAGGCTTCTGCAGTAAAGGCACGGGGGGGTGCTTCTGCAGTATAGCCACCGGGACGCTTCTACAGTATAGGACCCAGCACCGGGGGTGCTTTTACAGTATAGGACCCAGCACCGGGGGGGGCTTCGTCAATTTAGGACCCAGAGGCTTCGGCGTTGTCCGGGAAAAATTTTGCTTGCGGAGAGGAGAGGAGGAGGAGGGAGAGCCCCGGGCAACGCCGGGTACCCCTGCTAGTCTCCAATAAACCGCATTTACTAACTAATGAACTCGGTCGAAAACGTTCGTGAAAATATGGCGATTTTTTATACAACAGGAACGACAATACAAAATCGGTAGTGCG
>OY744539.1:71648543-71776043 GCA_963556195.1 Sepiola atlantica | reverse complement strand
TGCTCTCGTTTGGTAATTAAATATATACTCTTAATCTTTTCTGTCTTCGGTCTATGCAGGAGAAATCTTTCTAGACTGAAGCAATTTATATTTTTGTCCCAATCGAGGGTGTCTCTTTTGGGTGAGCTGGATTTTCGCCACATTAAAAACCGACTTTGTGTCTAACTTTGCCCTCAGAGGAAGCAAGTACAGGCATTTTTCTAATATATCTATCATATATAACTATAACACAGACCAAACAAGCATTCAAATAATCAGCTGCAGAGGATCCAGGTGAATCAGAATGTGAAATTAATCAGCTTGAAATTCTTGAAAAACTGAGAAATTCTGCTTTCTACTGCACGCCGAGTGATTGTCCAATTCATCAAAGCGGAAAAAATGGTGATGTTATAGATGACGCGCCTGTTTTCCGTGACTTCGCGTCGGCAGCGATCGGGCAGGTCGCGGAAGCGCCCGAGAGTTGCCGAGACGAAAACGCCAAGCGTTAATGGGAGACTTTCAGGCGATAATATAAGACGAATAAATTCAAAGAAAAAATACATAGATGAAAGGATTTTAAAAAACGAACAAACTGTACGGTGGGGAGTCAAATGAACCATTTTCAATCAAATGTGTAGAAAGAATTTTTTATTTGGGGGGGGGGGATTTTGTCAATTTTTTCTTTTTCATTTGTTTCGCTGTTTTTCTTTTTCTTCTTCTTGCTAACATAAAACAAAGAAAGAAAGAAAAATGGGTAAGGTTTAGGGTTAGAGTTTAGGGTTAGGGTTTAGGGTTAGAGTTCCCGTTAGAGTTCCCGTTAGAGTTCCCGTTAGGGTTAGGGCTCCCGTTCTTAGCGATAGCCAAGCCCTGCATTCAAACTGCCAAGCTCTAACTGGAAGACTGGCAGACGTTAATATAAGACGAATAAATGCAAAGAAAAAATACATAGATTAAAATCTTCTTTTTTTGTGTGTGTGTGAAAATGATGTTGTTGGTTTTTTTTGGGGGGGAGGGGTGTTTTTATAAGATAAAAGAAAGAAAAAATAATATTATTCCGTCAGCGTTCGGGTGATTCCGCGACATGCCCGATCGTTGTCGACGCGAAGTCATGGAAATCAGGCGTGTCATCTATAACAGTACCGAAAAAATAATCAAAATCATCTCGCCTAGGTGTATCAGGACTCTGTTAGTTATTAATAACTAGGAAGAAGACCCGACGTTGTTCTGGATAGAATGGGGATCACTAGTACGTACTAGTGGTACTCACAGCACCAGATTACTTTCCTTGTTTTTAGTGTACCCTTACTCCCGTTTCGCCCCATAATATAGTCATGAGAAATAAAAATTTGGAAGACTCTTTGAATTAGTTTTTTTTTATAAATATGGTTTAAATTTCATTAAAATATATACGTTTTTTAAGTGTTAAGAGAGTTCTGCCCCAATGGGTCAGTTATAGGTAGGAAAGCACGTAGATATTCGGCATAATAACATATACAATTCAGGACCATTGTTTTCCCTGAGAATTTAAATCACATCTAAATAGGATATATTTGAAGTCTTAAAGGAGGTTCAGCCCCAATAGTTCCCTTAGTTTAAGAGGGTACTTAATGATTCGGGACCATTTCCATTGTCGTACCCGATATACATATAATTTAAATTTCGTAAAAACAGGATTTTTTGTTTAAATTTCAAGAGAGTTAACCCCTCATATCCCTCTCAGGGTGCACTTAAAAACTCAGGAACACTTTCATTGTCTTTCCCGGTAAATTTTACATAAGAATACACTTTAAGATGTTATGTAGATTCTCTAACCTTTGTTTCTATAGCGAACACACACACATCACAAACATCACATACACAACACACACATACACACAGACATTGAGTTTTATATACAGAGATTGTTAGGAAGAACACTTTCCTGTAATCTTATCGTCTAACATATAAATTTATCTTGTCGGATTTTCAAAGTCCGACCGAAATAGCATTTAAGCAAATCAAACTTTGTTTCTAACTAGCCAATTTAAGTTTGTATTTGTTGTACCGTGTTATTAGGTCTATAATGATGTATGTAGGTACAATTTATTTCAAAAATTATTTTGTGCTGCCTAGACGACTGCTACTATAAAGCATTTTTAAATAATCACTTTAAAATTAAAATAAACAAGGTAGATAACTCATTTACTTCGGTCTATGTATTTACTAGCGTGCACGTTTTGGCAAAAATGGTGAAGAGAAATGGTAAGATGTTTCAAAAACACAATAATGAACCATTGAAAAGAATAAGCGATATTTTTATATCACAATAAAAATAGATATTTAAGAAATGAACTATTCACATTATAATCATCAAAATCACCTTCCTAACAAATGAACGTGTGTTGATACGCTACATCGAGCGACCAGAAAAATTCTCACTTATATATATATATATATTATATATATATATATAATGTTGTTCCTTTTAACCTTTTTAATCCTTAAACCCATTTTCTCTCCCTAATTCCTTTAGAAGACAGATCATTAAACCCCATAACTGTAACGGCAAAATATACGATACCCATAATATTGGCTCACCGGATTTATATAGAAGTTTTTTAATTTTTTAATTTTTTTATATCTCCTTAATCCTTCTCCGGTTTAAATCTCAACTGTTACTTTTAACCCCTTCCCCTTTTATTTCAAACCTAATTAAACCTTCCTTACACTAAATTTAAACAAACATACATAACACCCTAAGCAAATAACGCGTCCAAACGAGAGTGACACGCGACTTCACATTTCCGAAACAGATGACAACAGAAGCTGAAGAGAGCCGGATGGCTAAGTCCTTCTGTGCTTGAAACCGACGGTACGAATGTTGTACTAATTTTTCTGTACCAATATATATAATATATATATATATGTATATATATATATATATATTAGGTGTAGTTTTGTTCCGAAAGATTAGATAAACAATACTATGGACTTTGCTGTGTTCATATAGTAATACTCAATAAAAAGTAGAACGATATATTTATTTTGTATATGTTTTTTATACAAAGATTTCTGACTACATATGTGTATACATGTTTCGACTAACGCCTATGACAGGTGAAGCCTTGACAAACCAAATCACATTAAATTCAAATTTCGTGATTTCTTATTTTCTTCATAAGAAAATTTAAAAAAAAAATAAAATACATTTATTTTTCATTGTTCTAATTTGTTTATAAAGAAACAAAAATGATCAAATTTGAATTGATCTGTACAAATAGAAATTCTAAAAATCAATTGACTTTGAGACAATTGTAAAAAAGAAATCTTGATATGTTATGCTATTTTGATTGGCTCTATGTAGAGTATTAAATCTTCCCAGATACTTTTTTCAGATCGGTTTAGTAGATTCCTTTTTTAATTTCTTTAGAAAATGTTATCTTCATTTAACATTGAATGTTTTGAATTTACATCTAGATACGCATCGACGGATTAAAAATGAAACGTTTGCACCAAAAACTTTGTTAACCCAAATAAAACAGACAAACATAGCTACTCCCGTGCTGGCTACTTCTTTGTCAAAATTTGGCTTGCGTTTAATTGCAATTCTTGTTGTTTTCATTGCGATTCTCTTAAGTCCCGTGTGTTGCTTTTTTTTGTTTGTTTGTTTTTTTGGGAAAGTTGTCCAAATAATGTTTTGTCATAGTGCATATCATAATTACTTCCAATAAAATGTAACCACTCGTCTCGAAATAAATTAGAAAACCTGAAAAACATTTTTTTGTTTCATTTTACAAATTTAGTTTGGTAAACTATTTACAGGCGTTAAACAATGATGTGCTAATACAAAATAGCGTAGTGCAATGGTAACAGGCGCAGATTCTAGCGTCGCCGTGCGGGTTCGAGTTTTGTCGTGGTTTCTGCATCACGTTCAGTCATACTCTTAGGAAAGGTATGAATTTATATATCCTCCGCCTCTCGTTCTAAGATAAAATTGTTAAAACTGGTTGTAGTGTGGGTAACCGATTTATGATAAACTATTATCTCATAATAGAGATGGACAAAAATTCTGCTCGGTAAACTCCAGAATTTTACGAGTGTTACGAAGCCACGTCCCCTTTTCTTACGAAATACGGAAGCACAAATGTGTAACCATCCGGACTCTGAATTTCAATTTTTTTTTTTCAATATTAATATCATTTTAATATTAAGGTTACTTATACAGTTGGAGATCCATGGCCGCTTTGAGTATAAAATTATCGCCCTTGTTTATTACTCCGCATATGGGACTCCATAGTTCAATTTAGGTGAACATACACAAAAGACACTAAATTTGGAAGATAAAAAATGTGTTTTCGGTTCGTGGGCAGATAAGAGCGTCAGTCATTATTTGTTTCGGAAGTCATTTTTAAGTGCAGAAGACTACAGCTCGGTCCACCCTCCGAAAATTATACATTTTAATTGTCAATTTTTCGAACATTTGTTAGAATACTATTACTATTATTAATAATAACAATAATAACAACAACAACAACAACAACAACGACGACGACGATTATTATTATTATTATTATTATTATTATTATTATTATTATTATTATTATTATTATTATTATTTTTTTTTTTTTTTTTTTTTTTTTTTTTTAAGGTAATGAAGGAAAAAAAATTTTTTTTTTTTTTTAAATGGTGCCGGCCTAGGCTGACACCAGACAAAATATTTGTAAAGGGTCGAGGAGGATGAGAAGACCGACGAGGGACACCACAAACCAGACCTCCACTGGAAAAGTGCAGAGAATGCTGGGACCTTGGTAGACTTATTGCCATCCAAATCCCAGAGAAGACCAATTGTCTTTACCAGCGAAAAATCAATGGTAAGCGGCTGTTGCGATACCGCACCGTTATCGAAAAGAGGTGAAGAATATTGGAAATCTGGGGAGGCTTGTTGTCACTCAGACTTGTTGTCGGTGAGCAATCACTGACGATGATCTGTGTGAGAACTCCTAGTGAGTACAACACAAAAATATAATAATAATAATAATAATAATAATAATAATAATAATAATAATTAGTAGTAGTAGTAGTAGTAGTAGTAGTAGTAGTAGCATTATTATTATTTTTATTTTTTTAATATTTTATTTTACTACCGCATCGGTAATAAATGAAGCAAATATGAAACCCAAAAATATTTGCTCGACGTGCAATATGTTATTTATATTAACGTTTTTTAAATTTCCAAACATAAGGAATCCGTTCAACTAGAAGTTGATATTTTGTTTTGTTTTTAAGAATTAAAATAAAATATCGAGCTACAAGGAATTATCTTTCAAAGTTATTAATTTAAACAAGGACTCGGGGAGTTATAAATGTTGGAAGCATCGATTCCCCGTTAGTCACGAAAAATATCACAACTCACAAAAAAAAAAACAGATGCCTCCAAAATTATTTAAAATAAAGACTATCTCTTAACGCTTTCAATACCGAAACATTTATCGAAATACGATAATTAATCTATTTTAGTTCATTTTTGAAAAATTGCATTTTACGCCATTAGAGCAGGTGCTTGTTTTTGTCATTTTTTAAAGTAAGTTTTATTTATTTTAATTTTTAAGTTTAATAATAATAATAATCTAAATTATTTTATTTTCAATTCAAAAACTTTTTTTTAGAATTGTGTGGTTGCAACAAATTCTTATGGCTACTCCCCTCTGTTCCGGATTATCACAACTTGGCCTTTTGGCTAAGATCAAAGTGTAGTATGTGTTCCGATGGATACTGCACCCCATAGACTGGTATTGTCTTGGCCTTCGGGTCTTGATTTACGCCGGTGTATGGGTCTATCCTGTGTAGTTCTAGGAGGTCCACCCTCTCAGGCTTCACCTCCCCTCTTTGGGGAGGAGTAAGTTTATTGCTTACTGCCTGGGGCGCTCCTACCGGGGAATGCCGACGGGGCTGCCCAGGCAATTTTTAAACCCCACTCTCCCGACCCGATCTTGGGTTATATCTTGCTTGTGGGAGTAAGATAAAAACTGGCCTTATGCCTAACTCCTGGAGAGGAGTAAATCAATACTCCCCTCTGTTCCGATGGATACTGCACCCCATAGACTGGTATTGTCTTGGCCTTCGGTGCTTGATTTACGCCGGTCTATGGGTCTGTCCTGTGCAGTTCTAGGAGGTCCACCCTCCCAGGCTCCGCCTCCCCTCTTTGGGGAGGAGTAAGTTTATTGCTTACTGCCTGAGGCGCCCCTACCGGGGAATGTCGACGGGGCTGCCCGGGCAATTTTTAAACCCCACTTTTCCGACCCGACCTTGTGTCACATCTTACTTGTGGGAGTAAGATAAAAGCTGGCCTTGTGCCTAACTCCTGGAGAGGAGTAAATCAATACTCCCCTAAATAGTGGGAAAATAATATTTTTTTCTTCTTTTGCGTGATGATTTGGTAAAAGTACAGAACAACCGCTCCTTGAGCACGGATATTAACAGTTAAAGATAGATCAAGGCCTTGATTGTGCAACTAACCTCGAAGAAGGAAAACGCCAAAATAATGCCAGTCTTTCTCTGCGTAATTCGACAATGTTTCCAGTCTGGCCTTCTCCCTGCCACTGGACTCAAACAATTCCGCTTCAGGAGAGGTGCAGTTGGTGATTGCGTAACTAGCGCCCTTACTATTGACTCTCGAGATTGAAAAGAAGGCGAAAACAAATATTAATACTAAATTAGATCAGGGAGCCCTCCCCACGAGGGAAGCAAGCCAACTGGGATTCCCGGAAGTAACGTTCTTGAAACCTTCTCTGTTTATGTCTAACGCTATATGAAATGATTTTGGAAAAAACATATATACTTGCTTTTCAAATTAAGAATATCTCTCGTTATCCATCTTTATCTGCATAATTTTTAATAATAATATTTCTTTTGCAATATTAAATGTATGTAAGTTTTAATGATATAAAGAAAAAATGTTATCTTCTTCCGTAAAAATAATTGTCAGCTCAATATTTGTTTAATTAATGAAACGAAGTTAACTGTAACAATGTAAATAGTAGTGACATGTGACGATCTACTGACCCGACAGGAGGAGAATGAAGTGGTACGGCCACGTCACACGTTCATCAAGTTTCGAAAAGACAACCCGGCAAGGAATTGTACATTTAATGTATTTTTATGTAATTATTTTTAATGGTGATTGCAGCGTTCTCTTTTATGTACGTATAAAATAAATAAAAATATATATATTAACGAAAAATACGTCCTATAAAGTTAAGGGCGACTAATAATCAATTTTCTGCATCTTAATAACTTAGGAAGTGGAACAATCAAAATAATAGTAAGCAAAAAAAACAACGAACTGGAGCACTTTCTACCCTAAAAGCTTCTGTTCCGTAGCTTCCAGCTTTTGGAACTCCCTCCGTGCTCCCTGTTTCCCTGGCTGTACGACATGCAGAAATGTAAATGTAATGACAACAAACATCTCGCCGCACAAATCCTCTCTTAGGATTTGCCCTTAATTTTTGGCACCTAATCTACCGTAGTTTCTTTCGTCTCTGTGGCGGTATGCCTTGTCTTCTCTCAAGTAACATATTGCACGTCGAGCAAATATTTTTGGGTTTCATATTTGCTTCATTTATTACCGATGCGGTAGTAAAATAAAATATTAAAAAAATAAAAATAATAATAATGCTACTACTACTACTACTACTAATTATTATTATTATTATTATTATTATTATTATTATAATTTTTTGTTGTACTCACTAGGAGTTCTCACACAGATCATCGTCAGTGATTGCTCACCGACAACAAGTCTGAGTGACAACAAGCCTCCCCAGATTTCCAGTATTCTTCACCTCTTTTCGATAACGATGCGGTATCGCAACAGTCGCTTACCATTGATTGTAAACAAAACAAAAAACAGGTTAAATTATTATTGATTGATTTAGTATAAATCGAATGTTTATTGTAACCAAAAGTAAAATAAGGCAAAATTAAAACGATTTTTTTAAAAATCCTATTACAAAAATTTGAAAATGACTATATTTCAATTATTTTTGTCTAAGTTCTCCACCCAGGCAACACCGGATCTATAAGGCTAGTATTAGAATTAAACAAAAAAGTATTAGCACGCATGTGTTAAATTCGCGCAAACCTTAAATTCCGTCAAAGTGCCACTATTAAGACAACCGCTATAGATTTGAAAACTTTATTCCTTTTAAAATATATAATTTATTGAAAAAATACTTGTGTGACATGATAAGGAATATGTTAGTGCAATAATTATTCACAATTAAGTTAAATTAATTTGTATATAATTGAAACATCTATCCCGCAGCATGTGTCAGCCACAGACCTGATTCACTATTATTATGTCCGCCATTTTTGTACGATACAAAATTCGAAGTGAACAGATTAGTTACGCATGAGGAGAGGGATATTTTCCAGAAATATTGTTATACACTTAGATCTTCAGTTTGCGAAGTGACACTGCAAGACAGTAAAATTTATTAAATAATACATTTTAAAAAATTAAAAACAATAAATGAATAAATAATGTTAAACCAAACAAAGAACTTATTTTAAGTTTTATTTCCATTTTGTTTTCAGACCGCCTATCTACCCGGCGTATTTCCTCATTGTTAATAGTCTTCTTTAAACTCTCTTTCTCTATCTCCCTTTTTTCTCTCTCCCTTCTCTCTCTATCCTTCTCTCTTTCTCTCTATCAATCTATCTATCTATCTATCTACTAGTCCGCACTTGGATGAGGACGGATTTTGGGGTAACTGAAACAATAGTAGCCCCGAACTTTGAAATTCCACGGTTTTCCTTAAAGGTCTTTTCACTTGGAAGTGGCAGCGATACATCGAGATGGGTGTGGAATAATCTTCCAAAGACATTATCCGATGATTATTAACGTTCGACCGCACATGATTGCCTTGAATGGATTCCTTTTTATGTTTTTTTTTAATCTACGGAAAACTGACCTGGCATATTCTCTACTAATCAATTACTGTTGACTTTCTTTTGATTTTTCATTGTTTTTGTTTTTTTTTATATTTTGTATGTGTAAATATATAAGTTTTTTATATATGTAGATAGAGAGATAATACGACCAAATCTTTATATAAACGAACAACAGTTATATTCTTTATATTTCAGTGACAGCCAAAATTTGATCGTGATCAAATCGTATGTTGAGAGATTGTATGTCATGTCTAAGATGAAAACTGAGAGAAAGTAATCAAACCGAATTGTGTTTACAATTAGAAATGTTTTCTTTTCAGGTTGAATTAAAAACTGTTCGAAAATTATTTGTTTGGACAACTGAATTATCAAGAAATAATTTTCAGAAAAAAATTTGATGTTGGCAAATTAAAAAGGTCACGAGGGGGTCACCTGGATAAGTCATTAATATACTTACTTAAAAAAAGAGGCATCCTACTAATTTTCGCTTGGTTTAAGGTCCACTTTTATGGGGTGAAACAAAGGCTGTCATTTCCCGACCAGTCATAATGGATGGAGAAAATGTGATTGGTTAACGAATCACAAAACTTGTTTTAAGTTTAGGAGAGTAGAAAGTTGACCTTGGGTTTACTTTCAGCATAACTCTCGCTTCCATTTAGTCGTCATACTCCATGAGCGATATTTTTGACAAAGGGGGAATGATTGCTGTTTTCTTAGGTCGGGAATCTATCCTTCTAACACTTATCGTTTGCTAGTATTTTACCTTGAAGTTGTATTTTTAGCTCCTTATATCAAGTGGCTTCATGCTTTGTCTGGAGCGATTACTATATAAAAAGTAAAAGTTCTCAACAAAAGAATTGTAGAGCTTACAAGAAGACGGTCGGTTAGACTGAAAAAGAGAGACCGAATAAGAAAGCTAGTGAAAACAGAAACAGAAGACTTAGAAAAATTCTTACAATTCGACCTCCTCCAAGAAACAAAAGTACGGAATTAATCTAAAAGTTTCCTAACAAAGCCTTAACTTGTTTTTCTCTCCCAACAAGAGCAACATAAACATTTAGCTTTTATGATTGTTTCATACCTTTCTTCAAATGAATATTTGTTAATGTTCACATCGAGTTTCTTTTTTGTTTTGCTTGGAGTGTTCCGCCAGAACCGACCACTTACCCAAGTTTTCGACTTAGGTGCGTCGACAACAAATTTCTGCAGATCTTTAAAACACAGTTTATTTGTAAAACCTATTCGTAAGTTTTTAGTGTAATTTATACGTTCTCTTGTTTAGTTTAAAATAAGATACAACCTTTAAAATTAAAGATGTATCTGAAACCGAAATACGAAAAGATTAAACATTATTTAAAATAATGTTATATATTGAGATTATGCTGATTTTATTTCTTTTAACTTTTGTTGTCGACAACGCGTTACGTGCTACGCGTCATCTACAGCATATCGAGACGAGACCATGTAACAAACAAAATGGCGTATTGTTGCACGTACTTGTTCAATGCTTACTCTGGGCGATGGCTGAACATGCATCTTGACACGATAAATTTGCTGGAAACCAAATTTCAAGCGACGGATTACGATGCCTTATATAACAATCAGGAATTTTTCTGGAAAAAAAACCACTGGCCTCTCTGGATTGGTGCTTCTGGCCGCAATTAGTGAGCGAGCATCATGGTTCCGGAACTTCGTGAATGTTTCACTACCAATTGATAAATGACCGATGACAAAACAAGAAGGATCTTGTATGCAATTATTATTATGCAATTATTTTTATGCAATTATTATTATGCAATTATTGTTATGCAATTATTATTATGCAATTATTGTTATGCAATTATTGTTATGCAATTATTATTATGCAATTATTGTTATGCAATTAGTTTTATGCAATTATTATTATGCAATTATTTTTATGCAATTATTATTATGCAATTATTGTTATGCAATTATTATTATGCCATTATTGTTATGCAATTATTGTTGTGCAATTATTGTTATGCAATTATTGTTATGCAATTATTTTTATGCAATTATTGTTATGCAATTAGTTTGTTTAAGTCGTAAGATGTTTTAGTATATATTTCATTTAATTATGTAATCTCTTCATGAACGAGATGAAAACAGAGTTTAGCCATGTATACCTTGCAGAAACCACAGAGTTTGACCCACAAGGCAAGACCCCCCGCGGCAATGAGAGCTGGTGCAAGAACAAGACCCTGGGCTCCCTGCTGTGCAGCACTACAGACGTCACAGCCTACTGTATACATGGCAATGTAGCGTTTCATTCATTGTATAAACTCTGGAGCCGACGACCCCAGATCCCGTTGAAGACTAGACTCCGTCTCTATAACGCGTACTGCGTGTCCATCATGCTCTACAATAGCAACAGCTGGGCAATAACAAAAGTCATGCTGACAAGCTGGGTGCGTGCCACCGCAGACACCTCCGTTCCATCACAGGTCATTGCTGGCCGAAAAAACTTATCAGCAACAAGGCACTATACGAGCTATGCAACGAAAAAAACCCATCCACAGAAGTCACTGAACAAAGATGGTCTATGTAAGGCCATGACCTACGAATGGACCCTGACACTCCTGCACAGAGGGCACTAGACTTTGCCGTTACTGGCTCGCAAGCCTACCAACCGCGACTAGGACGGAACTGCACAAATCTGCTGGGCACATTACGTGCTGACATTAAGCAGGCGGGACTAGGACCACTACGTACAGCAAAACAACTTCAATGCCTACGATAACTTGCGCATGACAAGGCCAGATGGCCTGGGACTAGCATGGAGGACTGATTGCAGCTACGGGATGTCATTTGACTAACGTAGCCGCAGAACACAGTTTTAATATTAATATGCAAACACCCAATCTCTTCACAATATGTATTTTGAGTTTTAGTTCTATTTGTTCAAAAGTTCGCGGCAAATGTTTTGACATGTGTAGCTTTGTTTGTCTCAATTGTTGTACGTAAAATAATTATAAAACAATTGACGTTGTATTAACTGGATAATGCGCACTACTAACTTCATCTTGGTTGTTATTTTCACAACGTTTCGGCCGATGTAACCCCCGACCTTCTTCAGGTAAATCTTTTCAAACTTGAAAATCTTTATGTCGAACTCAGGAATCTGTGTGGATCTGTGGCGTTAGAAATAAGGCCGTTGATTAACAATAAAATCTAAGTGACAGTCTTCTGGGGGTTTCAAGTTCAATTTGTACTACCAACGATGGTAACTAAGAATGACATAATAATTAATTACTAGTTCTATCCAGTAATGGCTGACCGAATTAGAACAATCTACCATCCGTGGATTAAATAAAGATAAAGAGTTGGACATGAAACTTTCTCAATTTGAAAATATGCAATTGAAAAGGTCGGATATTACATCGGTTGAAACGTTGTGAAAATACCATCCAAGATGAGAATAGTAGTTCGAATAATACAAATGATGCAATTATGAATCCTCATCTCAAAAATTCCAAAAATACAATTGACGTTGTTGTCAAAAGAACAATACGAGATTTACGAGGTGTAAATCACACTAAAATAAATATTTCCCTAGAGTTTTCTAATAAAACAAACATATCGATATAAAACACATTCATTGATGAATACATTCTAAAAATTTGAATCAGGTAATTCCCTTATTTGGGGAAAAATCTTTAAACATAAGGTTTGTAAGGTTGCTGGAAAAATTATTGGATCATTCTACCGCTCCAGAAAATACTTTACTCCTGGTGCAATCCTTTATGTGTATAAGAATCAAATACGTCCTCAGATGGAGTACTGATGCCACACATGGGGAGGTGCCACTAAGTAAGAGCACTCTTTCTTGTCTTCACAATTATTGAGTGACGTTTTCTCTTCTAATAGAAAGAAACGTTACTAGTATTTCTCTATTATGAGACGATCCCTCAGGTATTACCTCCTCTTTTGGAGATAGTGTAATATATGGGCATTAACTCTTTCTTTCAGGGAGGGGTCAGTGTAGTTTTTTCCGTTCACCATATATACTAGTACAATTTTGCTACCGGTAGTAGAAGAAGAAGAAGAAGAGAAGGAAGAAGAAGAAGAAGAAGAAGAAGAAGAAGAAGAAGAAGAAGAAGAAGAAGAAGAAGAAGAAGAAGAAGAAGAGCAACTAAAATCTTAAGGAAAATCCTTGAATGTGGAAACCAACCCACGTAAACTACGAATAAAAACCAGCCACAGGGAAGTTGCACTAGAAATAAAAACAAAACCATAGGAAAAACACCATCACATGAATCCAAGGGAAATGAAACTGCAAGAAAGTTTATAAACTGACCCCCCTCATACACTCACACACTAAAAAAAAAACAATATGATCGCACCAGCCTTGGCTGATACACAAAAAAATAGTTGTGAATGGTCTAAGAGGATAGAAAAACCGAGGAGGGAGAGAACGAACCAGACTTCCACTGAGAGTAGGTGGACCTTGGGGAAGGGGGCCTCATCATCACCCAAATCCCATAGAAACCAATAGTCGTTGTCACAGAGAAATCAATGGTAAGCGTCTGTTTCAATAACAGAAAGTCATTGGCAATGGTTATCGAAAGAAATATAGAGAGTACTTAGAATCTTGGGAGACTTATTGTCACTCAGACTTCACGGAACGCCACCAGTTATTATCAGTAAATAACCACTTATGAAGACCTGTGTGAGAACTCCTAGTGAATAAATAAATAAATAATAATAATAATAATAATAATAATTATAATAATAATAAAAAATAAAAAGAAAAAAGAAATAATTATATATATATATATATATATATATATATATATATATATATATATATATCGTCATTTACATGAGCTCCTATCTCTGGTTCCTTCTTGTAAGAAACATTCACAGCAAGAACTCGTCTTGCTACCAACACTGCATAGAATTTTCCTCTGTGTACTCAGAATCAAACGGAATTTTTATGAACTGGGTTTCTTTACCATCATTGGAACACTGTCGCGGGACTCCTTCCCTGCAGGCTACAACATAGTTGTAGTCCAATGTAAAAAAAATACTTGTCGAGACGTCTCCTTTAGTAACAATGTTTTTCCGTTCCATTCATCGTTTTCAATCCTTTCATAGCATTGTTCATCATCCAACTGACAATCCCATTAACTTTATCCTCGAATGGCTTTTGGTCTTTGTAAGTGGTGACCCATTAGTATAAAAAAGACTGTTGCATTATTGCGACGGCGATTTCAAACGTGCGTATTTATTTCTTGATAGCTGTCATATTTGTTTTAAAATTTCAATATTTGTTTTGTTTGTGTGTTACAGAAATCAATATGTTAATAGTTGGAATATCTAAATAAATTTCAATAAGTGTTAAATTTTACCAAAGAAACCTAAAGGCTACATTTCAAATTTCGTTCGATCCCATCTGAGGTAACTAGGACAATTATCGGTTAGGTCCATAAAATAATTGAAATATATTAGAACGTAAAGAAACGAAATTATTTTTTTAATAGGTTTTCTTCGTTTCATAAAACAATGATAAAATTAAACCAAGAATATCTCAGTGAAAAATATATTTTTAAAAGTTTTAAACATTTAAATAATTATTTTTATTGGTATTTTTAAGTTTTCAAATAGTTCGCTTCTTTCATAATTTGAATTCGTTTCGGTTCATTGCAGCCATATACCGTTTTATAGTAGTCTGTAAAAAACGTAGTTTTTTTTCGTAACGCCACCGCGATAACAGTATTTTTATTACTTGACCTGATATTACGAATGTTACTTTTTAATTAGCAGTTTTTATAACACTACCGCGCTAACAGTGTTTTATTAACCTCATATTGTAAATGTTATTTTTAACTTTTCTCTAAAGTCAAAAATTGTAGACAGTTATATTTGAAATTATGTTTTCCAAAAAAACAAAAACGTTCCGACCAGCAATATATCTCCACACGGGCAACACCGGGCGAATATCGCTAGTATTTGTATAAATGAGACGTTCTGTTTTATTCTGTGGCGCCTTAGCAGATGGGGAGCTACTTAGTCGGCGGAATGATGACGCTATCAATTTAGGCGAGCTAATTTGATCAAAATGGCTGGAAATTGTTGTCTCGTCAACTAAAAGATGGAGTCTTGCTTATTTAGACATCCTGTGTGGCATAATAGGCTTGTTGCTATTTTCTTGTCTTTCTATTCTTGTTTTTTTGTTGTTGTTAATAATAAAGAAGTACCAACAATAAACAAAACTCTGTGATGAAGAATAATAAACATTTATTTATGGAAATCTGGTTTGTATAGTTACGGATGACCTAAATTAACTACAATTGTTCGCCATATCTAATGAATATTAACCTAGTCTAATAATAATAATACTCTATTTCTATGGAAATTTGGTATCTGTTTCAAGCCAAAACTATACTTTTACTATTGTACTTCTATTACTAATGGGTATATAATATATAATTTTATATATATATATATATATATATATATATATATATGACAACAGAAGCTGAAAAGAGCCGGGTGGCTAAGTCTTTCCGTGCTTGAAACCGACGGTACGAATGTTGTGCTAATTTTTCTGTACCAAAATAAATAAATATTATGCTCTTAATTTTTAACTTTAATTCTTAATTAATCGAGCACTCTGCTGGGATTTTTCCTGCTATATTACAAAGAGGTTATATATATATATATATATATATATATATATATATATATATATATATATATATATATATATGTATATATATATATATATATTGAGGCAGCATTTTCTCTGTAATACAAATGTCGTTGAATATGACAAACAATTTATGTTTGGATATCTTTGTGTGGATCCTTTCCATTAGTCGAATCAGGGTCTTTGTTCGGGTGGGAAATGGATCCACACAACGATTATATATATATATATATATATATATATATATATATATATATATATATATATATATATATATAGTGTGTAGATTTCAATTTTGTGTAGAGAATCTGAATAACAGAGCTCAATGTAATTTAAACAGAGCAAAACAGAATTATAAAAAGAAAAACTATACACACATTAAGGTTGTACACATAATAACTTATTTCGACCCCTTTAATTAGGTCTCCTCAGATGTATAGACAACCACGTCAAAAAAACGACGTGGTTGTCTATACATCTGAGGAGACCTAATTAAAGGGGTCGAAATAAGTTATTATGTGTACAACCTTAATGTGTGTATAGTTTTTCTTTTTATAATTCTATATATATATATATATATATAAATATAAACTGTCCCAAATTTATACATACCAGCGACCATCCGGGATTTAAGTTCAATTTAAAAGATACATTTTCACCGTTAATCCATATAACATCGGACGCCACTTCTAGAAGACCAGGAAGTATTATTACGAAAAAAAAAAAGGTTAATAACTTTTTTTGTCTAAAGCTCTGTCGAGGCTTGTTATATCAAGCGAAGTATTAGATAAAAAAGTCAAGATGAAGAAAAAAAATGTTTTGATTTTTTATTTTGATTTTAATAAATAATATCTTCATATAACACATAGTTCTTTGGAGGCATTTTGCCTCTTTCTTTATGTTTATATATATATATATATATATATATATATATATATATATATATATAAATCAACAAACGCGAAAGTTTGTCCGTCTATCCTAACTAGATTAACATAAAAAAGACTAGGTTATTTAATATTAAAGATACTAATACCGTATATATAGTCATCTCCAAACTCCCTCAAACATATATAGATATGCTCATTTGCATATGTATTTTTTTAAGGTTCTAATAAATCGTCGTCGTCGTCGTCATCATTATCATTATCATTATCATTATCATTATCATTATCATTATTATTATCATTATCATTATTATTATCATTATTATTATTATTATTATTATTATTAAGTTAATTATTATTATCAAGTTAATTTTTTTTTCAAACTGCTAAAGCATTACCGTAACAAAATAATTATAGATTAGGCGTGATGTCATAGATTTATGACTTACGTCATGTTCCAAAACATGATTTAAAACATAACCGATAATGAAGAATAAATAAATGAATGGGTAAACATTATCAATAGCGTTGGAATTATTTTAATAGTCCAAAACAATTCAGTTTGCTTTAACTAGATATTGGCGTTAAAAATAATATTTAATATATATATAAAAGGGCCATAATTCTAATTGTATAAAATCAAATAATGTACCGTTGACTAAAAAAAGCACAATTTTAAATAAATACATTTCAAAAAGTGATATTAGTTTTATTGATTTGAAAATATTTAGCTAAAAAGTAGTTTTACAGTAATAAGACAGAGCATTTGTTTTTAAAATAATTAAATTGCTATAATTTTACATAATTAATTAAACAGACATATTCGTTTCATTTATTTAGAGAATAGTTTGCTCACAATGACAATTATTACAGAAGAAAAAAGAGTTGTTTTTTTCTTAATCGTATTGACCCTTGCAGACATTTATTAATGAATGAAAAAATGAATACTATTATTAGCAGTACATTATACATATTGGTGTAGAAAAAACGTGGGATTTCCATGAGGTCACACTAGTTTTATTTTTTTTAATATTCAAGAGTTATTTTATACTCCCTCAGGGATCCCTATACACGAAAAATGCATAAGACATCCTTACCATGATATGAATAAGTAGGCAATCATCCGTATCAAATTTTAAGTTCGTAGATCTTAATATGTAAGTGACGTGGTGTAGCGGTTATAGGAGCAGGATGTGGGATCAACGTGCTGGGTTTGAGTTCTGCATCACTTTCACTAAGTATGAAAAAGTATGAATTCATATATCCTCCCTCTTCATCTTCTTCTTTCGTGTGAATCAGATGATTCTGGTGTTGGCATTAGTTTCCCCGATGGTTTTCTAGTTAGAAAATCTTTCTGGAAAGACATCGGGTAGTTACGGGAAGGACTACGGGAAGGTTGCCAACATCCCTAAGTGAAAGTGGTACTGTGGAACCGACTGGATTCGAACTTGGAACACCCAGGTCTTCAGTCTGTGTCGATATCTACTTAACCACCGTCACCTCCAATTCTCCCTTATGTTATGTATTAAGTAGTAGGATAGACTAGACTCTCAAGCTTTGGTTGTGCAACTAATCTAGAAGAAAGACTCCGAAATAAATAACAGCAGGCATGTTCTGTTTACAGCGGTATTTTTTGCAGTCGTCGTGGACTTCTTCTTGACAATGAACTCAAGCAATGCCGGTTATGGGGAGATGCGGTTCATGATTGCGCAACCATTGCTCTAGTACAGACTCTCTGAGCATAAACCCTCACAATGAGTACACATTGTCCCTCCAGACTAAAAGTGGGCCGCTTTGGGGTATTAATAGCCTAAAAGTAGTTAGCAGGTACAGGAACAGACATGCACACGTCTTTAATATGAGTATAAACTAGCAAGAAGAGCCGACATTGCTCGGGATTGAATGCGGATCACTACTATGGTTTGGTATGGTTTGGTAGTTTTGTTTTACGGCATATCAACCCTTTTTGGGTTATTTAATGCCGAATCTGGTCTTGGTTTCCGACTCTTTTTTGTTTCTTTCCCCTTTTAATATCTGTTTCTATTTAACCCATAGTTGGGACCCTAACAGGTACTACCACTCCGGGTCAGGGTGGACCTGGGAGCAATGGTAATTAAGAGGAGGCTCCACACTCCCCAAAGTCCGTAAGCCGGATCTCACCATCGGGTGTAGTTTAAGGTCATATCCAGGACCGGGAGTAGGGTAGGAAAAATAAAAATAAAAAAGGGGAGGGAGAAAGGGAGAGGGGCTGTTGTTTTTGTTTTTGGTTTTGTAGAACATAATTAAGTTTTACAAAAAAAAAAAAAAAAAGTCAATGTAGGTGAATTTCGTCTCAGGGAGCCACAGGGCAGCCTGATCTGGTATCACCAGATCACTACTATGTACTTTTTCACTATGTTCATAACACCATTGTACTTTGTTTGTTTTTACTGCCTCCCTCCTTCCGTTTCGCTCTCTAATATAGTCTGAAGAAAATGAAATGTTGAAAAACTCTCTGAATTAGTGTCTTATACAAGGTGGTCAAGAAGTCATAATTAATCCCAGATTTTGATTTAAAAATTAAACAATTTGGGCACGTTTTTCGATGCTGTACTTATTCAGGATTATTTTTCAAATTATTTTCTATACAATACCTGAAATAAAAGCAAGAAGAATTATTAATGATAAAATGGCAGCATTTTGCAACCCTTCGATGACTTGGCGACTTCTTGGCCACCCTGAGTTTAAGTTTCATTAAAATCTGATATACGTATTTGAAGTTTTAAGGGGTTCTGTTCCTATGGAGCACTTAGAGTTGGGAACCCGTGTATATTGGGAACATAGAGGGTGATGTAGAGATTCGGAAATATATTCATTATCTGAAGAATTTTATATATATAATATAAATTTCATCAAAATATGATATATTTTAAGTTTTAATGAGGTTCGGCCCCCATAGCTTCCTTAGATTAGTAGGGAACTTAGAGATTCGGGAGCACTTCCATTATTTTCTCCAGAAAATGTTATTTATATGATTTAAATTTCATAAAAATCGGATATATTTGAAGTTTCATGAGGTTGTGGCCTCATAACACTTGTAGGTGTGTACTTAGAGATTCAGGGGCACTTCCATTGACTTTCGCAGTAAATTTTACATAAGAATACACTTAGATTTTATATAGACTCTCTGGCATTTCTTTCTATGGGAAACACATAGATATAACACACACACACAGACAGACATTGAGTTTTATATAGCGAAATGTAGCGGGTTTTTTTATTAGGTGACGCCTAAGCAGATGGAGAGATAATTAGGTGGCGGATTTATGACGCTATAGATATAGATTAACCAATTTTATCAAAATGGCTGCAAATGGTTGTATCATCAACTACACGGTGGCTTCTTGCACATTTAGACATCCTGCATGGGATTATTTCACGGCGTACTTTCTATTTTCATTTTCTTTTCTTCATCTGTTTTCAAAAAAAAAAAAGGGATAAAGAAGAAAAGCGAGATTGTGCACGACACAATTCATATTCTTTTCAACGTTGTTGCGTGTGTTCAGTTGTTTTCTTGGTCGTACTAATAAACAAGTAATCCACAAATAGTTGCCTTGTTTTTCATTCGCAAAAGAATAAAGAACAAGCAAGAAAAAAGCGCTACAGTCAGTAAGAGAAAAATAAAAAACGACACCCACTCGAAACCTTCTAAACGGACGTATTTAGAATGGTTGTGCTTTTTTGCTTCTTTGTTTTGTTTGTTATGGAATAAAAGAAACAATACGTTCCACTGTTTATCTAAACGAGGAGGGGGGTGGGATGAAGAAGACAGGGCGGCTGTCGACACCACACATGCCAGATTATTCGCACATTGCCTAATCTTCTCCAGGTTAAAACATGGCGGTCGTACTGGCTTTATAAGCTTAGCTATCCAGCAATGACTCTAACAGAAACCCGCCCATTGGCTCTTTGGCTTGGAACGATGCGTGGTGTCTGTTGTGGTGCTGGACTTCGTCTTTTCTGTCCTCAGTCGGTAAATGAGTCCTTCTAGACTGAGGTAATTTTAATTTTCGTCCAAATCCTGAGTGCCCCTATTGTGGAGAGTTTGATTTTCCCCACATTAAAGAAACACTTTTTATGGCAAGGATACTTGATGCCAAATCGGTTGGACCATATCTTAATACTTCTTAACTCATAAGTGCATATCAGTATAATAATAGTCGTACTTGTGTTAGTAGAACTAGTAGCCGTAAGCATCATAGTAATAGTATTATTATTATTATGTATATCTTCTTTTAACGCATCCGGCATACCAAGGTTTCTCTATGCCAAATTTGGTGCAATTCTTCCCAGTAGTTTTGGCGGCTATAAGTATATAATAGTATTTTAGTAGTGTAATAATACTTAGATGCGGTGTGAAAAAATCAGGATTATAATAGAAAATTCACACGTAAGTTTTAAATTCTGTCTGACTCTACCTTTGTAGGGGGGGGGGGCAAGTAAGTAGGGATTCTAACGAAAGCCGTCTTTTAACTTTTTAAAAAATCTTACGTAGTAGGTTCCCAAATAATGGGTTGTGGCCTCGTCCAACATCATGGTAAATTCCTATAAATACCAATTCTTACAATATTCATTAGCAGCAATCGTAAAGTACATTTTGTAGATGCTCCGCGGTCGGTCATCAGTGATGAACTCGTTTCACTCCAGGTGTCGTGTTTTTAAACATCAGACCTGCTCCGCCAGCAACCCAAGCATTTCTCAACAGAAAAATGTCTCGTCCCCGAATGCGACGTCGTGATAGGGATACCATAAACATTGAAAACTAATTGGCCTGACAGAAAAAAAACACTATATGTGACATGGACGCTTAACATCAGCCAATGAAAATAAGTATACATTTAATTTTTTTTTTTTTTTAGAGATACTTCAGTGTGTCATTTTTTAATCTTTCATGATTAGCAGGGATGACCCTAGCGTCAGATAGAACATCATATGAAAAATGTGGCTGTATTGTTTTACGGCGTATTAACCCTTTTGGACTTATTCAGTGTCAAATCGAGTAATTTTGGTAAAAGTTATGCTTAAAGTTTTTGATATTCCTAGTATAAATTACTCAAGACTGGCATAATTGGTGAATAATGTGATGAGACGCGAGTTGCCTACCGACCATCGTATAAGGAGAGGGTGACGTCATAAGTCAGGTGCCATCCATTTTTTCCGGTGGGTTAATTCCTATAGGCCGGGACTTTGTTGGGCTTGTATCCTCCAGCGGTTGGTGTGTAAGCCGCTGGTGGGCGCCCACCTCCTCCCTTGGATAATTAAAAACGACCACAGTTCGCAGTGATTGACCTTTCCGGATGGGCCAATAAATTAAGTGAATTCTTTCGTGTTGTCCTGTGGTTTGTTTTCGGACAGTTTTCCTTATCCAGAATGATCGATAAAAACCATTCGAATTAAAGATGGTGGACTGGTACGCCATCTACCTGTCGTCAAACGAGAATCTTGTCTGGTTGAAGCATAGGACTACAATTGATTGTCGAGAGGTCTACATGCAGCATAATTACAGCGTCTCGGTTACGTCTATAGCACGCTGTTACACCGATTCTCGCTGGATCACCGAAGTTAAACTAACGCTGAGCCTTTCCAGAAACCGGACAAATGGGTGACCATTTTCAGATCAAAGTGTAGTATCTGTTCCGATGGATACTGCACCCCATACTGGTATTGCCTGGGCCTTCGGGCCTTGATTTACATCGATCAATGGGTCTGTCCTGTGCAGTTCTGGGAAGTAACGCTCCCAGACTTTGCCTCCCCTCTTTGGGGAGGATTGTTTAATGCTTAACGTCTGAGGCACTCTGCCCAGGCATTTTTTTTAAAAGTCCCTAGCACTCCTCCTCTGGAGTGCATTCCCACTTTCCGACCTTGTGTCACATTCTACTGTGTGGGACGTAGATAAATAGGCCATTTCAGATCAAGTACTATCGTTTCATAGACAAATGGTGGATGTATGACGCTATGAATTTAGATGAACTAATTTGATTAAAACGGCTTGAGATTGATTTTGAGCCACTACTGACTTGCCTCTCCACGAATGTCAGTTTTTAATGTGGGGAAAATCCAGTGCACCAAAAAGGGAATCTCCGGATTGGGTAAAAAATTAAACTTAAATTTTTCTTCACTGACCATGGACACTGAGTCAGTTTAGACTGATATACCAATTTTTTTTTTCGTTTCTCTTTTTACATCAAATCAACCATTTTTTTTTATTATCAAATGCTGATTTCTGGGTTTATTTTACCCCAATATCATGAAATGGTTATTACCTTGCTAAAAATAAGCTATTCAAAGTGTCTCTCAGAATTCACTCAAATTTTCAACTAAAATAATAGGTCGCGATTCAGTCAAACAATGTCTAAACACAATATACCCGTGAAACAGCCAAATTGATTTTTACAGGAGAGGTGCATTATTCTTTTCTATAACAATACACGTTATGTAGAAGCATAGTAATTTAGTAGTAGGATTGCCAGGGTTGATAACATCAATTGCAACGCTATAGTAAGTACTAAGGAGTTAACTGTTACATAGAAGTAATCGTGTTGCAGTGGATAGAAACGTTTAGGTGTCAAAGGGGGTCAGATAGTGACACCGGGTGGAAATCACTCTCATTCTCTTAGCCGGCGAGACTTGAACAAAAGACGTGTATTTTGGCGTGTTGCAAATCGTCAGTCTTGAGAGACAATGGATACTCCCTGCTTGATTCCAGTGGCAATGAGAAGTCCAAGACGACTGGTAATAATGCCGAGATAAGCGGATAGCACATACAGCGCTTCGTATCCACAAATGGTCCCCCATTTAGTATTGACCCTTTTCAACGCCGCTTAACTTCAATGGTCTAATGGGAACCAATTTATCAACGTGATTAGCTCATAACACTCTTTTATATCTACTATATTCCAAATGTAATTCAAATGTATTGCTTAATCCATGGGTACTCCATCTTTTGCGTAAGCACCTCTCCCCCCCCCCCCTTTTTTTTTGTTCCACTCAAAAATAAATTAAACATTTCGTTTTATGTGTACTATCTATGTTCAAAATTTCATAAAAATCTGACCGGCAGTTTGTTTGTTTTTTTAATCCATAGGTACATTTCTTTTCAAGAGTGTGGAGACTAAAAGATGCTCCCCTAATTAATAAATCAGCAATGGCCCCTTACACTTCTATAACGTCTATTATCTATGTACCGACTTTCATAAAATAAAATTTTTTTCAATGTATAAGTAGATTTATTTTTACAAAGGGTTCTGTCCTCTTTGCTCTTCTCAAAAATAAAACAAATATTGTGTAACAAAACAGAACCCCGCGGAAAATTTCAAGAGGTTGGTATTCTAGTATATGTATATGTGAGTATCCGCGTCGAGTACAATGAGAAAAAAAAAGAATCAGATACTGAAACGCACAAAAATATTGTTTTGAGTTTCTCGAGATAAAATCACATTGGAAAAAAAATATTGTTTTAAATTTCTCGAGATAACATTGTTTCGTTTCGCAACTACAGCGGACATGGGGGAAAGTCAGAGGTCGACATCGCTGGTTCGCTGTCATGATTTGAAGGGTGGCACCTGAGGTAAGCCGTACAAATAAATCTAGGCCGTGGAGATGCGTCCACGGTAAAGTACGGCCTGGGTTACTGCCGAACCTCTGAGAGATACGTAAATGATTGACAGGAGAGAGATTGCCCGCGAAGCGGACTACTTTGAGTAAGCAACGAATGAAATTGCTTACTGGATAAAGTAGGTACAACTTGGCTGGGCAACGCCAGGTTATCTTGCTATATAATAGAAGGTGCAACAATCGCGAATTTATTCATTTTTTTTTTGTTGTTTTAGAGAAATCATTTTGAGTTAAGATTGAGAGTTTGACACTGCCACATTTCCTTTGCCAGCACGACTGTTCTGTTTTTGTAACTACAAGTTTCACAGAAATATATATTCTTTGTTTTATTACGAATATCTGTTTCTTTTACCGATACCTTGCTTGTCTGTTTGTTTATTTTAATATACTTCTTATCCTTCGGTTCACGACCCTCTCTCTGGGTGATACAGGACCGTATTTCTTGATCAATCACTACAACATGGTGGTACGGCCTGGTTAATCGACACCACAAGTCTTCTTCAGGCGAGTGGAAACTTATTCAACGCTGGCGTCCCAAAGAATACGGCCAAAACATCGGCTACGCTACACCAACCAACACCGAAAGTATTAGCCCGGGATACGAGGGGGAGCAGACGAACGTTAGGGCTGCATTATTGGTTTCTGCGAGGGCTAGAGGCGTTTTACAATAGCTCATTATATTCCATGTAACGTTTACTATATATGTTCTAAAGTGCATAACCTATTATGCTTCGATTTATGCGTTCTATATATATTTCAAATTTCGTAAATATCTGTTCAGTATGTTTGAATACATCAGTATATTTATTTTAAAGAAAGCAGGTGTGGATTCTGCCGTGACATTCGTAAAATAAGGCCGGTGCACTTAAAAGTGATGTCATGCTAGTAAGTAGCAAGCGAGATTTGTCGAACAGCCAGGCAGTCAATAACCAATTAGAGCTTTAAAAAAAAAAGCATTAAAAACTTCTTAAATTGCATTTAAAAGAAGAAAACAAAAAAACTCGATTCGATTTATACTGAAACTGAACTTTATTCAATATGAATTTTAAAAAACAAGAATTCAAAATTAATAGTTAAGTTGCGTTATTGCTGCATTTAAGTAAATAAAAATCACGTTATTTCATAGATTTTTTATTTACTATTTCTATTTACTTGCCTCCCCACGAGAACAGGACCGAGTAAGACAGAAGTTCGGTTTCTAATTTGAGGAATATCAAGCTCCCAAAACGGGGCACTCAAGATTAGAACAAAAGTTTAAATTGCCTCAGTCTAGAAGAATTTCTCATTCACCTTTAATGACCGAAGACAGAACAGACAAAATGTAGTATCAGAACATATATTACACTTTTAATTATTTTATTGCAAAAAAATATATAAAAATACAATTTAAATTTTAGCAAATAAGGCACAAGGCCATCAAAAATGTGAGGATGGAATGTCGTTAGTTTGTCAGCCATCTTGAATTTTAGTCTGAGTTTTTTTTTAATAGTTTTTACTTTCAAATCCCTATAAGATTACCAAACATGAAAACGACATGAACACAATCATCGGTATCCTTTTTTTAATACCAGACAATTACTAGATCAAAGATGAAATAATTTTAAACAGAAATCACCACAGTCATATATGTCCATGTGTTGGCGTGTAATAACTTTCTCTTCGAAGTGTTTTGTTTATATGCTTAGCATACTAACCACCGTGACGTCAGCAGAAAACCCTGACTCAGTGTACCGGCCTTCTTTTACGAAGGTCACGGTTCTGCTCAATTTGTCCTTTAAAATTAAATCAAACATAGTTTTATACTCCGTTTTATATCTACTATCTATGTTCAGAATTTCAGAAAAAAAATCTGCTGAATAGTTTATCGTCGTCTTGACGTGTAGAGAGACTTGTTCACAGAGAGACTTTATTAGACAGTAATACCGTCATTTCTGTCAAGTCACTTCGTCAAAGAAAGCTCGTCTTCGCGATTAGGAAGGAGACCGACAATCTTATAATTTCTTTTTCATTTTGGATCACTGTTCATCGAGATAAAGATCAACTCGAAAATAAGAGTTGATGAGATGTAGTGAGTATCAGCCGAAAGATGAGTAACACTATAGAAGTACTAACATTGATGGGTGGTATGATTTGGTTATTTATGGGGCAGTTTGACACAAGAATTTGTTGGATCTGAAGACGGCCAGGTTGTAATCAGCGGAGAAGCAGTCCTGCGGTAATGTGTTCCACAGCTAGAAACTCTGTCCATGGAAATTCCACCGGGCGCTAGGAACATGGAAGAAGAAAGGAAATTCTTTTGCCGGTAGAAGGAAGAGTACGTTTTCTTTATTCATATTCACCTCCAAAAAGGCACGTTGCCACTGAAACGTATGGGTCTACTGTGAATTAGGGGCCAGATTTATAGGGGCATCCTAAGAGGGAAGTAGTGCGAACTGCTTGTTCACATTACATTTAAAGTTGTGTATGTTCGTACAGTCGATGAAAAAGGAATGTGAATGTCTTAAAGAGAGTGAGCAAAGATCAGAGCTCAGTCGAGCAGATTCAATGGAAATAAAGGTAGAAGTAGAGAGTTTTTTTGTTTCTTAAACTAAGAAGAAAAGTACATAGAAAGTGAGTATATGCTATGACTAGAGGAACACGAATCAACTTATGCAATCCATCTATCTCCTTCTTTCGTGTGAATCAGATGATTCAGGTGCTGGCATTAGTTTCCCCGATATTTTTCTAGTTAGAAATCTTTCTGAAAATACATCGGATACTTACGGAAAGGACTGTGGAACCGACTGGATTCGAACTTTGAACACTGTGGTGGTCGTCATGCCTTTTTTTGGTGATAACTTCCTCCACAAATAAAAATAATAAGAAGAAGACTTACATGCAAAACCAATGGAAGTTTATTCACTGAAATAAACCATTAACAAATATAACATATTTCCTTTTGTAATGAGTTCAGAAGTCCTTTCTTTAGTTTCAGGGTAAGTAAAAAGGAGAATGTCTTTTGTTTTGTTGAAATGCTCATATGTTATAAAATGTTAAGAGAGGCAATAGGTAATGTTCGCCTGTGTAATTGTATTAAGCGCGCGAAAGGTGAAATGGAAGAGTAATAGTAAGACGCGTGTAACCTCCGAATGAAGAGTCAGTTGAGAGAGAGGATTTGATGTTTGTGTGTGCTTAAATACTATTTGGATAGGCTCCAGCGAGCTTAAGGAGAAAAGTTTAGAAAAAATGTCTTTGGAGAAATCCCATTGGACAGAAATATCACGTGGTGTGCTCCCTACTACGTCCGCTCGTTTTGAGTTGATTTAATATATAAGGCCACGCCGGAATTTGCGTGGGCGTTATTTTTTATCTTTCACGCGCCAATACAATTATATTCACACTGCGCGCCTAAATTGTATTTATCCCAAACAACAATTTTTATCCGAATCTTAACCGTGTCAACTGGCACAACACCCAGGTCTTCAGTCCGTGTCGATATCCACTTAACCACCGTCACCTCTCAATTCATCAATGATATGCATTTGATATATATTTATATGTTCTAATTTACCTTACTTAACAATACATTTATGCAAAGAGAAAAGAGTATGGTTAGGTATGATATTATAGAACACATAATAATACCAGGCACTTATAATATATAAATTGCATAAGTTGAACCATGTTCCTCGAGTGGCTAATATATATTAAGTAACAATAAACGACTATTGTGATTAAGTTAATTTTGACGAGTATCATATTAGTAATCCATTGTTTGAACGTAAATAAATGTTCGTGTGATATATATAAAATTAGTATTTTTTTTTATTCAATGCTTGATTAATTTTTTCGCAAGATGTAAGATGTATTTCTGTTATTTTTAACGGAACCAGTACGCTTGTATTCTAGCAATAATTTTAAGGCGGCTGGAAGTCGACCATAAACGTCATAATCGACGATAATAAACACAATTACTGCCATTGCCAGTTATTTTAGCAGGCTTTACCGGAATCATAAAATCGGCGGAAGGCATAAAAATAAACCCTTCTATACAAAAAAAAAAAAAACACGACGCTTGAAAGCCACGAAATGACGGTAAACAAAACTTGTACAGAATCAAACAAGTTTAAGGAAAAGGGACACTTAGAACAGGCGATTTCTTCCCAGAACCGGGGTCAGCTTAGTGTTTGATTGAAAACAGTTATCAAAAAAATGCATAAGATTCTAGTTATAATAAATATTATAATAAAGTATTTGTTTATTAATTGGGCTATAAAAGATACTCAATAAAATGCCATCAAATTTGTCAACGTCAGATTTGAGACGTCTATCGTGTTGTAGGAAATAGAAATGTTGCTACTACTACTACTACTACTACTACTACTATTACTATTAGTAGTAGTTTTACTAAAAAATTACTAATACTACTAATGATACTGCATCGCAGTCTGAAGTGTTGTTTCCTTCCTCACAAGACGTCCACTTCGTTGACGGTCGTATTTCTGTAGTCGGATTGTTGGTGTGGCAGCTAAATTTTATATCTCCCTACGTCGTTGTAGGCGTCGTCGTCGTCGCAGCAGCATCATCATCATCAGCAGCAGCAGCAGCAAAAACTTCCGGGCAGTATTAATTGGGATAGGAGGCCGTTAATTAAATTTGAAAAATACTCAGAAGATTTGAAAATTTAAAAAAAAACTGTTGTATTATTTACTCCTCTCCAGGAGTTAGGCACAAGCCAGTTTTATCCTACTCCCACAAGTAAGATGTGACCCAAGGTCGGGTCGGAAAGTGGGGGTTGAAAAGCCAGCGCCCGAGAGGTGAGCACTCTGACCATCAAAAATTGCCTGGGCAGCCCCGTCGGCATTCCCCGGTAGGGGCGCCTCAAGAAAAAACTGTTGTAAATGTGTCGATTAACATACTCAGCTAAATTCATCGGCCTAACCTTCACAGGTAACATGAATTGGAACAAATACATTGAAGACATTGCCAAGGCTGCAGCAAAGAAGGTGGGCTCCCTCTACTGTGCTAGTAAACTCCTCACACCTGACATTATCCTGTATCTCTACAAAGCCACCATCCGTCCATGCATGGAGTATTGTTGTCACATTTGGGCTGAGGCATCATCTACTAGTCTCTCCCTCTTAGACAAGGTCCAAAAAAGAGTCGCCAACTTAATAGGTCCCTCACTGTCAACCAAGCTCCAGCCCCTGTCCAATCGTTGCAATGTTGCATCCTTGTGCTTGTTTTACAAATACTTCAATGGATTGTGCTCTGGTGAACTAGCTACTCTGGTGCCCCCCCCCCTCGACGTAAATACACTAGATCAACTCGACAATCAGCTAAATCGCATCGATTCATTGTGGAGGTCTCCAGATGCCGGAGAGCCTTCTACTCCAATAGCTTCTTTCCTCGTGCTGCTGGCCTCTGGAACTCCCTCCCTGCTCCCTGTTTCCCCGACAGTACCGACGTGCAGAGGTTTAAAACTAATGTACACAGATATCTCGCTACACTGCTCCCAACTTGGGGTCACACCCAAAACCCACACCCAAATTCTCAGTAACCATTTACGTCTACAGTGGTGGCCTGCCTTGTTTGGCGTGAAATATGTTATAAAAAAAAAAGTTACCCCCCTGAAAAAAAATGAGATTCTTCCTTTTACGGTCATTCTAAATTATTAGGTCAGTTAACTAATATTTTTTAACACTAATCTTAAGTTCGACTGGCAAGGTCGTGAAACCACACGCGATCGCTCCATAATAATACCGTACAGAATTCATCTCCAATGACAAAATATGGTAACTGCCATAAAACTCTAGATCATTTTACGTTAAATTTAATTGCAAAACTAATCCCCCAGTCTAAATTCTAAAATATTTTTTGTTGTTTCTCTTTCCGCCAGTTTTTTTTTATGGTATTTACACGTAATCGCCTAAAAAAAGTAGAATCTCATTTTATCGGGAGATGTGTGTTCATCTACAATAATATCCAAACTTTTAATATTGTTAGTTATACCATAAAAAGGGTATTTAATTAGTTAGATAATTTTAAAGTGTTTCATTCAATGTTCACGGGAAGAGTAAACACAACTAAAATCAATTGCTTAAAATTAAAATAAAACCGGAACGTATAGTTAAAAAAAATTAAAAGATTTAAAAGAAAATTAAATATGGATAAATTTGCAGATTGACACCCTCCGATATCCCCTGCCCAAATAAATGAAATTCTGTTTTTTTAACCGATTGCGTGTTTACACTGGAAAACGGAGATAAAGAAAAACAAATATCATAGAATTTAGTGGGATATCAGTTATATATATATATATATATATATATATATATATATATATATATATATATATATATATATATATATATATATATATATACTACTAAAACTCTATTGTCTTGTATGTTTGCAATCAGCTTTCAGCTTTCCGGTTTTCAACATCCGGTTGCGCATGCGTAAATAGCATCGTCTTCCAATCTGTTATTCCAATTCCGTTGAACTCTTTATTATTAACGAACGCATGAAATTTTTCATTCTGGAAATGTTTATATCGCTTTAAATATAAAACAATTACATTTAATTTCATCAAATAGTTTTTTTGTTTTCTCCACGGCTAAAAACATTCAACGGCAGGACTTTGTAAAGTCTGTCGCAGTTTCAAAAAAGCTCCACCCTTTTAAAAAACAAAAACAAACAAACAACAATCATTATTAATATCAATAGCGGTGGTGAACGAAACCACCTCCCACTTTTCCTCTCACAGATTTCACCACTCCTACTCCCTCTGTTTTCGTTACGTACGCGAGACAGCCGGTTGTACCCCCTTCCTTTCTCACCTGTTCAGTGCATATTTACCTATAAGTATGGCCAACCACTTATAATTCAGTAACTATAATTTTAAAAAAAAAAACAATTATAATAAACAGAACGACGCATAGAAATCTATCTATATTCTTTTTTAAACAATTACATTTAATTTCATCAAATAGTTTTTTTGTTTTCTCCACAAGTGTCACGCACATACATGAATTCCATAGCTAATATAACAAACTGACCCAACGGGTCACGGGTGGTCTAGTATATATATATAAGTGAAATATTTTGAAAATCAACAATTGTGCAATTTTAAATGAAAAATTAATTTATTTAATTTTTTTTTTTTTGCAAGCTTTCGTTGTAGAACAACTTTGTCAGGCGAGACTGTCTTATAGTTTTTTTTTTCTTTTTTTCTTCCTCCTCATTTTCATGCTATTAACCCTGAGGGGTCGAATCACGACACGAGCAGAAAGACGTCAAGTTCTTAAGACGTTAGGAAAGTGTAGTCCTGGCGATGTTATGCGCAGATTGGCGCTTTTTTTTAAGTAAGGAAATCAACATCTTTGAAGCACGGATTAGAATGTATTGAAGTGAAATATTTTGAAAATCAACAATCGTGCAATTTTAAATGAAAAATTCATTTATTTAAATTTTTTTTGTTGTTGCAAACTTTCGTTGTAGAACAACCTTGTCAGGCGAGACTGTCTTATAGTTTTTTTTGTTTTTTTTCTTTTTTTCTTCCTCCTCATTTTGATGGTATTAACCGATAGCAGTGAAGTTATGGCAGGTTTAATATTCAAATAAATTACTTGATGAATAGGGCAATGCAAATAACTCGTTCATTGTGCACTCTCTAGCAGGGGTTTAGTGACATACTAAATATCCATATAAATAGGAAAACTGATTAATACGGTAAGACAATGAAACCAATCATAATTATGTACTGCGTAGCAGTTGTCCTAAGGCAGACTAAATATTCAAATAAATTGATTAAGTGATTAATATGGTAATGTACGTGACCGATCCTAAGTGTGCTCTCTGTAACATTGGACGTGTGACGGACTAAATGTTATTTTTTTAATATCTTTAACTTAGTTCATCCCAAACAAGGCAAGTTCCACTGTAGACGTAACCAAGAATTAAGCTCTAGGTTTAGGGGGTCACCCAAAATTAGGAGCTCTGCAGCGAGATGCCTGTTCACATTAGTTTTAAATTTTTGCATGTCGGTACAGTCTGGGAAACAGGGAGCAAGGAAGGAGTTTCAAAGGCCGGCAGCTCGAGTAAAGACGCTATTAGAGTAGAACGCTATCCGGCATCTGTGGACCTCCACAGTGAATGGATGGTATTTAGCTGATTGTCGGGTTAGTCGGGTGTATTTACATAAAGCAGCAAGTTCATCGGAACACATTCCATTGAAGCACTTGTAAAACAAGCACAAGGATGTAACATTGCGGTGATGGGATAGGGGCTGGAGCTTGGTGGATAGTGAGGGGCCTATTAGATTAGCGACTCTTTTTTACCTTGTCTAAAAGGGAGAGGGTCTAGTGGATGGTACACTAGCCCAGATGTGACAACAATACTCCAGGCATGGGCGGGTCGTGGCTTTGTAGAAATATAGGATACTGTCAGGTGTGAGAAGTTTTCTAGCACGGTAGAGGGATTCCACCTTATTTGCAGCAGCCTTGCCAATGTTTTCTAGGTATTTGTTACAAATTCATATTACTTCTGAATGTTAGGCCGAGGAGTTTGAACATTGGATTCTGGGTAGGGTGGTATTTGCTATGGCAAGCAGTGGTTGAAGAGGTTTCTTTTAGTTGTTGAAGGAAAAGAGCTTTGTCTTAGCAGCATTAAATGTTACCGTCCATTTATGACCCCATTCCACTACAGACAAATGAATAGATTAGCGGATGAATATAGTAATCTATTTTAAGCAATCATAGTTTTGCATTTTATAGCAATGGGCATGTGACGGACTAAGTATCAAATCAGTAGATTAGCTGATTAATAGGTAATATATTTGAACCTATCTTAATTGTGCACCTCGTAGCAGTGGCCTTGTGGCAGACTAAATATTCAAATAAATTGATTAAATTAGTATTATGGTAATGTACTTGAACGGATCTTAATTGTGCACTCGGTGTGTTATCTCACAAGTAGATTAAGTGACTCACACGTAAGTGTAATTAAGCTAATCTTAAGTGTGCACTTCATAGCATTGAACCTGTGGTCGTTTGTTTTGTTGATTTGTTGGTGTTTAACGACCTTACAACCATTATAAGGTCATCTCAGGTCAACGTTTTTTGACAGTTTTACAATGTTTCTTTGGGAAGTTGTTTTTAGCGTGCGGGATCTAACTATTCAAAATGTGTGATAATTTTGTTTGATTTTTAGATTTTGGTATGCTTTTTCTGGGGGGGGGGAGCTTATTTGGGTCATTCTATTGAAGAGGTTTTTTGAATTGCTTGGAGACATAATAATTCACATTTTTATTCTAGTTCACTGGTATTTATTTCTTGTCATACTAGATTTTTTTTTAAATTATGTTATTTTACTTATTTTTGTAAATACATTTGTTTAAATTAATTACTTTCAGATACCCTGTTATATCTGTATAAATTAATTTCTTTAAGATACCCTATTATTTGAGAAGTTTTTATATTTTTGTTTTGTAATTTCAGCATTTGATTAATATATGTTTTATTGTTAGCCCTTCATTGCAATGGTTACACCGAGCTTTACCTCCATCCAAGCTGGGGATGACATGGTGACTGAGTGGTTAACGATGCGGACTGAGGACCTGGGTTTGTCGGGTTCGAATCCAGTTCGTTCCACTAAAACACTTTCATCAAAACCCACACCTGACCTTGTGTCTAACCTCCTGGTAAATAAAATACTTAAGTTTGAAGAATCAACCATACAATACACTCAACTCGAGGTAATGTGGTAAAAGAGCAATCGCTCATGGATTCTTCAATATTAAAAAAAAAAGATGTATGTGGGTCAGTCTTGCGTGACCGATACGTATACGTGTTAATATAGTGTATTCCCTTAAATCGGTTATCATGTTTTTGTTTTCTGCTTTTCGATAAGTTGTGTTCTTTTATGAATAAACTAATGAGTATAAAGAACATAAAAACCGACTAGGTTAAGGTAAGTTTTGGGTTAGGTTAACCCTAACCTAACCCAATATAAAAAACTATAAAAAAAATAGTTCGGTTTTTGTCCGCTTCAAAAGCTATACAATCTTCTTTTTGCGATATTTTTTTTAGTTTGTCGTCTACTTCTCTAGCCTTCTAATTGGCTAAGCGCTTAGATATCTTCCGGCTGTTTACGTAAACGGCCGGAAAATGCCAAACAAAAAGTAGGTTTTGTCTGGTTCAAAAGCTTTACCAGTACCCAAATATATAGATTAACTGTTTTGTGCAATTGAACTAATCTTAATCGTGCATTCCGTAGCAGTGGCCATCGAGTTGTCTAAATATGTAAATAAATACACCCTAATGTATTTGAACTGATCCTAATTGGGTACTCTGTAGCAGTGGACGTGTGACAGACAAAATATTTTAATAAATATATCAACTGATTCATACGGTAATGCAATTAAATCAAAATTACTTGTGCATTCTATAGCAGTGGCCCTAAGGGCGACTAAATTTTCAAATAAATGTATTAAATGATTCACACAGTAATGCAATTAAACCGATCTTAATAGTGCAATGTGTACTAGTTGACCCGTAACAGACTAAATATTTAACTAAATTAACTGATTAACACAGTAATCTATTTTAACCGATTTTAAGTGTGAATCTTATAGCAAACGACCTGTAACACAAAATATTCAAATAACTGCTTCATACTGTAAGGCAATTAAACAAATTTTGATTATGCATTCCGTAGCAATGGCTCAATTGCAAACATAATATTCAAATAATTAGATTAGGTGTTTAATACGTTTATGCAATAAACCGGTCTTAATTGTGCAACTCGGGACAGTAGAGCCGTGGCAGATTAAATATGCAAATAAATAAATTAACTAATTACTACCGTAACCGAATTAAACCTATATGGATTCCGTCGGAATCTCCTGATGGCTGACTAAATTATCAAATAAGTAGATTAACTGACTCATACGTAAGTGTAATTAAACCGATTTTAATTGTGCACTCAGTACCCCTGTGGCAGACTTGATATTAAAATGATTAGCTGATTAATACGGTAATCTAATTAAAGCGATTTTAATTGTGCACTTCGAGATTGATTAAATATTCCAATAGAGTAACTTTTTAATACGGTAATGTAATTAGTTAAACCGATGTTAATTTCGCACTCCGTAGAAATAGCCTTGTGGCAGACTTGATTTTGAAATGTATAGATGAACGAATTACTATCAGTGATACAATTAAACCGATCTTAAGTGTGCCTTCCTTAGCACTGGCTCTATGGAGGATTAGATTTCCAAATAAATAGAATGACCAATAAAACATTCCTTGGCCTTTTGTCTGGAATAAAAGTGTAGTATACGTTCTGATACTTCACTTCATCTTTTCTTTCCCCCGTCAGGGAAAGAGAAATCCTTCTAGACTGACGCAATTTTTATTTTTGTCCTCATCCAGAGTGCCCTTTTTTCGGGAGCTGTATTTCTCTTACATCCAAAAATCGAACCTGTGTCTAACTCTGCCCTCGTAGGTGTAGCAACTAAATAGGGATTAATACTTAATTGTAAATAAATAACTAATTGTGCACTCCGCAATAGTAGCCTTGTGGCTGACTACATATTCAAATAGAAGAAATTATTAATACGCAAATGCAATTAAACCGGTCTTAATTATGCACTCCGTAGCATTGGGCCTGTGGCAGAAAACATTTTCAAATAGATTAACTGTTTATTACGGCAATGCAATTAATGCGATCTTAGTTGTGCACTCCATAGCAGTGGCCCTGTGGCAAACTAAATCTTTAAGTAAATAAGCTAATCTAACTCCACTATTTATCGGCTTGCAACTAATCTCAATGAATAGGCTTTTCATTCGATTTTGTTTATGTTTGTTGGCACTCCCTAACTATGGCCTTAAGCCAAACATATGTGTAAATAAAAACGTTCTTGCATGTTTACAGAAAAGACTGCACGCTTCCAAATGTAGCGAATACGGATAAAGGAAGGCGATTATCCATTGTTCTTAATCAAGTAATACGCCATCGGGTAGACGCGCCATGCACAACAATCTGCACTCACCGTATACAGTGTCGGATAGCTCGGCGTGAAACTATGCCGCTTGTATTCATACGATCTTCACCTGATACTACGAAAGGTGAGATGGGGGACGGCGAGGCCTTTTCCTTCTGGCCCCCTAATTCTTAACTCCAAGGAATACCACCCACGTTGTTAACAGCCCCGATTTGTCCTGTAAGGAATCCTACTTGTTTAATTACTCTCTAATCCTTATACACTTGTACCCCCTAAACGAACATACCCCCAACCCACCCGACTAGCAGAAAAATCCCACCGATACGTTTTATTTTCTGATCCTTGTAACTAAGTATTCTGTCTGCATTGTATTTTAAAGAGACGATGGATAGTTCAATTATAGAATTTCTTCATCGGTGCCAACCTTTCTCTCATTACAAGATCGTAAAACATTTTAAACGCCGACCTGTTTCAAGCCAAGAACGCCGAAAAAGACATTAAGCTTTCAAATATCTCTTGATTTTACAGGCCAAGTTATTTACGGGGTTAGACTGCGGCCCCTTATTGTAATTATGCCTCATAGAGTTTTTTTTTCCGGGTCTGAAGTAGTCAAAAGTAATTTTACAGAATAAGAGGTCTAATAGACTTCAAATAATATGATTGGTTGAACTAAATCACGTGAGAGGAAAGAAGACATTTTTTAAATAGGCACGTACGTAGTGTTTGATATTGATTTACTCCTCTCCAGGAGTTAGGCACAAGGCCAGTTTTTATCTTACTCCCACAAGTAAGATGTGACCCAAGGTCGGGTCGGGAAAGTGGGGTTTAAAACTTGCCTGGGCAGCCCCGTCGGCATTCCCCCGTAGGGGCGCCTCAGGCAGTAAGCAATAAACTTACTCCTCCCCAAAGAGGGAAGGCGAAGCCTGGGAGGGTGGACCTCCTGGAACTGCACAGGATAGACCCGCGTAAATCAAGCCCCGAAGGCCAATACAATACCAGTCTATGGGGTTCAGTATCCATCGGAACAGATACTACACTTTGATCTTAACCAAAGTTTTGGATAGCGTAGATAATTTATTTGATCCCCACAGATTGTTTGCAGTTTTACGTCGTCTACATAAACTGCTCTCCGTCTCTTTAAAAGCAAGTAGTTGGCTCATTGGATAGTGACGTATAGTAAACTTGGTCACAGCAAAATAATCTGGATACAAAATAATTTAATAGAAAAAAAATTGCTATTCATAAAGTGTTGACTCATATTATGTAATAAAGTTTTAATAAGACGTGTGCGTGCGCGTTAACGTCGATAATATGTACGTGTGTTGTAAATTTCTAAACTAATAAATTTATCATTATGAATTATAGGATACGTATTCTACTCAACACGGTAAGTAACATTATCATTTTTTTTATTAAACCTTACAATTAAGAGGGTGTCCCCCGCCTCTGAAACCGCACCCTATCAACCTCCACAAAGAAAGAGAAAATTAAAATTAATTAAAAACTAAGCTATACACATTGCTTATACCCGTGCTATGACGGGAATTCTTCTGTCAGGTTGGTTGAAAAGTGCGGGCTGATTTTTAGTAGTTCATGTTTCGACATATTAGAATATATACTATTTTTCTATGCTCAATTCGTAGTGGGGGTGTTGTATAGTATCTGTTCAATTGTCAAGAGACCATCCTCCCAGGCATTACTTTGGAGGAAAGTAGTGTAGTATATGTTTGTTTGTCATTATACCACCCTCCCAGGCATTGCCTCCTCCTTTTGGGTGAGATGGCGGTGTAATATCTGTTCTTTTGTTGAAACAATCCTCCCAGGCATTACCTCCACTTTTGGGGGAAAGTAGTGTAATATATGTTTGTTTGTCCTTATACCATCCTCCCAGGAATTGCCTTCTTCGTTTTGGGTAGGGGATGGGGGTGTAATATCTGTTCTGTTCTCTATACCATCTTCCCAGGCATTACCTCCACTTTGGAGGGAAAGTAGTGTAGTATATGTTCGTTTGTCATTATACCATCCTCCCAGGCATTGCCTTCTTCCTTTTGGGTGGGGGTGGGGATGTAATATCTGTTCTGTTCTCGAGACCATCTTCCCAGGCATTACCTCCACTTTGGGGGAAAGTAGTGTAGTATATGTGTGTTTGTCATTATACCATCCTCCCAGGCATTGCCTCCTCTTTTTGGGTGAGGTGGGAATGTAATATCTGTTCTGTTGTCGGGACAATCCTCTCGGGCATTACCTCCACTTTAGAGGGAAAGTAGTGTAGTATACGTTCGTTTGTCATTATATCATCCAAACAGGCATTGCCTCCTCCTTTTATGTGGGGTTGGGGTGTAATGTCTGTTCTGTTGTCGAGACCATCCTCCCAGGCATTACCTCCACTTTGGGGGAGGTAGTGTAGTATATGTGCGATTGTCATTATACAATCCTTACATTCCCAGTTAATGCATACATCAAACTATCTCTTGTGAAAAAGAAGGTTAAAATTATTTAACTAGTGTTAATTATGGAGCCCTTTTGAAACTAGAAAATAGTAATAGCAATTTTAGTCGCTTGATGATGTTTTATTTACAAAATGTCTCTCATACAGCAAAAACGGGCATGTGCAGTGTATGATGCAAATGCTTTAGTTGACAGAACTGTACGGAAGTGGTTCGCAAACGAGGCCAATTTCAACCGTTACACGAGTAGAACAATAAATCCTATTTATGTCAAGAGCACCCTGGCAGAAGAAAATGATGATAAAAAGCAAATCTCCCGTAAAAACAATAAAGTACTTTCGCATATGAGTATCGTAAACATATAAACAAATAAATAATTCCATTTAATAAGATATAATCCCTTCCACTTCTAGTAGCTGGTTCGGTAGATCTTTCCGTAGAACTAATCCAATTTAATGTTAAAGAAGACAAACATTGAAATATTGATGAAATCTCTGAAGCGTGACGAAATATTTTCAAACAGTTTACTCATAACACAATGAAATGAATTTTCCCATCATTCAACGGTTTTTAGCTATGGTGTTATCAATCGTAGGAACAAACGAATAGTTGTCGATATTGAACCGTGGATCATGAGCAGCTTTTTTTACGAACCATTTAACAGGGTATTTTCTCTGTGTTCAGTGAAAAGCACGTATTTGTCTTTCGAATGTAATAGGTGATCAACTGCGGATTCAGTCATTTGAAAAGAGGATTGAGAAACCTTGAGATGATAAGGGTGCGGCGTGTATTTGGTTTTGCTTCGTCTGGTGATCGTAATTGTTACATATAAGACGTGGTTCGCAAAATTTAGACCATCCTCTACAGATCAATTAAGATATGAATTGAGGATAATCGACATTACACACGAAAACTATCAAAATCCCCCGATTCATGAGCATTTAATTAAATATTTAATAGCATTTTTGTTTTAATTTGCTTTAAAATTTGTCAAGAAAAAGACTTTCCGGACAACCTGATAGTATATATAGTCACACTGAAGAGCTGGGATACAGCGAAACAGTCTGTCTGTGGATGACTATATAAGCCTTCATTCCCATAATGCAAAACTCTTTGTAAATAAACAAATTGAGCACTGTCAAACGGCGGTCAATGTTTATATAAAATATTGTAGATATCATTTACTAGCAGTACCTATTCCGTGGCCTGGTGGTTAGAGCTACTGACTATCGACTAGATGGTTGTAAATTCGATCTCTGTCTTTGGATAGGTGCTTGTCTAGCAACACTGAAGAGTTGTGATACTGCGAAACAGTATGTTTGTGGATGACTATATATATATATATATATATATATATATATATATATAAATATTACGGTAAATTCCAGTGACAAAGTTTTTATTCATCCCCCCCCAAAAAAAAAAAAACTTTGGTGCATTTTGATGGACCGTTTCATACACAGATAAACAACCAAAATACGTTGCTTGGTTTTAGAGCAGCACGGATGAAAGATCTTGAATTGACATCTAAATGTTTGGTTGTCCATCTGCGTGCGGAATGGTATGTCAAAATGCACTAAAGCTGTTTGTATTTGGAAAAAATGAAAAAATTGAATAAAAACTTAATCACTTGAATTTACCGTAATATTCTTTATTTATATATGCTCTGTTGTCAAGTGTAAACACTCATCTATCTTGAATAGTTTTGACTATATAATAAAAATGTATCCAATAGCTTATATCATTACGCACTTATATATATATATATATATATATATATATGTATATATATATATATGTATATATGTATATATATATATATATATATATATATATGTATATGTATATATATATATATATATATATGTATATATATATGTATATATATATATATATATATATATATGTATATGTATATATATATGTATATATATATATATATATATATATATATATATATATGAAAAAGGAAAATCGAAGAGATACTTTTTATATATTCATCAACGTTTCGTCGTTATTGTAAGACTTCCTCAGGATGATTATTTGAAGAAAAATGTCATGCAAGTACATCGAAATATTGGGTTGACATGATGGGTTGATTATGAAAAGTAGTAGCCGTGGCTACTATGAGCGCTGGAGGAGAGTCCAGGCTGCGAGAAGTCAGTCGTGGCGAAGGATGAAATGAATATGGAAAGCTTTGAGTGGGTACCATTAAGGCAGCAGTGAAAAAGGGAGGAGGGGTGAGAGTATTAGTGTATTTGCCCTAGGGTAAGAGAGTAGAAAGGGGGCTGAGGTTTCTGTCGTGCTGAGGTGTGGCATAGATTTTGAGGGGCTGGGGAAGGAGGAGGGAAAAATCCATGCCATCCTTCCTTTTTCATATATATATATATATATATATATATATATATATATTCAGGACCGAAGAAAAACTCATCGGATACTTTCTATACATGTTTTCCTAACTTTAAAGTATACAAATAGCAACCACAAGAAGCATTGTCTTATCTTCTACGGAGGCCGACCAATTTGTCAGCTCGTACGTTTTGTAATTAGAGTACAATTTGAAAATTACTCAAGAGACTGAGGAACGAATAATTTTACCCTCGTTTTTCTTTTCTCTTCCTCTCGTTTCTTTGCTCTGTGTTTTTAAATACGCTTCATAACACGACTCATATTACAAAAGGTCAACCAGCAGAAATTGGGGTGAAAGGTCGTAGCTCTTTGTGACGTCATCACGAGTATGAGACGTTAGGCTAATAAGGTAAGTATTTCAAATCTCGTGCGACTTTCTCTCTCTCTCTTTTCTTTCTCTCTCTCTCTTTCCCTCTCTCTCTCTATCTCTCTTTCCCTCTCGCTCTCTCTCTATATATATCCTCTCTCTCTCTCTCTTTCACTCTCTCTCTATCTCTCTCTCTCTTTCACATCTCTCTCTCTCTTTCACCTCTCTCTCTCTATATATATATATATATATATATATATCTTAACATCAATCTGTTAAACTCTACACCAGAGAAAGAATGCACTGATAACAAAGGTCTAACCGACAATATATTTTTTCTTCATTTTGTTCGCCCAAAACAAAGCATATTGTCACTTAAGCGTAAGAGGTTGGTTACTATGATAGGAGCAAGATTTATAAGGGTCACTCTGGGTGAGAAATTAGACAGCCAAATGTTTGTTTATATTACATTTAAATTTATGTTAGTAGGTCCCGTAAACAGGAAACAGAGAGATAATTCTAAAGGCGATCGGCCTGAGGTAAGAAACTTTAGAGTAGAGCTATTATAAACTATTAATTGCATGCAAGTCAATACAACTTGGATCCTTGGCAGGGTCGAATTATAACAGCTAGTATTATCTATTAAACATGGCAACTAATCGGAAAATGGTCCTAGTTGGTCAAGTATTTTCTGAAAGGTATTAATTCGAAATACATTTAATCTATCATAACAACATGGATCAACGGTAAAGAAAGGTAAATTGCTAGTCACAATTACATACTGATTTTTAATTTAGGTCTAGCTTTGAAAAATGTTATTACTATATATATATTTTTATTACTATATATATATATACTATATATATATATATATATATAAGTTATGAAAATATATTTATGACAATTAAGCTACACAGAGGCTTCCGCGTTTCATCCCCGTAGGGAATCGTCAGGCTAAAATTTTAACCTGACTATTTCCTACGGGGGGTGTAACGCGGAAACCTTTGTGTAGCTTAATTGCCATAAATATATTTTCATAACTTACTACCTAGCTTTAGCTACGTATTGAGCACTGTTGAAGTACATACTGAAAATAGATACATAAAAGATTATTTCCCCTTATAACATTTTATGTGGATACATGAAATAATATATATATATATATATATATGAGAGAGAGAGGGGGATGAGAGATATTTATAAAGTCAACTGCTTAATGGTAATAGTCCAAATAGACCAATGAAAAACGATATTTTAAAGATTCATGGAATAAAAGTGAAATCAAACTCAGCCAATCAGATACTTAGAAATACTTTAGGTATTAAAAGCGGCTTTATGAAAAGTAAACTCTATTATGTGACAATTTAGAAGTTCACAAAAATTATGACTATCAATTTTTAGTATATCAGTTCTAGAAATTCAACATCAACAGAACGTACAATCGTTTCTGATGTTATATATATAAATACAAAATTCATCACAGTTATTCAATACTTCCGCATATTACAAAAAAGACGCACATTTAGCATACATAAAAGAGGGGAGTTTCTTATTTTTTATATATCCAATCAATAATTTTTTTAAACTTCTAAAAACCTACCAGGTCTTGTTAAAAGATCATGTCTATAACAACGTGCATTGCAGGTACTATATAATAAAACAAATAATTAGTCCGAATAAAAGGTAATCATTCGACACCAGTCTCCAGCAAACATAAGTTCCACAGGTAAAATCAACAAACATTTCAAAGAACAACCAATTTTCTTGTTACTGCCCAGAAAACGAACCGTGAAAATAGCAGCTCAATTGGCGTAAAATAATATTCCTGCGAAGAGAGGCGAGATAGAATGGTATTCTGATTAATTTTGATAGCTAATAATTTGATTGCCACCTGAACTTCATTGTTATAAAATTCTTATAAAAATATTTGCCTGCTGGAAGAAATTCTGGAGATTCTATTAGAAACGGTAGGTACTATGGGATTCAAAATGGACATAGGGTGGTTGAAGTCGCTATGTACATAATATGTACATAATATAGGGTTTGGTTTGGTTTGGTTTGGTTTATGGTAAGGTTGAAACGTATTGGCTGATAAGTTTAGTGTTAAATCTAGAAAGTTAACGACATTTTTATTAATATCAATGGTTATTCTATGTCTAAAGCTTTAAAATAGTTCATGCTATCCCTTTCTAGTTTGTTCGTATGTTCTATCAGTAGATTTAATCGAAATAGTGTATCATCTCTATATAGTTTACCGTCGCATTCAAGGTCGTTCTAAAAGTGCACATGAATCTCCTTAAGTTTAAATAAGCCTACTAAATCTTTTACCTCCGAAGAGGCCGTGTATCCCATTAAAATATAAAAATGGTTAAGCGTATATTGCCAAGTCCAATATTTAGTGTCAAAATGTATCATGGATTTTCTAGTTAATGTTATTAAATCAATCTCTTCTGGGGTTATCTAGCAGGAATTGATTTAATAATATAACAGCGAAAGGGATGGTACTGCCCAACCAAGAGTAGATTAGGGCACTTGGAAAACATAATAGCTATAAAACGCATCAGTCACAGAAATTAGGAACTCACAATTTGTGGAAAATCTATAATAGTGTGGTGAATAATGGGAAATCAACAATTCCCTCGCTATCAAACAATTTGGAAGGGAATCCAAGGTAATATTTAAGGCGAACAGCTGGGCAAATAGTTCAGCCTTATCTATTTATCCAGCTGTTCGCCTTAAATATTACCTTGGATTCCGTAAACCACTCCCTTCCAACTTTCCCATTGCGGACTAAAGCCACACTTGATGATCTGTTCATCACCGATTACCATTCCGGGATATCATGAAAACCCTTGGCACCTCCAAATAATCTGGGCCTGATCTTATCCCTGTTATAGTAATAAAGAAATCATCTGCTGAGCTGGTCCTTGTCTTCTCCGAACTCTACAGCAAATGCCCTACCGAATATTTCTTCCTTGATAGTTGTAGAATTGCCTCTGTGGTACCAGTGTTCAAGAATTCTGGTGAAAAAAACTGATCCATAAAATTCTCGTTCTATCAGCCTACTCCCGCTCTTCGCTAAAATCTTTGAATCTTTAATCAATCTAGCTATAGTGCGTCACCTCGTTAATGATAAAACTCTTTATGGCCATCAGTATGGATTTAGGCAAGTTCGTTCTACTGCGGATATCTCTGAACGTATATACCATACACTGGGCAAAGCAGGTGAAACTAGGGCGGTAACGCTTAATATATCTAAAGCCTTTGACAATGTCTGGCATGAAGGTCTTCTGATGAAAATTATTTCGTTTAGTATTACTGAACGAATACTGACCATTTCATATAATTAGATTCTTCCTAGCCAAAAGAAATATCCAGGTTATCCTCCATGGCCGTAAATCTAAACAACTTTACATTAATTCGGGTGTCCTACAGGGGTCGATCCTTAGACCTTTATTGTTCCTGATTTTCATACACGATCTCCCTGATGAAATTGTGTCAGAGATGGATATATTTGCTGATGACACGACGCGCTATTTTCGACATGTGGGTAAACCGAGCGCGCACATATCAAAGCCAATAGTCTAATCGTTAGGAAATGGCCCCCAATCTGCAGTTGAACAGAGTTATAAATAGATGGTAACATATACAAATGCTAGTAAGATAAAGCTCATTTCCTTTAACAATCATAAGAAACTTTTTCAACCACGGATTTCCATGGCTGATAGCACCCTAACTTAATGTCAAACATTCAAACTCTTAGACCTAACATACTCAGATAATATGAATTGAAACAAGTACATAGAGGATACTGCCAAATCTGCTTCAAGATAAGTGGGCTCCCTCTACCGTGCTAGAAAACTTCTTAAACCATACAGTATCCTATATCTCTACAAAGCCATCATCCGCCCAATCATGGAGTATCGTTTCCACAGCTAGGCTAGCGCACCAACCACTAGCCTCTCTCTCCTAGTCCAAAACAGAGTCTCGAATCTAATAGGTCCATCACTGTCCACCAATCCTCAGTCTCTGTTCCAACGTAGCAATGTTGCATCTCTGTGCTTGTTTTACAAGTACTCCAATGGAATGTGCTCAGACTAACTTCCTTGACATAAATTCATCCGACCAACTCGACAGTTGGTTAATTCCCATCACTTCATTGTAAAGGTCGGCAAATACTATGTCTTTCTACTCTAATAGCTTCTTTCTTCGAACTACTAGACTTTGGAATTCCCTCCCTGCTCTGTGTTTCCCTGACTGTACCAACATGCAGAAATTTAAATATAATGTGGAAAAATATCTCGCTGCACAACACTAACTTATGGTTCTCCCTAAAAATATGGCCCATAATTCTCAGTTGCTTATTACGTCTCAGTGTTCAATATGCCTTTTTTGGGGTGAATAAAAGTATATATATATATATATATATATATATATATATATATATATATATATATATATAGTTCAGGAATCAAACGCCATCAAATGAACAGAAATGAAAGAGAAGATTGGAAAAGAGTACAGGAGAAAAACAAGAAACCCCTTAGAAACTAAAGTATGTAGATGAAATTGAGTATAAAGAAATAAATACCTGTCAGTATCGCTAATAAGAGTAATTTACTCCTCTCCAGGAGTTAGGCACAAGGCCAGTTTTTATCCTACTCCCACAAGTAAGATGTGACACTAGCTCGGGTCGGAAAGTGGGGGTTGAAAAGCCAGCGCCCGAGAGGTGAGCACTCTGACCATCAAAAATTGCCTGGGCAGCCTCGTCGGCATTCCCCGGTAGGGGCGCCTCAAGCAGTAAGCAATTAACTTACTCCTCCCCAAAGAGGGGAAGCAAAGCCTGGGAGGGTGGACCTCCTAGAACTGCACAGGACAATCCCATAGACCGGCGTAAATCAAGCCCCGAAGGCCAAGACAATACGAGTCTATAGGGTGCAGTATCCATCGGAACAGATACTACACTTTGATCTCGACCAAAAGAAGAGACTCACGAAAACATACGGGCATGGCTAGGTAAAAGAACACTGGAACAGAGAAACAAAATCGCTACTGACAGCTCCACAGAACAATGCGATTAGAACTATGTCAAAGCTAAAATAGACAAAATCTAAGAAAACAGTAAAAATAGACTATATGGACAAGGAGACGAAACGGTAAATTACATAATAAAGAATACAGCAAAGTAGCCACCTAATATACAAAACAGACACAACTGCGTGGGGAAGGCAGTACACTTAGAACTATGCAAACGATTTTGAACACGCAGACAAATGGTACAGAGGTAAACCGGAGACAGTACTGGAAAACGTAAATCACAACATTCTCTGAGATATGGAGGTGTAAATAGATAAACTAATCCAAGTAAGAGACCTGATATAATAATAGTTAACAAGAAGGAAAACCGCGAAATTGTAGGGTTTTTTCAGAACACAGGTTAAAGATTAAGGAAACAGAAAACGAAGCAAATACACGGAACTTGACAGAGAACTGAAAGGAATATGGAACATGAAAAAAAATCCATATAATACTAATAATCGTAGCAGCACTAAGGACAGCCCCGAAAAACCTGGAAAACAAAGTAAGAGAAATTGGAATCAAAGGGGTGACTGAGATTATACAATGATAAAATCAGCTGAAATCTTAAGGAAAATTCTCGAATGCAGAAATTATTTCGAATATGTAAACACAGATGAAACAAGAAATAACTGCTATATTTGATTTAAACATATAAAAACATAAATTATTAAGTTCTTTTCCCCAAATCACACTTGGCTAGGTCGCTCTTGTTCCGACAGGTTGAGGGTACAGTTTAGACAGCTTGTCTGGCTGCTGTTTCCGACTCTTAATACAGGAGCCCTAACTCTTAGGTAGCGTTAAGAACAGCTGTATAATATTGTGGGTAACTGTTCGTGCCATGTCGCGCATGGAAAGGGCCCCTACACTTATTCCCGGTGGGCTTTCCAGAAGCCACAATCCCCGTAAAGCAAATCATAACTAATGGACTGGACGTGTGAGTTTATTGGCACCAAACAAGCACCCACTGTGTCCTCCCTACTCTATCTTAAAACGAAAATGACGATACAAAGTAAACAAACTCAAACCTAAACCAGACAGCCACCAGCAAACATCTTCGCCTCCGCCCTTGAGGCTAGCATTCACAAATATCCGGGAACTTAGAACCAACATCAACGACGTAGAAACCTTTCTCATAACAAATCCCTCGGATATCCTAGCACTAAGTGAAACAAACCTTCAATCATCAATATCCTCACACCATTTTGACATGACTAATTACGTCCCACTCTACCGTAAAGACTCTGACAAACATATACACGGGCTATGAGTTTATGTTCGGGACACCCTCCCCTGGACTAGAGAACATAGGCTAGAAACAGACGATCAAGCCTACATGTGCTTTAGATTAACCTTACAGCACAGCGTTAGTTACTTATATTTCTTATACCGTTCTCTTGTACCCTTCTTAACTCTGTCTCTGAAAACATAGATATAGCACTCTCATTTGACACGAGTGCCCAAATAATATATTTAGGGATTGGCTTGGATTCTCTAGCTATACAGACGCAGCTGGTAACTCCACATATAGTTTCTCCATAGCTCACTCACTCTCACAGACCTTCACGGTGCCGACTCGCCTCCCTGATCGTGTGGACCATCAAGCCTCACTTTCGACCTGTTTTTGACCTCACTGTCCTAGGCTTGTGTGACGAATGCCTATAGCCCACTCGGGAACGCTGACCACCTTGTGGTAATGATTGATATCCCTCTAAAATCTCGTATTAAAGCTGAAAGCCGTTGCTCTAAACGACGAGATACTTCAAGCAGGTTTATTTTGATTCTATCAGAGACCACGTCAGAGACTCCCCATATAATCTCTCTCTTTCTACTGATCAATGTGCAAATGAAGTAACTGAATGGGTCAAAGCAGGCATTGATGCACATGTCCCCATGAGAAAATTATACTACAAGCCCTACTCTCCACAATGGGTCACCTCGAAATGTGCAGCTTCTATTGCTCAGAGCCAGCAAGCATTCCGACAATACGACCACCATAGGTCTACTACGAATAGACAGAAATTTGTAGAGTCAAGAAATAATTGTAAGACTGTGATAGCTGAAGAAAAAGAAAGGTATACAGAGATAACCAGGAAACGCATTCAGTCACAAAAACTAGCTTCCCGTGATTTCTGGAAAATCCACAATGGTGTAGTGAACAATGGGTAATCAACAATTCCCCCGCTATCTAACCACAATGATGTCGTTTGCACGGCAACTTGCCCAGCGTTTCGCCTTAAACTCCATTTTGGACTCCCCTAACCACTCCTTCCCTCATTTCCCACTGCGGACGGAAGCCATACTCGATGACCTGGTAATCATTCAATCTCATATCATGGACATCATAAAAACCCTTCACACATCCAAAGTGTGTGGGCCTGATCTTATACCAGTAATAGTAATAAAGAAATGCTCTGCTGAACTGGCCCCTGTCATTTCCAAACTCTACAACAAATGTCTTTCTGAATCTTACTTCCCCAATAACTGGAAAGTTGCCTCTGCGGTACTAGTCTTCAAGAATTCTGGAGATAACACTGACCCTTAGAATTATCGCCCCATCAGTCTACTCCCGCTCCTTGCTAAAATCTTTGAATCCTTAATCAATCTAGCAATTGTCCGGCACCTAGTAAATACAAAACTTCTTTCTGGCCATCAGCATGGATTTATGCAAGCGAGGTCAACTGCGGATATTCTAACGGTCATCTCCGAACAAATATAACATACACTGGACAAGGGAGGTGAAGCTGGGGCAGTAACGCTTGATATATCCAAGGTATGGCATAAAGGTCTACTCATAAAAATTAATTCATATGATATTACTGGACGAATATCAAATATAATTAGATCCTTCCTATCTAACAGAAACATACAGGTTGTCCCCGATGGCTGTTCATCCAAACAACATTACATAAATGCAAGTGTGCCGCAGGGATCGATCCTGTGACCATTATTTTTCTTGAATTTGATAAACGACCTCCCTGATAACACTATGTCTGAGATGGGTATATTTATTGACGACACTACGCTCTACTCTCGTCATTTGAGTAAAACAGACGAGCACATATCCGATGCAATGGCTCAAACCTAAGAAAGTGACCTCCACATTGTAGTGGAATTGGGTCATAAATGGATGGTAACATTTAATGCTGCTAAGACAAAGCTCATTTCCTTCAACAACTACAAAAAACCTCTTCACCCACCGATTGGCATGGCAAATAACACTCTACCTGAGAGTCCAACGTTCAAACTCCTCGGCCTAACATTCAGAAGTAACATGAATTGTAACGAATATATACAACAAATACATAGAAAACATTGGCATGGCTACTGCAAATAAAGCGGGCTCCCTCTACCGCGCTAGAAAACTTCTTATATTTGACAGTATCCTATATTTCAACAAAGCTACCATCCGCCCATGCATGGAGTATTGTCACATCTGGGTTGGTGCACTATCCACTAGTCTCTCCCTTTTATACACGGCCCCAAAAAAGAGTTTCTAATCTGATAGGTCCTTCATTATCCACCAAGCTCTAGCCCCTGTCTCATCGCCGCAATGTTGCATTCTTGTTCTTATTTTACAAGTACTTCAATGGAATGTGCTCCGATGAACTTGTTATGCTGGTGCCACCCTCGACGTAAATACACTTTAACGATATGGTTAATAAACGATAATAATATATAAAAACGATAATAATAAACGATATGGTAAATAAATTCTGGTGGGCCCCCTCGACGTAAATACACTCGACCAACCCAACAATCAGCTAAATCCCATCCATTCACTGTAGAGTTCCACAGATGCCGGAAAGCATTCTACTCCAATTATTGTTTTCATAGTGCTGCCGGGTTTTGGAACTCCCTTCCTGCTCCCTATTTTCCCGACTGTACCGACATGCAGAAATGTAAAACTAATGTGAACAGACATCTCCCTGCACAGCTTCCAATTTAGGATGATCCCTTAAATTTTCACTCTAATTCTCAGTATCTCCTTACGTCTACAGTGGCGGCCTGCCTTGTTTGGGGAGACCTCAGTTTTTAAAAAAACACGTGAACCACTTCACTTTTTACATCAGCTGTGAGAAATTATTTTTCAACACTTATTAATACCAGGTTGGTCAGTCGCTCCTGTTACATAGAAGACCGTAAATGTGTTTTTATTAAATTCATATTTGAAAATGACCGTTCACAACTTGCAACTGAATATGCGATCGTAAGAAGTACTCTGTATGAAACACACAACGTCGGAAAGACATCCATCCCATACTGCAGTAAAGACTCCAAGGTATCTTTAGGATTAGGAGGAACTCTATTCTCTCCGGCTCGAAGCAGCATCACACAATTAATAATTTCATCATATAACTGAATGACTGCCACATCATTATCATAAACATTTGCAAAGTCAGAACATGCCTTCTTTAATTTCTCCCTTTCTCGTTCATAATCAATTACTACTGAATTCAAATTCAGAAGAAATGAAAATCGGTCACTTAGTTCTTGGAGACGGACACTACAATCTTTAATTTCTGTTTTTAATCGATTCACAGTCTCTTCCATTACTCTATTCATCTCTTTTTGTGCCGTCACACTGTCTTGTCACAGTTCGAGTCACAGATGGTTTAACACTTACGAACAAGAAGTAGTTGTTCTTCTAAAATGTAGCAATAGGTTGCACCTCCGTTGCATGGACAGGCTATGGTTCCCACAGTTCGCAAACACAGCTTTTAAGTAAAGTTCTTTAATTGTTTTTAACACCTCCTATTATTCCAGCAATAACTGCTGTGTTATCATATGCCTGGCCACGATAGTCGCTTATGGAAATGTTGTCTTCTTTCAATTTTTCCAAAATTCCATTAACCAGGCTGACTGCATCTTTCTTGTAGACTTGGAAAAATCCCAGAAATATCTCCTTTATTTCTACTTTTCTGCTTGCATTAATATGATGGTTACGCAGAATTTCAGAAACCTGATCTTCATGGGCAATATTTGGAGTTGAATCCAGCATTATACTAAACTATTTTGCGTTCTTAATTTCGGAAATTATATTTTTCTTGACTGTTTCACCAAGAAGATCTATTATCTTGTTTTGAATTCTGTTGGACAAGTAGGTAACAGTTATTTGGGGGTTCTCTTTCCCTGTCTTGCATTGTTGTGCTAAGATTACATCATATTTAGACAAAAGTTTGATTGTTGCTAGAAAATTTCCTACATTTTCACTGACGGTTTCCTCTGGCTCAAATAAGCTAGATATTCGATGACCACTGAAATTTACCAATAAAAAAAATCAAATTAGACGCGTAAAGTACTAGAAATTACCTTTTAGCGATCCAGATTTTCAAAAAATAACAATACTTACAAAATTGAATCCAGTAGAATGCATTTTTGTTTATTCGTAAACAAGTCAGTCATTAAAATTATTTGTTAATAGTTGAAAACATATGTATGAATTACTTCGTAACCGTTAGAAACTGAAAGGAATTTAGAAGCATTTAAACTATCGAAGAGAAAGAACTTTAAACTGGTATAAGGGTTTGCTAAGGATTTTGATTATTAGCAAATCCTAAGTTATTAAAAGATTGAAAGTTTTGGAAACTTTTCACACCCAATGATTTTATAAATAGAGATTAAATCAACATTACCCTAACAACCATTATTTATAGTTTGATAAGAATATGGTCCAGTTAATATATTAATGACCAAACGATACCGTAAAAAGTAAATTTAACTTTCAAAATCTTTTTTTAAAATAATTAGCAAACATTCATGCCAGTTTAAAGTTCTTTCCGTTTGACAGTTAAGCATTTAAACTGACAAACGGAAAGAACTTTAAACTTTCAGATTTCTAATGGTTAACGAAGGAATTTATTCATTTTTTTTTTCAACTATTAACAAAAAATTAAAATGACTGACTGCAGTATTTACAAAGTACAGGAAAAATGTTTAAAAATGAAATAAGACATTTTTTGTCAAGAAAAAAAATTAGACAAAGAGTTATTGATAATTGTAAAAAAAAGTAAAAAATTAAATATAAATTTTTTTTTAATTTTTAAAAATTAATTCATTTTTACGTTGGTGGGTTTTTGTCCGGTTTAGAATTACTTTTAGTGGGCTTTTGTCCGGTGGGCTTTTGTCCTACCACCGTACAGATGCATACATACATACATACATACATACATACATACATACATACATACACTAACTTCTATTTCCTACCCGGCCTCTAAGCTCGGGCCTAGGATTTAAATAGTCGCAGTCGGAAAACAGGGTAATGAGGGGGAGAATTTATGTATTTATATATTTGTCGGCCAGATCAAAGCATTTAATTCGGCGACACGTAAAGACGTTTGACGCCTGATCTAGAATCGAGGAGCGTTGGGATGAGCGGGAGTGAAAAGGTGGGGGTCGAGCTTGGAGAAAGTGGGGTGTACTCAGCGTGTGCTTTGAGGTATGAACTGTTTTATCTACGCATAAAAACTTTTGAATGTGACAGTATGATAATACAGTAATTACATATGCCTTACATCGATAGTTAAGCGTATTGTATTATTTAAATTACCAGTTACATTTATATAGTTGAATCGGTACATTTTTGCTGACTCCAACCCCACTTCAAAAACATTCCATGTTCCTTTGAAATATATTTACTTGACAATCAGGTAGATCGGACTCAGTCCGAGTAGCCCCAAAATAGGAGTCACCCCCGGTATCTAAATGAATAAATGCGTAAGACGGGACTATTTATTACACTAACGATGGTGCAAAACGTTTCACGGTGAATGTGTACGAGTACGGTACCCGAAGACGTCGGCTGCAAAGCGGAGATCACGTGATATTAGTAGCACAGTTGTTATGTCCCGACTAAAAACGTACCGGGCTGAAAATTTAGGGTTGATAAATACTGAGAGTTCAAAGAGTCCAAACAACGTTCTACGAGAAAGCGCTGGTTTGCGTGTAACAAGAAATCGAATACATATGTTCCTTTAGTCTGTCGCCGTGTGTGTATGCATGTGAAAATGTAATACGTATCAATATATATATGCGTGTGTATATTATCGTGCCTCTGGTTTGTTAGTGAGCGCGTGTGTACGTCTATGAACTAGTGTACATGTGTGTTCAATGAGCGGCCTTTGTGCGTGTGCTTCGCTGGATGTACAATAATTCGTGAATGCTTCCCGTCATACGTGTGATATGGTCGATTGGAAGAAAGAGAAAGAAAACTGCGTTTGAGTTTTTATAGTACACGTGGATTTTCGGGACTGAATATTCTCGCTTCTCTGATTGGTTGAAAGAACCTGCTGGTTAGAGATTTTATCAAGTTGAGAGTCGATACATAAAAACAACTTTCACTGCCGTTGGACACAAGATAATTTCATATGTGTTATCTCTGAAAAAAAGAAAGAAAGAGAGAAAGAAAGCTGTGTTTTGGGTTTTTTTTATAGAAAACGCGGTATTTGGGAAATTACTATTTTCGTTTCTCTCATATGTCAAATAGCTGTTTCTGTGCACTATTGGTAGGTGTAAGCTGGGTAGCATGGACGATTAGGACAGCAGCGGAATATTAGAAGAGAGTGACCTGCACAACGATGATTCGTGTCGGATTCAAATATTCGTGAACCTTGGCTTCAGCCCAGTGCTCTTTGAATGCTTTGAAGGTCGTGGAATGTGAGCTGGAGAGGTGCAACAGAGATGCAGAAACAGTGGCTGATATAAGGATTATAGCAGACGTTCTTACTGTGTTTGCACAACGAGATTCGTCGAGAAGCTGTAAACCAGTTGCTGCAAGATACGGGTTATGAAAATGCGGACATTGGCGAGAAATAGTTGCATGAGGATCTTCGCTACTCCTCACACAAGCTTGGCCTTTTGGCTAAGATCAAAGTGTAGTATCTGTTCCGATGGATACTGCACCCCATAGACTGGTATTGTCTTGGCCATCGAGGCTTGATTTACGCCGGTCTATGGGTCTGTCCTGTGCAGTTCTAGGAGGTCCACCCTCCCAGGCTTCGCCTCCCCTCTTTGGGGAGGAGTAAGTTTATTGCTTACTGCCTGAGGCGCCCCTACCGGGGAATGCCGACGAGGCTGCCCAGGCAATTGTTAAACCCCACTTTCCCGACCCGACCTTGGGTCACATCTTACTTGTAGGAGTAAGATAAAAACTGGCCTTGTGCCTAACTCCTAGAGAGGAGTAAATCAATACTCCTCAGACAAGAGTCGCAAAAGAAAACTACTGATCGCCAAGTCCTACAAGAACCGGTTCACGAAAGCCAGAAACGCCTAAACGAGGTCAAACACCCAGTCGAGGTAGAAATGCTCTGGTTCGTCTCAGGACTAGTTGCACAGAACAACCAGCGATTAGCATACAGTTTGCATGAAATCGCGCGCATCATAAAACCCAAGTTCCCTCAAATCATGATGATCTTCTTATGTGTTTCTTGCGGAAGTAGCATTATGTTGCTAGTCTGAAGAAGATACCGGCTTCCTGACTTAAACATTGATGTCATTTTTTATTTCCTTTCCCTTTGCAAAACTCAATCATGCTTCGCAAAACTAAAAACAAAAGAAAAAACAACCCAACCAAACATTATAAATAAATATCTGAACATATAAAGAACTTGAAGCATAAAACTGTTACTAAAATTATTGCTTTCGGCATTAAATAGCCCGAAAGGATTGATATGCCGTAAAACAAAACAACCAAACCAAGCATCATGAATAAATATGTGAAGATATAAAGAACTTGAAGCATAAAAACTTTTACCAAAATGATTGCTTTCGGCATTAAATAACCCGGAAAGTGTTGATGTGCCGTAAAACAATTCAGATGGCTATATTGATTTGCTGTCCGTTGTTATGTCAAACGCTGAATGAAGAGGGTGGCTGTGAGAATGCCATGCGTGTCGTGGGAAGGCTCAACTCTGTGTCACACTTCCAGGAAAACCCTAAAGTGGCTTTCTGCGAATTTCCGCGACTTTACCAGTCCACACAGTACCACATCCCTCCCCAACTCATTTAATTGCAAACCAATAGACTAGTATGTTGCAGTTCAGTTGAGAAAGACACCAACCGTACCGCTTGCAACACCTAAACGAGCTGATTGCCAGGATAAAAGTAGCGTTCACGAGTTTCTCAAAAGACACGGTGAAAGCAGTGTGTTCCGGGTTCAAGTCCTGTCTGTAGGCTGTGATGAATGTTTAGAGTTATTATATCGAGTGAGCTGTATTCTGCAGAAATACTCTAAGACAATGGTCCCCAACCGGTGGGCCGCGGACCGGTGCCGGTCCGTAGACCAATTGGTACCGGGCCGCGTAAGAAATACAGTTTAGAAATATAGTTTGCATACATGTGCGCAGTTTTTAAAGCTCTTTATCTCAGTTTGTACGCTTTGTCATAAGATTAGTCATACGCTTTGTAAGCTTAGTCACTAGTGTTCTCATTGACTTGGTGTTCTAGTAATGTTAAAATGTTCATGCACTTTATATTCGTTTTTCTGGTGTAGCTGTATTTTATTTTGAAAGGAATGTTTAAAGTAAATTTTTAATGTAAACTTTTTAATGATATATTTATTATTATTTCGAGGCTTTTATTTTCATGTTATGTTGTTGGTACGATGCTACATGTAAGTTGCAAGTAAACAATCTACCCCCGGGCCGCGGTAAAATTGTCTAACGCTTACCGGTCCGCGGCAACAAAAAGGTTGAGGACCACTGCTCTAAGAGATGCACTTTGGATTTTGGAAATCAATTATTAGCCAAGATGTGACTTTTTGTCATTCTTTTTCAAAAAGGTGTAAAATTTGTCCGGAACGCGACGTGGATAAAACGAACCTTACTTTTCGACGAGTTATCTAATATAGTTATTTTATAGAGAAACTAAAAGAATACCCGTCCCACGCCGTGTAAAAGTATTGTCTCGAACAGAACCGTTTGGCATCACTTGTATGTCCCCTTACAAAGATTAAAATCAATATATATTGTTACTAAACCTTTTGTCTACAATCCTTATTCTATTTCTTATCAAGATCTATTAGATGTTTTTTTTTATTCTAGAAAATGCCTAACACTTCGGGGATCTTAAGAAGAAACTAAAATTCAAGGAATCTTGCTTTATTAGTGTATATTGACAATAGATCAAATTCAATGCAAATCTGATATGTTTGAATGTTCCAAATGTGAGGTTGTGCCCATATTATGATCACTAAAACCCCTTTAAAATACTCCAAAGAAACTGAAATTCAGCGAATGTCTACTAATTGATGTCTAATACCTATTGTTAAAATTTCACATAAATCTAAGGTATTTTTAATGGAAATCGTTCCAGACATAGTATGAAGCCGCTTGATGTAAGGAGCTAACAAGAACGTAAGATGATTATCGCAAAGACAGGAGATACATATTGGTCTTATTTTTAAAAAAATTAAAGAAAACAGTTTGCAGAAAGAGAGTTCTACAAGCCTACAGTTTTTAGAAAGAAGCTACTGGAATAGGAAGCTGTATTACAATGAGGTATCAAAACAGCTAACTTATAGCGACCACTAGACCAACGAGTCAAACGAGCTGGAACAAAGGAAGCAGGGAATAGATCAGACAACTCTGAAGCACACATGCCATAACAGTATTTATAGAAAAGACTGAGACAAGCAGCATCACGTCTGTGAGAGATTGTGTGTAGAGGAAAAGAAATGGTGGAGCCAATTAAATTGGGCATCTCCACTTCATCCAATTTCACAATTACAAAAAAAAAGGAAAATGAAGAAGTTGGTGAAAATGTATCCTGGAGCTCTCTCTGGTAGCTGAACGGTACGAAATTGAAAATGTGAATTTGGGTCTCAAATCCACAGTCTACGCTGTCTTTCTTCATGTACATTAATTATTAATTATAATTAAGTTTTAAGAAGATAATTTTTCTTTTTTAGTTTTATTAGACTTAAGTTAAAGGTGATTTTATTATTACAATGGAAGAAAAGGTCGACCAGCGATTTAAGACCATTAAATTAATAAAAATAAAATTTAATTCGACGAGAATAATCTTATCGTTTTGGGTTTTTTTTTTTAGATCTGAGCATTGTTATAATCAATATAATTTCATTGTAATAATATAATCACCTTTAACTGAAGTATTTTAATATTAATAAGTTGAACAGTAACTAAAAATAAATTAAAATTAAAAAGAAAAATTGTCTTCTTTAAAGATTAATTATAATTAATGTACATTAAAACAAGGTAGATGGTGGATTTGAGGCCATTTGTCGATTGTGTAGGATTTTGCGTCACAAATCAACCTTTCAATTTGGTACCGTTCTGCTATCGGAGCTTACTTTACAGAAAGGACTTATCAAAGTTAAGAAATTTAAAACCAAAAACGGTCATTTTGTATGAATCAGACTTTAAAATTACAATAATAAAATAAGTCATTATTACATTGATTTAATATTTTAGTTTTAAATAATATTTATTAATTAAAAAAAAATGGGTCATATATATATTCTGTGCATCCAAAGTTTTCTGTAGCTCGTCGTGGTCCACCGGTTTTCAAATTTAGCGCCAGTTACTAATCCGCATTAACAAAAAAGAGTTCTGAGCCTTTTGTTGTTTTCTGCGCCGACCCGACACTGGCCGACGACAAAAGATTCATTTTTTTTTTAATATATGTATTTTCTTTAACGTTATTTAATTACTTTAATACATCTTTGCCTGTGTTGATAAAAATTAACCTCGCAACAGCCAAACACAGACACTTCAGATATTTATGAGTGTGTGTTCTTGTTTTATATCGCGTGGGTTCTAAGCTCAGGACGTACAGGCCGCTGCTTAAGCGACGTGTTTACAAGTTGAGGCCGGAATCGAATAATGTAAACAATCCTTCCATTTTTCCACGCTCCCCTCTATGGCCCCTCTCACGGCTGTAAGTCTCATTATTATTACAACTGACACCACTGCTCGTACATTCTGTGTTACTTTCGCTGATTATTCATCAACCGGGTAATTTTTATTGTTTTATGGGCTTTTTCTTCTCTTTTTTTTGTACCAACGCTAAAACAGTGCTCGTAATGTGTTGATTGACGGGGAGCCCCAACTTGAACTGAGTAACCTGGAAACGTTCGAATTAATTCACAGGAACCACGTGAGTGATTTTACCTGAAAAATTAAAACATTTGCTTTTGAAGAAGAAAATAATAGTACAAAACCAACAAGGTATGTTTATAAAAAAAAACAATTGCAAACAATGTCTTTTTATTTATATTAATCAAATAATTTATATAAGTATATAAGTATATGAATATATATATATATATATATATATATATATATATATATATATATAAAGAAGGAAAGATGAAGATTAAAAAATGCATAAAATTACATAAAATTACATAAAATTGATACAAATTTTATTACATCGAAATGAGATATTTTTGAACCTTCTGCCTTTCATTTGAAACCCTGTAAAAAGAATTTTTAAACTTTCTCCAAATCTAAAAACTTTTGCTATTTTGCTATCTGCACCATAGCGTCCCTTTTGTCTTCAGCAATGACTACTCAATACTGCTACCATTCTCCCTCTCGGCCATTTATTTCTTTATCCCCAACATTTCCTGTCATTTGTTCTTCAATTTTCAGAGTGAAATAGAACAGGTAATATTTATTTATTATAAATACCACATTACCTGACGAGAAGAGTTTTATCTTTGAAAAAACATGGTTTAAAGATTAGTGTAACTCATTGTATCTGAACTTTCGATGTAATAAAATTTGTATCAATTTTATGTAATTTTATGTAATTTTATGCAATTTTTTATCTTCATCTTTCTTTCTTTAAAATTGGTTGCTCTATTCAACGTATTGAGCTTTACTTTATCACGATAGATCACTTTACGATGCTTCACTTATCGTTAATTCTATTATTATTATTATCATTATTATATATATATATATATATATATATATTAAATTCAATAAATTTAGATTAAATAGAGATTAAAATAACATTCCCTTAACAAAATGGGGACAAATGAAAAATATTATATAAAATGGGGAAATGTGCAATGTCAATAACATTTAAGGAATGTTACAGCAAATATCAAATAATAGTTAACTAATAAAACTTGAGAAGAAAAATAGAGAGACAAATAATAATTGATTAATAAAATGGTTCTTTTCGAAACCAATATGCAAATATCAGGAAGTTTCATCGGATGTCGGAAGAAAATGAAACCAATAGGGAAGTCATGCCATTAAAAAATAAGAATGTTGAAAAAATTTAGCAAAAGAAAAAAGATATATTAAAAAGTCAAAATTAGCAATGTAGATGTGGATATGCAAATGGATACCGGCAGTGAAGTAACGCTTATACCAAAAAAATTCTGTGAACGCATTGGAAACCGACTTTGCGAAAGAGCAGTGTACAACTCCGCCAATTTGATAGATCGGTCATAAAATCTTTAGAAAGTTCCTTAGAGTTAAAAGGCACATTCTAGGTAATACCTATAATTGTTACAAAGTGTAAATAGAACAACGAACTCCTGGGAAACAATCTGGTAGTTCTGTTTTACGGCATATCAACCCTTTTTGGGTTATTTAATGCCGAATCTGGTCATTATAGTGAAAGTTTTTATGCTTCAAGTTCTTTATATCTTCAAATGTTTAATCAGGGTTTTTGGTTTGGTAGTTTTGTTTTACGGCATATCAACCCTTTTTGGGTTATTTAATGCCGAATCTGGTCTTGTTTTCTTCTATTTTTTGTTTCTTTCCCCTTTTAATATCTGTTTCTATTTAACCCATAGTTGGGACCCTAACAGGTACTACCACTCCGGGTCAGGGTGGACCTGGGAGCAATGGTAATTAAGAGGAGGCTCCACATTCCCCAAAATCCGTAAGCCGGATCTCACCATCGGATGTAGTTTAAGGTCATATCCAGGACCGGGAGTAGGGTAGGAAAAATAAAAATAAAAAAGGGGAGAGAGAAAGGGAGAGGGGCTGTTGTTTTTGTTTTTGGTTTTGTAGAACATAATTAAGTTTTACAAAAAAAAAAAAAAAAACGTCAATGTAGGTGAATTTCGTCTCAGGGAGCCACAGGGCAGCCTGATCTGGTATCACCAGGGGAAACAATCTGCTTAAAATAAATTCTATCAAACTAATTAATGAGATAAAAATGTAAAAAAAACGGAAAATTAAAAACTACAAAGCTAGCTTTAAATTAAAAGAAAATGTTACCCCCTCTTATTATGAAGCATGAAAATCACCAGTACATTTGTTGCCATTAGTAGTAGCAAAACTACGAAAATTAATTGAACAGGACCTTATTGAACATGTTTCACCTGGGGGTAGCAAGTGGGCATTATCCATTGTAGTTTTGAGAAAATTAGACGGAGACATACGTATATGTGGAGATTATAAAATAGGCGTAAACCAAAGTTTGCTCGGATTCGTATTTTATACCTAATGTAGAGGTTGCATTACATGTGCTGGCAGGAATAAGCGTTTTTACAAAAATAGATTTGAAAACGGTATATTACCAAATTCTAATAGATGATAATTTCAAATAAGTAACAACGATAAATACGCCAATAGGGTTGCTAAAATGGAAAAGAATGCCATATGGAATAAAAACAGCAAGCGCTATATTTCAAAAGGCTGTCGAACGGGTTTTAGGAGAAAATATAAAAATATGGTTCGTTACCAGGACGATATTTGCATAGGAGCTAATAATGAAATTGAATTGAACAAAGTAAGAAATTTGGGAATAACTGTAAATGAAAATAATGCGAAAACAAGAAGATATATCACTAAATCAAGCCTTAATAGAAAAAAAAATATCAAAAATATCAAAAATATCAAAAATACCTACAAACAAAAAAACTTGGATCTTTTGGGTTGATTGGTCAATTTCTACAGGCGATATTTATTAAAATATACAGACCTGACTTAACCGTTTGCAAATTTAAGAAAAAAGAATGTTGAATTTGTTTGGTCAAAAAAACAACAAAAAGCTTTTGAGAGATTGAAATTAGTTATGGCAAAGAAACCAGTAGCAAGTTTTTTTACCCTAAAAAGGACATTACGTTAACCACAGATGTAAGTGAACATTCGATATCTGGAATATTATCACAAGAAGGACATCCGATAATGTATTTATCAAGAAGACTAACGAACACTGAATTTAATTATTCACATATAGAGAAAGAATCATTGGCCATTGTATGGTGCACCACCAGGGCTAGACAATTTCTAATTAAAATATTTCTCTTGAAGTGATCATAGACCATTGGAATTTATATTCAATCCAAGAAAAGAATTACCCAAAGTTACGACATTGAGAATATTAAGGTGGGCAATGAAGTTAATGGCATTTGACTTTGATATAGAATATGTCAAAGGAAATTCAATTCCACACGTAGATGCACTAACAAGGTTGTCAAAAGATAAAACAAAAGAATTTGAAGATACATTTTTGCATAGGGAAAAGACTGATGTTTTATCGTTAGATAGAATGTCTATTGAAACTAGACATGATTCAATACTAAGTAAGATAACATCGGGAATAATACGAAATATATGGGGGAATTGTTCCAAGGCAGAGAGACCTTACAAAGAAATAAAGTATAAATTAACGATAGAAAATGGAGTGATGTGTACTTGAGGTCTGGTAATTCCTCCAGAAACATAAATAAATTTGGTAATAAAATGTGTTGATAATGATATATACAATGGAGTAGAGGCCATACAAAAAGAATAAAACTAGAAGTATGGTGGCCAGGATATTCACGAGATATCGAAGAATATATAAAAAGATGCAAACAATGTAAAGAATTAGAAATTTTACACAGAATACTTTACATTCATGGCTCAGAAGTAGAGCCATTGAGTCATGTGAATATGGATCATGCGAATATTTATGGAGTGGGACTCTTATTAATATTAGTACTCTTTTCACCCTGGCCTGAAGTAGTCCGCGTGCCGGACAAGAAAAGTTCTACCATGAAACAAATTCTAAGGGTCATATTCTTAGAATGGGTATCCCAAAAACCCTGGTATCTGACAATGCCTCAGAGTTTAGTGATGGAGATCTTAGTTTATGGTTAGAAAAAATAGAATGTAAAACGTATAACACACCGCCATATCACCCTCAATCAAATGGGTTGGTGGAAAGAATGATACCGAGCGTAAAAACGTGACTAAAAGCATGTTCTCAGCAAAAATAAAAAATAGAAGTTTTTCTACAAAGTCTGTTTTTAAGCTATCGAACAATACCACACGCGAGCTCCATTAACTATGTCGTATTCTACAAATGAAAAAAATCTGGTACAAAAAGGAACAAAGAATCAAATCCAGAAAGGACAGAATTTATCGTGCAAAAAGGCCACAATACAACTATAATAAATAGATGAAACGGAAACAGTGTGTTGGTCCATGCAGACAAAATAAGGTCCCAGGATGAATACGAAGAGCAAACTGAACAAATCGCTACGACTGCTTCTATTGTTGGGTTATTAGGAGAACCAGTACAGAATGAACGGTCAGAGGATGAAACAATGCAAGATCAAGTAGGTCGAAATGAGTATTCGGAGTCAGATTCAGATCAAAGTATAAAAGGGGACGACACAGTTTACTGCGAGATAGGCCAAGACCTCCCAGGGAAAGAAATAAGGGAGAAAGAGAAGAGCAAAGTAATATAAGTGCAAGATGTACTAGAGGCATAAAGCCTATACGTTTCAGGGAGATGTGGTGATATTGGCTAATTGATATGCATAATTAGCATAAGTAGAAATAGATTACTATATAAGTATCTTCTTAAGTATAGCAAAGGGTGAAAGTACACTAGCAACTGACTAGGTAAATTTACAACTTTACAACAATACTAATTAACATTTATACTTAATCATTTTGTTTTCTTCTTATTGCACCTTCCATGTGATTGGTTATTCTTCGTAGCTTATGTGGAAAGGTTTACACATTCAAGGATGTTCCTTAAGATGTCAGCTGTTTTTAATCATTGCCGTCCGTTGTATGGTCTCAGGATTCCCTTTGATTCCAATTTCTCCTAATCTTTTTTCCAGGTTCTTCGGAACTATTCCTAGTGCTCCTACGATCATTAGATATAATAATATTTACGTAGAATTTTCTGTATCGGCTTTTGGATGTATTGTGTTTTGCATGGTCATTAATTTTCTAGTCTTCTGGTCCAGGTGCCTGAGTTCTTCTTTTGTGCAGCTTATGAATGGTCCAGAGTATCTTATTAGTGATACTGCCCAAGCATTTGTTCTTTTTATTAGGTTTCTGCTATATAATTTGGTTTCTAAGAGCTTTCTTGTTCGTTCGCAGATATTCTTTTTCAATCTTCTCTCTCATTTCTGTTGATTTGATTGTGTCCGCTTCCAGAACTCCCAAATATGTATAGCTATCTTGTTCGCATAGCGTCCACATCTGATCTTGATTAGATAGTTCCATGCCTCCAGTCGTCTCCAGCTTTCTATTTTTGCATATTTAGCAATGAACACTTTTCCATTCCGAATTCCATTTGAATGTCCTGGCTGAAGATTCTGGGAGTATTTATCAGCTTTTCCTGTTCCTTTCTGCGTTTTGCAAATAGCTTCAGGTCGTCTATGTATATGAGCTGGTTTATTCTTTGTAGTAGAGTAGCATCATGGCTTTGATAAACAGTAGTGGTGATAGGAGTCTCCTTGGAAAATGCCTCTCTGTATTTTGATTATTTATCGTATCGGGGATCTTGTATATTTTTAAGCATTCAATTATCTATGATTGAGTGATTCTGTCGTAGGCTTTCTTGTAGTCAATCCATGCCATGGATTTGTTATTTTTCCTGCTTTTGACTTCCTTCAGGATCATTTGATCTATATATAACAAACCATGCGTCTTTCTTTTCCCTTTCCGGCATCCTTTTTGTTCCTCGGGGAGTAGTCCACGGTTGTTCAGGAAATGGTAAATTTGTTCTCTTGGTTGTGCCGTTAGGATTCTCCACATTGTTTGTAAGCATGTTATTGGTCTGTAATTGCTTGGGATCGTTCCCTTTTTACGTCTTTTTGTATGAGCTTCTTTGGTCATCCACTCTGGTACGTCTGTTTTATGGATGCCTCCCCTCACTTTCTGTGCTAGCCTTTTATGAAGGATCGTGAATATTTTCAACAAATACGTATGCATTTCATCGTGGCGTGGTGCTTTCTAGTTTGCCATTTTTTAGTGTTGTCTTAATAGTTTCTTCATTAATTTCTGTTTTTGTTCCTTCTTAAATTTCCTGTAGTTTATGTTTCATGTTTTATAGACATTTAACATTTTTGCTGTAATCTTAAGCCTTTTCTCGAGAAGTTTTTTTTTTCTATCTGGTTCGGTTGTTCTGTTACTTTCTCCGTTTGCGATTTTGTAAAACTGGCTTTCATTGTTTAAAACGGCCCTGTTATGTTTGTACTGTTCCGATTTGTATGTGTATCGTCTCAATCTTCGTTTTTTGCTGTTATCTTTTGTTTTAGTTATTCACGTTTCTTATTTAGTGTTTTCTTGCGATTCAGTTTTGTTATCTGGGTTTCCAGTCTGATCTCCCATCCAGACTTCGTTTGTCCATTCTTTTGACCAGTCTATTTTTTCTCTTTCTAGTTTCATACATTATATATCAAGTTTTTTAGGTCTGTGATAGTGTCTGTTGGAATATACGCGAGTACTCTGTTTACTTTCCCTGTTTCAACTTTTAACTTCTTCCAATCTTTGTTCCTTAGGGATGGGAGTTTTGTTTTGTTCTCGAACATGAACCGTTTGATGTTTTCCATTTCTTTTGCTCCTACCTCGGTGATTATTATTGTTATTATTATTATTATTATTATTATTATTATTATTATTATTATTATTATTATTATTATTATTATTGTTGTTGTTGTTGGTATTCTTATTATTATCATCATCATTATTATTACAAATTCACTTTTTTCTAAATAAATGTGACGCATTGTGCCAGTCTTAACGAAGTAAATACTTAGAATATTAAGTATTTCATTGAAATATTTTATTTACCTCCTTGCTAGCCCGTACGACATAATGGCAGGTGTGATTAGCGCATAGGATCAGCGCAGACTGGCCTACAAAAAATGTAACTCCCGTCGGCAAAGACGACCAACTCAAGACGGGTGCGAAATGAGTCACATGCTTTGGCGACCATGTCCTTGTTTATAACAGCGAACGTCTCTACGATGGCCGTCTTCAAAGAGTCGACCGTGTTGTGGGTGTGCTTGTTGATCTTGTCCTGGGTCACGCTCCCCAAGAAATAGTCAAGAGGGTTGCAGTCGGGTGAGTAGGGCGACCAGTGGCGAGGAACATTGTTGATCAGCCACGCCTGAGTCGTTTTGGCATTGTGTGCAGGAGCGGGGTCCTGCAAGAAGACCTAGTGGTGTCCGCCGGCAATCCCGTCCATCCAGGGCTTCACCACGTTCCTCAGCACCTCCGGGTATTTCGTTTATTTTTTGCCGAATGTCGTATTTTACTGCAACACTATGTATGTATAAAGATTACACCTGCGTACACTTAAATAAAATCTGTCAGCGTAGTTTACGCCCGGCGAACGGTGGGACCATCTACTAGTCTAACATCTTGTGCCAGTCTACACGAAGTAAATACTTGGAGTCTCAAGTATTTCACTGAAATATGAGCTGATCTCGACGTCCCTTATATCAGAGTTGGTTGGTTCGTTCAGTGGGAAGCATTCCTTTATGAGTTACGGGCGCGATTGTTCGTCTCAGCTTGACCTTCGTTACATATTCGCTCACCTGTGACGAGACAATTTGAAATATTTGCTGGTCTGACGTTTTCTCTGAATTAACGGCCTTTCTTGGTGGCGAGGGTTACTTAGGAGCCTTCGCGACAAAAAAAACAACTGTACCTATATCTGATATGGGATCGAAAGGGGACACAACGATGTATGAAATAGAAACAACAACAAAAAAAACAGAACCTTCTAACAAGCGTTCGAGCTTACCCGAGGCTGCTTACCATCATTTCGCTCTAATACCTTTAAGAGGGGCGTGAATTCAGCTTATTTCTTATTATTCAGAAACTCACTCAAATGTGACGAGACAATTTTAAATATGTGTTCGCCTAACTCTCCTAGAAGATCAGGCCGTTTTTTTAGTGAAGCGCGTTACTCTATAATATATATATATATATATATATATATATATTAAATTATTAATACCTACAGGCGCTAGCGTTTCAAGCTTATTGCTCTCATCAGTAACAATTTCAGACGGTCAGGTGGCGCGAACCCGGTTCACAGAGTCTAGAATCTGCAAGCAGTCGCCATATCCACTCGGCCAACGGAAACTGTCACGTAATTTAGGGAAATTAAGATCTATATGTACCTAGAAGCGGGCACAGATAGAAGACTAGTCGAGAGTGTTATATATATATATATCTATATATCTAAGCAAGCGTTGTTGAACGTCACGGAACTTTCTCGTTTGTATATCTTCTTCGTGAGGTTCTCAAACGGTCGAGCTATCCTTCTAGTTTCAGATGGCAATCCGTATAGTACTTCTCCGATTGTTCTTAATTCGGCCATTTTTTGAGCGCTTTCGACTTTTATAGTTGGGACAGAGGCTGGAGATTGGTGGATAGTGAAGGACCTATCAAGTTAGCAACTCTTTTTTGGACCTTGTCTAAGAGGGAGAGACTAGCGGATGATGCACCAGGCCAGATGTGGCAGCAATACTCCATGCATGGGCGGATGGTGGCTTTGTAGAGATATAAGATAATGTCAGGTGTGAGAAGTTTATTCGAAAATGTATAAACTATGATATATCTGTTCTGAAATTCTTCTTGCATAATTAAAAATATTTATTTGTACTTTACTTTTATATTGTCTTAATATAAAAATGAAAAGATAATTGCTTTTGTAAAAATATTAAAATAACGTTTCTACTCATGCACTCCAAAAAAAGAAATGCTTATTTAATTAAAATATTTTTGAATGTACGCAATGAAGATTGTATTTATTTTTTATCTAAAAAGATTCATATTTAACTTGGTATTAGTTTTTAATTCAATAATACTTTGAAATTATGAAATTATTGATGACGTCTGTTTACCAATGTTTTTCCTTAAAATTTGAAATAAAACTTTTTTTTAAATGTTATTAAAATTATTTTTACGTTATGAACTGCGTCAATTTTTTGTACTAAAAAAGGCATTGAGTCTGACACAAAACATCAACGGATGGCGAGACTCTAACTTCGGAGCTTTGAGGAGTTTAGAGTCATCCTACGTCATCATCACTCCTAGGTCCACTATGATCCTAAGTGGTAATACCTGCCAGGGCCCCATTTATGAGTTAGATGGAGTTTTTCCCAAGCATGACACTAAACTGCCTCGAGTAAGGTGTTAAGCCGTATCACACCGGAGTACATCTTTCTCGGCTCTTTCTATCACTTTTTTTCTACCTTCCCGAATTCCCAAACCAATCAACATTCTGAGTAAAAAATATCATCCAGGGTAAGACACAAAACTGCAAAAAAACTGCACAAAACTTTTGGTGCTTTGGGGAGTGTAGAGTTGTCCCATTGTTAAATAGTAATGGGTACGTTGCTAGTATATACCTGATGCTTTGGAGTCCTAGTTGGCGTTCACACGTACACAGGGTATCGGGGTTATTAGGTAAGTGCAAAAATGGCCGTGTCTTGTATGGATTATGATCATTAAAAAGCGCTTATCATTAATTTTTTAATTAGTTTTCGTGTAAACTTTGATTGTGTTTGAAAGATAAAAACCTAAACTAAATCTCTGAAAGGAAAAATATGTATATTTACGTGTAAAAAAATTATAATTAAAAATATTATCACGACGGCTTAAAAATTAAAAAAATCAGTGCATTTTGAACTTTGAAGAAATTATTTGTAAAAATCCCTTGAAAGATAAATATAAGTGTTATGGTACTATTTCAAAGATAATTATTAAATTAAAGTTATAAGATATTGAATTAAAACAAAAGTTTCCTACGTTTTAATAAAATTCAGCAAATTATCCCCCAAAAGGTCATAGTTTAGTAAAATCCAGCATTTCGTCGATCGATAAACGACTTTGTTTACCGGTTGAATATCGGTATGCAGAATATATGGAAGACAAACATGTAATAATTTTTAATTTTTAACCTTATATATAAAATGATTTTGTAATAGTTTATCGAAATTGAAAAATTAGTATCCATTAATGTCTTTATTCTTTTAGGGGTTATAAAAAAATTTATAAGTACCCTTATTTTGTTGTAATAAAAAAAGGAAATGCTTATTTAATTAAAATATTTGTGAATGTATGCAATTAAGATTTTATTTATTTTTATCTAAAAAAATTCATATTTAACTTGATATGTTTTTAATTCAGTAATACCTGTAAATTATTGATGACGTCTGTTTACCAATGTTTTTCCTTAAAGTTTGAAATAAACCTTTTTTTTTAAATATTGTTAAAAAGTATTTTTACGTTACGAACTGCGTCAATTTTATCATTTTTTTTTTATTAATGATTAAAATCATAACTTACTCGATTTATGCTTTAACGTGTCGTAACGATAAATTACATTAATTCTTTTTAAAATAAAGCTAAAAGTGTATTTTTTTATTTTAAGTCAATAGCTACACTGAAAATGTATTCATTAAAAAAAGTTAAAACAATTATTTATTAATAAATAAATAGAATTCAATTTTGAAAGAAAATGTCATATTTGAATTCTATTTATTTATTGATAAATAATTGTTTTTTACTTTTTAAATATGTATTAATGAAAAATGACAAAACAAATACAAACTTACGTTTTATCTTTCCAAATAATTGACGATGAACTGTGAAATTAACGAAATTGTTGACTCTCTAAAAATAAAATTTTGAGGGCGGTATAAGAGTGAGTGATGGTGGGAGGGAAACTCTCACCTGTCTATTACAGAACAGGTCACCCATACCTATTCAAGTCAATCGTTATTATAAATTATCCAATTTTTTTAATTCATTCTTTTCGTAATGATCCTGATCCTCATTTTTTTTCAGTTTTTTGTTTATTTTCAAGATTATAAAAAGAATTTCTTACGCTGATGATGACACGTTCATGTAAGAAAGGGGAACATAATTATATCGCGTTTTTAATTTTCCCAGAAACTCTAATTATTAATATCACATTAAATATTTTTTCAATTATCTTATATTATGATGAAAATATTGATTAAACAATTCTTTATTCAATGATGACATCTCTAATTCAAGAAAAAAATTTTTCAAGTTATAGTCATTTTATTAACACGGAATTTAGGGGCTTTTTTCGTAATATATATGAAATACTTTTTTAAAAACTAATTGTTAACATCTACAGTGCTTTATTTTCATTAAAAATAAAAATAAAATTCATGCATTTTTTTTTTATTAATACTTTAAAATATTACTTTAGTAAAGGTGTATTTTGTTTTAAATAAATAATACATTTTCACGAAAATTTTAAAAAGAAAAATGGTTTCATTATATTCCGTGATTGGTTGATTTTCTGAATTTAGGCGAATTTTAAGTGAAGGGGGGGGGTAAAAATGTTTTTACATTTTGGGAATCGACTATTGATTTTGCACGTACCTAGGGGTTATGGAGTAAGCTAGTATATACTCAAATGTCACCTCAACCTAGTATCTAGAAGTTGACGTGATCACATGGCTTAAAGAGAGAGATGAGAGAAGTAGGCAGTCGCTTCGAAGTTTTCGAGGTGAACAACACGAGTAAAGATGATTTAAGATCAACGATAAACTAAGGGTCAGGGAGCCCCAAATATCCTTAGCTTAGAATGCCTCCTCCACCACTGACAGAAGAGAAAGCAACGCCAACATCTCAATAAAGTTTCTTTTCTTCGAATTGGATGATTGCTTAGTTCCTTCGTGCTGTTGTAAACCATTAATTTCAGGTGCGTCGGTCATGGGACGAATGCTAAAGACAATGGATGAATTCGTCCCACAGTTTTTACTCGGTAACTTTTGTGCGATGGGACGGATATATATATACAAATGAATAAAGTTGCTCTTTATTATAGAGTGGATGAGAATGTGCTGCTCACCTTTGCTTTGAATGTATGCTGAATTATCTATCTTAGTATAACACACACACACACACACACACACATATATATATATATATATATATATATATATATATATATATATATATATATATATATATATATATATATATATATGGTTAATACAACAAAAGATATAAGAGGCCACTAATATATTTAATTAGTGAACATCCGGATAAAAATTAAGCTAAATATACTGGATAGAGCATTAATAGCACTAGATAAAGTTAAAGAATAAAATAAGGTGCGAATCAAATTTTATTAGAATTCAAAGTACAAGCAAAGTACTTTAAAGTCCTTAAAGTACTTTGCTTGAACTTTGAATTCTAATAAAATTTGATTCGCACCTTATTTTATTCTTCACTTTATCTAGTGCTATATATATATATATATATATATATATATATATATATATATATATATATATATTAACATTTTGGAGCATTCAAAGTTGATGCAACATTCTGCAGATAATTCGAGGCATGTTTAATCTTTTATAGGATATAAATCAAGACATTTTCTCTTTTTTATTTTTCAAAATTCTTCATTTTGCATTTTCAAGATATTAACTTCTAATAATTAATTAATACTCAAGACGATACGAGCTTTATCTTTGAAAACCCATGGTTTAAAGGTCTTTTTGTATGTGTAGTCCTTGTTTGAACACTTGATGAATCAATAAATCTGTCAACTATACAAATTTGATCCACTACATCACTTCATTATATATATATATATATATATATATATATATATATATATATATATATATATATATATATATATATATTAAAAGAGAATCAGGGCACATTATTACATTAGAAATTAGGATAAAAACTCGTATTTCGAGTATGTCCAAGTTAATGGACAGTTTACACACTTGTTCCTCTCTGGTCAGCTCGGCTGTTACACGAACAAGTTGCACATTTTTGTTCGGAAATATTCTGTTCTTAGACTAGTTGCCCGTTATGAACTCCCAGGGTCTAGTCAACCTTACTATTTAACACATAACCAGGAGTAAAAGAACTGAATCTATACTTTCCTCTGTATTATTAAAAAAATTGACACAAGTGCTCGACCGAGATTCGAACATGGCGAACCAAGCTCATTATCCGTGATCTTACCGCTGTACTAAGTTTACATAACATACATACATACATACATACATACATACATACATACATACATAACAAGTGCAGGTTCTGCCACACAGAAGTAGAGAGTGTGAGCCACCTGACATCCAGTTGTAAGGTTCTCCTGGGGGATGGCTATTATACAATGTGACACAACAGAGTGTGTAAATATCTTCACTGGACTACTTGTAAAAAGTTGAATATCCATTGTAGCAGCAAGTCATGGGAGCATATACCAGAAAGAAACGGTTGGAAATAATTTATACACCATCCACTATGACTATGCAATCCCTACGGCTACATATCTAGAAAACGGAGCTGTTAAACCTAACATCGTAACATGGGACAAAAGGGAGAAAGTAGCAACCCTAGTTGAAGTCAGTGTCCCTAATGATGCAGGATTAAACAGAGCTGAAAGGAAAAAGATTACGAAATACCAAGGTCTTATGTACGACATGAAAAGAAACTGGAATCTTAGGAAGATCTCCATCATACCAGTAATTATAGGAGCAACAGGACTAATGAAAAAGAGTTTCTCTTGCACTCGGTTCACAGAGTATACTGGCCAGATGGCCAGTATACTCTGTGAACCGAGTGCAAGAGAAATACAAACAATTGCACTTAATTGGACAGTCAGAATCTTAAACAGATCTCTAGGCTGGAGTGTCTGAAATAGCCGGTGAATGTCTGGCATCCGGTAGGATGCCGCATCTCCAGCAAAAACGGAAAGATGAGAAGAAAAAAAACATACATTGGGGAGTTTGCATTACTTACTAGACACTATCCTCGAGTGTATTCGGTCTCTCTGTACAAGGGTTTGTCAGGACAACCTGACAGGAGGATACTTCACCCTACAAGGAAACCCTGACAAAAAAAAAATTACGAAGTATTCGCAGCACAAATAAGACCCCCTCCCCCCCCCCCAGAACGACTATACACTTGCTCATATGAGAAATAGTGCACATTCTCCTGGTGATGTTACCTCACGTAACAACACTTAGCTGGATACTCCACCAGACTAGATGAATTCTTGTCCTGGAATACGGTAAGCTCAAGAGACCACAAGAAAGATTTTATATAACATAGTTAACTGGTCAATTGGGAAAAGGAAAATTGATGTTCTTAACTTCTTTACTAACTCAACGTTTGAGAAATAAAGAACTTTAATAGAATATTCGAATATCTATGTATCTCATATAGAGATCAAGTGTTAGCCCCAGGTAGGGGCCCCTTGATTTCTGAGAACTTCAACTTAAGTAAAATTAAACAAAGAGGGAAACATTAATACATACAAAACAAAGTTGTCTACATGTGTGTCGCGGCATCATAGTTAAGCAGTTGATCTAAGAGGCAAATCAACCGCAGATTATGAATTAGTACCTTCGATCCGATGTCCTCATCGATATCAGAATTTATTGAACCTTTTTAAAACTCATCATAAATAAACTTAAAGTACGTAAAAATGACCTGAGAAACAAATGTTCCGACATTTTTAACGTTCCCTATTCCAGTTGAATATTTTGTTAGCATTAGCCGACCTAACAACATACGCATAATAATCGTTTATATTTTTCACGTCAAACCATCGTGCGTATTCGGCGTATTGTTTACTTTGAAGAGAACATATTCACCCTTTATTTTTATTAAAAATGGATAAAATGATATTTGATAAATTTTCACTAATAGTGTTTAATCTTAATAAGATTTTTTAATATTTATATTTGCTTATCCTTCTTTATTTATTATAGACATTTGAACTATTGTAGATCTATGCGGAGATGTAAAACATCCCTACGCTGAACTCATTTAAGTAGGTTAATAACGCAGAAAATTTTCGCTTGATCAGTGGCCATGTGGATGAAGCGTTCGCCTTCAGTTCTAATATGTTATGCCACCCTGGGTTAGAATCTCATACTAGACAATTGTTTTGTTTTCTTCTTTTTTTGCGATATGTTTCCAGTTATTTTCTAGCCGATATCAGACATCATAGGCGTAAATATTTCTCTAATAAAAAATGGATGTAAAATATTTCTTGGCTATAAAATTGAAGAAAAGTTGAGAAACCCCGGCATAGACGAGTATTTCTGCTAGTACATATGTAATCCTATATAGATCATTCACGTGTGACAATATAATATAATTTGAATTATTTGCTGACCTGGGTTTCTCTCAACTGAGAGCCTTTCACGGTGAGGAGAGTTACCACGGGTCTAATGAAAAAATGTATAGCCAATCCTTGTTTAACGCTGGTGTGGATTTCCAAGATTGACATAGTTATACCGAATTGGCGTAAAACGAACCCATTATTAAAGCATAAATGTAAGATATGATCCATACTTTTGAAAGTATATTGCCTTTGTTTCATAAAACCATCTCAATGCTAGCCTTTTTTACAGTAAAACGAAATATATATACGAGCTGAGCACCCATATACTCGGATATATATATATATATATATATATATATATATAAATGTGTATATATATATATATATATATATATATATATATATATATATATATATATATATAAATGTGTATATATATATATATATATATATATATATATATAAATGTGTATATATATATAAATGTGTATATATATATATATATATATATATATATAAATGTGTATATATATATAAATGTGTATATATATATATATATATATATATATATATAAATGTGTATATATATATAAATGTGTATATATATATATATATATATATATATAAATGTGTGTATATATATATATATATATATATATATATATATATAAATGTGTATATATATATATATATATATATATATATATATATATATATATATATATATGTGTATATATATATATATATATATATATATATATATATGTGTATATATATATATATATATATATATATATATGTGTATATATATATATATATATATATATATATATATATATGTGTATATATATATATATATATATATATATATATATATATATATATGTGTATATATATATATATATATATATATATATATATATATATATATATATAAATGTGTATATATATATATAATCCAGGCACGGCAAACATCCACAGGATAGGAATGCAAAGAATTTCAACCGGGCTTATAAAAAGTTCTCAATATCAAGTAGAGCTTTTATGATTATCTGTATTTATACAAACATGTACAAAATCTGCGACACTGGCATGTCGATGTTATCGATCAACAGCTATTATAAACTGAGATTTCACCAGGCAAAGTTAGAATCCAATCTTTACCTCAGATCATATTTGGGAAGGGTGAAATGGAGAAGAAAAGATAGACATTTTTTTATTTGGAAAGTCACGTGGTTAGATTTAAGACTGTTGAAAGTCAAATGTAATATAAAATAAAATGAAATGGAGTGAAATTAGATATAAAAACATAGAAATATAAATTATAAATTCATTGAGGATAGAGAAAAGGAAAGGGAGATGGAGGTGGGTTATATATATATATCAATATATCAATATATATATATATATATATATATATATATATATATATATATATATATATATGAATAGATGAAAAGATCAAACATTCGACGGTATGAGATTAAAAATGGAAAAAGCGGAAGATCTTTTAGCTGAACGTTTCGCCCAACTGTTACGTGAGCTTTATCAAGAGCAAACGAAGAATGCTATAAAATGACAAAGACGAGAATTAAATGAGGAAGAAAAGAAAGAAAGAAACATTTTAAATTTAATTTGGAAAGTCACGTGGTTAGATTTAGTCTTTTTTATTCTATAGCACTTTTCGTTCGCTCTTGATAAAGCCCACGTAACAGTTGGGCGAAACGTTGAGCTAAAAAATCTTCCGCTTTTTCCATTTGTAATTTCATATATATATATATATATATATATATATATATATATATATATATATATATACTAGTAGAATATCGGTCACAGGACGGGTAAAAGCAGTAAGTATAGCAATAGTTTTTAATTTTAATGGGTTTTTTAAAAAAATTTTGTGGGGTATGATACCGTTTACGTGGCACCCCTTGATGGTATAGTAAAAAATATATAAAAAATGTGTCTACATTTCATAAGATATTATCAAAATAAGTTGGGTTTTTTTTTTTCAAGAAGAGAGCTATTCATTTCGACTAAGGCAAAACATGGATCCGGGCATTAGTGATGAAACGAGAGAAGCTTGGTTGTAGAAGTGTTCACAATAACTAGTTAATTTTACCCATGTTTCCTAGAATACATATTCCATAATTCATAATGATAAGTCCAATAGTTTAGGATTTTACCAAGCATATACATAGTACTGACGTTCACCGATCCTTTAAAAACTTATAACTCAATATAACTCAACATGTGATGTAGAGCAATTCTTTTCTCTATTAATTTCGTTTTAATGTAATTTGATTTTAAATGTTTGTGACGGCGGGTGCGAGTTTTAGTGGGAGAACTTCTAAATAGTAAATTTTACATATAAAAAAATAATGTGTCTATGTTACTCCCCAAGTTGCCGAGAATATATATTCCAAAATTAATAATGACAAGTCCATAAAACAAAATAAATTTAAAAAATTTAAAATTATATGTATATATGTCCCCCCCCCCCAAATGTTAACATTTACAAAATAATAATGTGCCCATGTTACTCACTGTATATTTGCGAATATATATTCCAAAATTCATAATGATCCGTTCATTAGTTTAAGAGAGTAAAAGTTTAGAATCAGGTTTTCGTGGTCGAACCCTCTAAATGGTAAAGTGTACAAAAAATTTAATGTGCCAATGTGACTCATCGGGTTGCCGAGAATATATATTTCAAAATGCATAATGATCCGTTGTCTCTCTCTCCATATATATATATATATATATATATATATATATATATATATATATATATATATATATCACAACAATTTCGAGTTTCAAGACCGCTATTTCCTACAAATCCAAGGAACTGCTATGGGCACGCAAGTGCCACCAGCTACGCAAATATATTCATATTTGCACTCGAAAACAAACTCCTCCATGACTACCCTTTAAAAACAATGCACTATTGCAGATACATCGATTTTTTATATGAACACACGGCAAACAAGCCTTGCTCAAATTCAACACTTACATAAATAGCTGCCACGACGCCATATAACTGACACTCGAATACTCGGATACATCCATACCCTTCCTTGATGTGCTGGTGCAGGTCAACAATTACTACAGTACAACATCCTTGTGCACCACACCCACAGATAGACACAGGTATTTGGATTTCAATAGCAACCACCCTAACAAACTCAAGAAATCAATCATATACAGTTTCTGCCTACGCGTGAAACGTATCTGCTCCAGCACAACATAATATTTAATACAGCAAATACCCTCTCAAATTTATCAAAACAGCAGTAGAACAGGCAAAAACTATTTATTTACATTAAAAACAACCTACAAACAGAATGTCAATGGTCTTTGACTTCAATCATAACACACGCAAGCTCTCACCATTACTAATCAAAGATTACTTACATCTCAAAACATACCCAGAAATCGTCTCACTGTTTAATACACCGCCAATCAATGCCCGAAGGCAAACAGTCAATCTATCGACACTCCTCACATCACCCAACACCAAACCACAATTCAACAAGCACCAAGGTAATCTACCAAGCAATAACCACCGCTGTTAGATCTGCAACCATATAGTAACAGCTCCCGCTATCACTCTACCGAACTCACATGCCATACTCGAACCCCCACGTCCATGTGCTACAGTGACAACGTCATCTACTACATGTACTTCACATATTTCAGTGAGAGAGGTTACATTGGTGAGACAGGCACTTCGTTCCGCGTGAGGTTCGACAATCAAAAAACGGGCTCGGGGATAATAACATCTACTCACCGGTGGCAATACATTACAACTTACCAAACCACACAACAGACAACATAAAATGCATATTATTACACACAGGCTTCCATTAACACGGCACTGCAAAAAAAAGGAAATAAAATGTTTCTACACATTAAATACTCATACCAGGAACTTAAACTCAGATATCGTAGTTTTGAGCCCCCTACAAATTCTTTTCACCCCACCACTAATAAAAATCCCTTTAAAATATAGACGTATGCACATCACAAATTTAAATCAAATTAAACATTACAAAATCAACCCACTTCTCCAACACGCACACGCATAACATATACATCCAAATGGAGACGATTGTTCACCACGGGAAATAAAATAAAATAAATCAAAAATCAAAAATAAATAAATAAACAGACACACAAGTAAAATACAGAAATTGCAATTTCAGATATAGATCCTCAAAAAATATTGCTGATCACATAAGTTCCCCCAACCACACCAGATAATCAGATTTTACTAGAAGACATTTGTTTTACCTCTCATCTTCTTTCTTTTCTTTCTTTGGAGTTTCATACCGGGTAAGAAATAAACATCAAACGCTCACACAGAATAACGTTGTCATTCATAGACAACAACTGCCAGCTGCACCGGCAGTTAGATTTAAATTCGCTACCAAAGCCGGCTAGTTTTAACGTGTGGAACAATTTGTGAGATTTTTTTAGGTTTAAAAAATCTTACAAAACATAGTGGTTTTCGCCATTTTTTTACGAGTTCCCGAGTGTTAATTTTCCTTAATTTTACCGTTTAAAAAAGGCTTTCCGTACGTTAAAATTAACCGCATTCAGAAAAAAAAATGTCATTCTAATTCGTTTTACATAAATTATGTGTTGGGTTTTGTAGTTTGTTTGTGTTTTGTTTGTTTGTTTACGAATTCCCGAGTGTTAACTATTCTGACAATTAACCATGAATAGGAATTCATTGCACGCATAGAGTGTATAGTGTGTTTAGTTACGCATTCGCAGTCGGACTGCATTTTCTATATTTGTTTTTAATTAATTATTGTGCCATGTGAAATAACAACTCCACGGTTTTTGGTCGCTGTGGCTTTTTTCCCCTGTTTTTCCCCTGGCTTCTAAAATCATCGCCACTTTTCGCAAAGTTCATTCCAAGTCGCCAACAAATGCGGCTGAATATCTATTCGTTTTCCTGCCAGTCGCTGATTTATTTATTTTTTTTTAATTGCAATCTTCTTTTTGGCAGGTTCTAGAGCCCTAATTTCGCAACTCAATCACCTTGTGGCGGGAAACACACACACGCGTGCACACACACACACACACACACACACACAACTCAAACAAAATAACAAAAACACTTTCGCTAACGAAAGCGTTTTCATGATGGATCCGCCATTATTTTCTAGATAATTTACTTGTTCTTTCTACGCAGGCGCGCTTCGCCCTTGCCGACGTATGTTGATAAATCGTCGAACAAACACAAGCGGGTTATTTGTAGGTTGTCCGTGTGGAAATTTTGTAGAATTAAACATTATGGAATTTCTTGGGTCGTTACGCATAAAAGTCTAGAATAGCTAACATGCTAGTCTATTATTAATTGATGTTTGGTATCTCTCTGAAGTTAAAAATATACTATTACTGCTATTAATTGTACTATAACGCTATCTTTTAATTCTAAATACAGTTTTCTATACTATTTCAATGCTCAAGTCAGGGGCGGGCGTTAGTGTTTATTATTCTGTTGTCATGAGACCATATTCCCAGGCATTACCTCCTCTTTTGTAAATAGTGTATTTTCTCTTCTGTTGTCATGAGACCATCCTCCTAGAGATTACCTTCTCCTTTTGAGAGTAGTGATATACCAGTTTATTTAATATCCTTCGTCTTATTCCAGCGTGCTTTGCTAGTGTCAATTCCTGGGCGAAAATTAAACATTTTATCAGTCGATGATTCGGATGATTAAACATTTCCACACTTTTGCTTTACAATTATTGCAAAAGAAAATTTTGTTTACGTTCTGACTGGCTTCTGGGAGTTAAAGGTTCAATTCGCAATACGGGCGATACTAACAATACAATATTTGCAAAATCAGTAAACTCTTGTACATTTTTCTTTACGAGATGTGTCGACTGTCCGTGAAACAAAGATGTCTTTTGGTTAAATATCTCAGACACAACAACCAGATATAAGTGTTAAGTTATAATTAGTTCCAAGTGGGAGGTGACAGTGGTTAAGTGGATAACGACATGGACTGAAGACCTGGGTGTTCCAAGTTCAAATGCAGTCGGTTCCACAGTATCACTTTCACTTAGGGATGTGGGCAACCTTCTCGTGCTCCTTCCCGTAAGTACCTGATGTCTTCCCAGAAAGATTTCTAACAAGAAAAACATCATCTGATTCACACGAAAGAAGATTAGTTCCAATTGACAGTCTTCTGGGAGTTGAAGGTTCAATCCTCTGTACGGGCGATACTAAGAATACAATTACACATCGCTTGAAATTCTGTACAGATTCCCAAGTTCGACAGAAAGATTTCTGAGTTCGACAAGGCACATCTGAGGAAGATCGATGTTTACAATAATATCCAAGATGAGAAGTGTAGTCCGAATAATCCAAAATAATACAAATTATCACTCCTCATCTAAAAGATTCCGAAACACAACGAAAGAGTATAATCAAAACTTTATCCTTGATATCTTTCCTAATTCACTAACAAATGAGATTCTACATTTTTCTGCGATATTTTAACTTAATTTCTAGCGCATCCACGTTTGAATATTGTTACATTATATATTACTAATGAAGATTTGGTATCTGTCTGTCTGAAACCGAAACTATACTATTACTTCTATTAATGTCTGAATCCTTAGCTATTAATAGCTTATTTGCGACGTCGACTTCCTGTCATAACGTCATTTCCTGAAACGTTAGCCAAATTTTCTAACTTTGATTTTTAATGGAAAATGCCTCTTTATTATGTCGAAAATTCCGTTTTTAATATATATTACACTACCCCCACCCCAGGAGGTTGATATCATGAAAACATTATCTATACAACCTCCCCCCCCCCCACGAAAGGAGGAGGTAATGTCTGTGATTATAGTATCATGACAACAGAACATACACTACACTACCTCCCTTAGAATTCAGCATTAAAAGGCAATACAATAGTACATTAATAGATGTAATAGTATAGTTGAATGCCTAATTGCTGAACACCACGGATGGATCAATTAATTTATTGTGCGGGTACGCCCCAACACTCGCGGCACCTAACGACACAAAGGAGCACTTCTACACTCAGCTAGATGACACCATCAAGGCATTTTCACAGAATGAGGACCTGATTATACTTGCGGACTTTAATCTGCGTGTAGGTCGTAACAACGATGCATGGCCAAGCTGCCTTGGTAACCTTGGAGTGTAATGATAATGGTCAGCGACTACTAGAACTCTGTACCTATCATGACCTCTGCCTTACCAACACATTCTTTGGTGGCAGGTCGCATCACAGGGTGTCTTGGAGACATCCCAGGTCAGGGCGCTAGCCCCAGCTTGACCTCATCATTACTAGACGAAGGTACCCAAAACATTTCCTGATGTCTAGAGCCTACCATAGTGCCGATTGTGATACATTCCTTAGTATGCAGCAAGGTTAAACTTCAACCCAAAGATTTCTACCGCACTAAACAGGAGGGTATTGCGCGTATAGACGTTAGCAAGACTCAACACCCAGACCGCATGGCAGAATTCAACGTGATGTTTTCCCCCACCTTCAAATGAGATCAGACTCGGCCTGCATCTGAACAGTGGGAAACACTCAAGAACAACACCCATTCTCAAACCTTTTAGGATGAGGACAGGTTGTAAACGCAATGACTGATATTATGCAAATTCTGCTACCTTCAATCCTCTTATTGAGGCAAAACGTTCATCCTTGCTTTCATACAAGGTCAACCCATCTACTACATCGCTGGCTACACTGAGGTCTTCGAGAGGTGCAATCCAAAAGGCTGTCAGAGAAGCTGCGAACAACTACTGGACGGCCCTCTCCAAGACTATTCAGCGGGCGGCTGATACAGGCAACATGAAAAACATGTATGACGGGATCAGGAGAGCTACTGGACCCATAATCAACAAAAGTGTACCACTGAAGTCCAAGTCAGGTGAACCCATACTAGACAAAGTCAAACAGCTGGACAGATGGGTAGAACACTACTCCGAGCTTTACTCCAGGGAAAATTTGGTACATCAGTCTGACCTGGATGCCATTAATCGTCTCCCCCTGATGCATGAGCTCGACGAGCAGCCTTCCATAGAAGAACTATTCATGGCAATAGACAGTCTGCCATCTGGAAAAGCCTCAGGAAAGGACTATATTCCAGCAGAAATCTTAAAAAATAAAAAAGCTAGCCTGCTTCAGCCCCTTCATAACCTTTTGATACAGTGCATGAGATACGACATGAGAGACGCAAACATCATCACACTCTACAAACACAAAGGGGACCGCAGTGACTGCAACAACTACCGCGGTATCTCACTGTTGAGCTTCGTTGGCAAGCTCTTCGCACACATAGTACTACTGCGACTGCAACAGATACGCCAGGGAATGATCATAAGTGAGAGGACCCTCCACGATGAAAACGCTGCGAAGAGAGCTAGGAGAAGGGCGAGCTTACAGGCAGACCAACCAGCCGAAGTGACACATTACACAACAGCTTTCGTATGTCAACCCTGTAGTAGACCATGCAAATCAAGAATTGGTCTCTACAGTCACACAAAAAGATGCACACAAACAACATTCCAATACGGCGCTGATCAATAGTCATTGCGACTGACGGATGCCAATACAGTATAGCTTCAGCTTCAAACAGATACCAAATCTCCATTAGTAATAGATAAGGCAGCAATGTTTGTTTTTCTAACTTTAATTTTTAATAGAAAATAACTATTTATGAACCTACCTTCATGCCGAAAACTTTGTTTCCTACATCAGTTCAACACACCCATGTCCATTATTGTTACACTTCAAGTTCTTAACGTTTTTAAATATTGAATAGATTCAATTGTATATACAATTAATCTGTAAATTAACTTGTTTGGTAAGCGTATATTTTGTATATAAATAGTGTGTAATTGATATATTCTATTTAACCTATAGATGAGACCCTGACGGGTAATGCCACTCTAGGTCAGAGTGGACCTGGGAGTAAGGGTAAGTAAGGGGTGACTCCGCACTCCACAAAACTCCCAAATTGAGGGCTCACCACCGGATGTTGTGTTCTGTCATACCCAGAATGATCGAGGGTAGAGTGAGCCTGAGTAGTTGATAGGGTTGGGAAATAGGGTAGGCAGAAAAAGGGTAGACAGGGCTGGGTTAGACGTCCACTGAATAGTAGGACCTGAGTGGCTTTTAAAAATTGACTTCCAAACTAAGTTATCTCTGCGAAGTTTTATTTATCCTTTTTTTCTCGAGTCCATTGTAATCACTTTCACTCAGCTTCCCCTTAGCTTGCCCCTGCAACTGACCCTGTTACCTCAACTGTTCTATATCAATGTGACCAAACTAATAAAGTCTTTTATTCTGAACACATCTCCCTATACTATCCAGATTTAATCTTTATTTTAGGTCATCATAAGCTTGTTTTTAAGACTCACATTACACATCCATCGCATAATTTTCATATCATTTCTCTCCATCCATTATCACGCTGCGTACGCATGCCTAATAGACTATTAGCTTAATTGGCTGTGGTAAAACTGGTTAGTAATGGCAGAAGTTCCCTTAACTTACTTCATCCACACCGAGAAAATACTGGGTTAGATGTCCACTGAGTTGTAGGACCTAAATGGTAACAAAACTGCTGAACAAACTCAATGTTAACTTTATTTTCCTGTTGTCTCTGGTTTCTGACATGGATTCAGTCAATGGTTCAATATTCAGTATTGTTTGTTAACCCAACTGAATAATATAAATAGAATTTAAAAAGAGAAACAACAAATTGACATCTCAAATAGAATTTTCTCCTTTATTAACGGATCAAGTTGGGAGCTGACGGTGGTTAAGTGGGTAACGACACGGACTAAAGACCTGGGTGTTCCAAGTTCGAATCCAGTCGGTTCCACTTAGGGATGTTGGCAATCTTCTCGTGGTCCTTCCAGTAAGTACCCAATGTCAGAAAGATTTATAACTAGAAAAACATCGGGGAAACAAATGTCAATACCAGAATCATCTGATTCACACAAAAGAAGAAGAACGGATCAAGTTCTTTTAACGGTGAATAATCCAAAACTGTCCGGATAATTTCCTTAAGTATTTCCAGTGAACACATACAGACTGCACGGTATTTACATACCTTTTACATAAGTATGATGTGGCACAAGCCGGAAAGTGGGGGGGAAGAATAAGCCAGCGCCTCTAAAGAAGGGACACTATGGCCTCTTAAAAAGACTAATGCAGACTGCACACTCTCAAAAGCTCCCAAAACTTTGGTGTGTCACGCTTACGTATGTCTTAATATTAAAAAAATATATACAGTCACTGGCCTTAAAGGTCATGCCGAAGATACAAAAATGTATGATAGAGATGCGAGGAAAAATCTAAATACTAATATAATTCCATTATTTGTCTTTTGTGTGTGTGAGAGAAAACGAAGGTGGAAAGAAAGGGGGAGAGAGAGAAAAAGAAGGGAAGAGATAGAATGAGAGAAGAAAGGGGTGTCAGAGAGGGGAGGAGAAAAAGGAAGGGATAATAAAAGGATAAGGGAGAAAACGATAGATGGAGAGGGAGAAGGGAGAGAGGAAGAGAGGGAGAGAATGTTGAAAGCGAGGGGGGAAGAGGAGATAGAAGGAGAGAAGTAAGGGAGGCAGAGAGGAAGGGAGAAGAAGAGGATGAGGAAGATGGGAATAGAAACGTTTGGGATGGAGAGTGAGAACATAGAGATGGAGAGAAACAAAGTAAGAGAATGGGAGGAAGGGAGAAACGAAAGAGAGAGATAAGGGAGGAAGGGAGGTAAAAGAGAGGGTATAGAGAGGGGAGAAAAAGGAAGAGAGAAAAAAGAGAATGGGCGGAAGAGAAGAGAGAGAGAGGGGGAGCGGTAGACAACTGGGAAAAATAGAGAGGAATAGTGGGGAGAGAAGGGGAAATAGAAAAAGAGGGGAAAAGAAATGCAAGGGGAAGAAGAGAATATGAGAAGAAGGGAGAAGATAGGAGGTATGGAGAGGAAAGGAGAGGAAAGAGAGAAAAGCGAAAGCGGGGGAGTGATGGAGAGAAAGGGGAGGGGGAGAAGGGGGATAGAAAAGAAGATGAACGGAGAGGGGGATTAAAAGCAAGCGTTGAAATTCTAATGCTTTGCAAATGCCAAAATACATTCTTTTCCTCCGGGTTATAAAAAAGCGCAATTTTGGTGACTCAAATATTCCGATTCAGATGACTGAAATCTTCGTTCAGATTTATCGAAATAAATAAAAATTAAGGTTCAAAAAAAGAAATGTTGGCCATCAAATTATGTTTTCGTCGCACATATGGAAGCACTTGGTGGTTGTTGTTTTCTCTACAAAACTTAAGCTAGTTTATTTTATTAGCAAGAAGAGAAGGCAAGACAATTGAAACAGTGTGTGTTCACGCACACATACACACACTCCCTCTCTCTCTCACTCTCTCTCTCTCTCTCTCTCTGTCTCTCTCTCTCTCTGCATCATTTTCGACTCTCTATGCTGCTGTCTAATCTCTCTCTGTCTCTGCTTGTCTGTCTGTCTGTCTGTCTGTCTGTCTGTCTCTCTCTCTCTCTCTCTCTCTCTCTATATATATATATATATATATATATATATATATATATATATATATATATATATATATATCCGGGTAGGAGAGCTCAATGTAATAAACAGAGCAAGAATAAAATAAAATAAAATTAAATATAGAAACACGAAATTACATAATCATGGATGCAATAATTTATTTCAACCTTGTGGTATTGTCAAGCATCCAAGTTAGATGATTATATTTTTGAAACTGTAATCATCTACTTGGATGCTTGACAATACTACAAGTTTGAAATAAATTATTGCATCGATCATTATGTAATTTTGTGTTACTATATTTTATTGTATTTCATATATATATATATATATATATATATATATATATATATATATATATATATATATATATATGATGAAGTTTAAAAGATAAAATGTTAGACATGGTTAGAATATGAAATTAGTGGATAAGCGTGAAAACTAGTTTCTTACGTAGTTACATAATATTGCCATAAATAGCCATTATATATATATATATATATATATATATATATATATATATATATATATATATATATATATATATTATTTCATGTATCCACGTAAAATGCTATAAGAGGATATAATATTTTACGTATCGATTTTCAGTATTTACTTGAACAGTTCTCAATACATGAGTATGGCTAGGTAGTAAGTTATGAAGATATATTTATGGCAATTAAGCTACACAGAGGCTTCCGCGTTTCATCCACGTAGGTAATCTTCGGGCTACAAAGAAGAAATGCGGAAGCCTGTGTATAGCTTAATTGCTATACATATATATTTATAACTTAGTATATATATATATATATATATATATATATATATATATATATATAGTTTACGTATTTGTTTTTGTACCTAAACGATATAAAGTATGCGGAATATTGCATTTTTATTTTATATAGATATTAATTAATTATTTTTTTACGTACATAAAAGTAATCTATGAACACCTGTTGTGGCTGTCAGCTGTCATCAGCATGGCTAACTTAGCCACCATCCGCCCATGCATGGAGTATTGTTGTCACATCTGGGCTGGTGCATCATCTACTAGTCTCTCCCTTCTAGACAAGGACCAAAAAAGAATCGGCAACTTAATAGGTCCCTCACTGCCAACCAAGCTGCAGTCCTTGTCCCATCGCCGCAATGTAGCATCCTTGTGCTTGTTTTACAAATACTTCAATGGATTATACTCCGATGAATTGGCTACCCTGGTGCCCCCTCGACTTAAATTCACTAGACAAACTCGACAATCAACAAAATCTCATTCATTCACTGTGGGGGTTCCCAGATGTCGGAGAGCCTTCTACTCAAATAGCTTCTTTCCTTATGCGGCTGGCCTCTGGAACTCCCTCCCTGCCCACTGTTTCCCCGACAGTACAGACATGCAGAAGTTTAAAACTAATGTAAACAGACATCTCGCTGCGCAGATCCCAATTTAGGTTGACCCCCCCCCCTTCAACCTTCTCTCCCATTTTTTTCTCAGTCTACAGTGGCGTCTGGCCTTGTTTGGGGTGAACTATGTTAAAAAAAAAAGACAAGGACCAGACCCTCGATTATATTGTCTGTAGTCTGAAGCTTTACCTCCGAACCACAACACCTTGCCTGGAATATGTACAATTTTTTACCGTTAACGTATTTGTTATTGTTTGACTGTCGATTGTAACAATGTTTTTGTATTTTTTTACTTCCTAAGCGGTAATGAGTATGCACTCTTTTTCTCTTGCTCTTATATAGTATCTTATTTTTCATTCTCTCCATCGTTCTCGTCTCTCACTTAGCGTTGTCCAAAGATATTCATGGTTTTATTCTCATTTTCTATTGTTCCATAATTAACATTACCTATCCTAATAATAAATCCCCAATGTTCCAGTTCTCTATGACGAAGTCTCGTTTCATTTGTTCCCAACTCATTGTCTCTTAATTCATCAATCATTTACCAAAGAAGTAATTTCCGACATAAAGGTCAAGGTCATCGCGATTTTACTGGAATTTTCCCCATCAACGAATCACGTAAAATTTCATCGACAAACACGAGAACGCAAGCTGACGGATTTCCAAAGAATATTTCCAATTGAATCTGACCTATTTTCCCAATGAAAACCACTGGATCATGGCCAATCTAAATCTTATAATTATAAGTAAGTATGCTACTTTCAAATCCCTAGTTCATCTACGAGATATATATATATATATATATATATATATATATATATATATATATATATATATATATATATATATATATATATATGTGGATATATATATATATATATGGATATATATATATGGATATATATATATATGGATATATATATATATATGGATATATATATATGGATATATATATATATATGGATATATATATATATGGATATATATATATATGGATATATATATATATATGGATATATATATATATATATATATATATATGGATATATATATATATATATGGATATATATATATATATATATATATATATATATATATATATATATATATATATATATATATATATATATATAATAAAATGACGTAAGAAGCCCTTTTTAACAATGCGTGAAAGAATTTATTTCTTTTTTTTCTTTTTCCAATCAATTTCGAAGTCTACAAACTTCATCTTCAGGGGTGTATTTTTTTTTTTTTTATAAAATAAACAAACTTTTGTTTATAAGTAGCATCGAGGTGGTGTGACGCTCTCCGCCAAGATGGAAAAGGGCGGAAGTGAAAAATATTAAGAACGATTATGCAAGGGGCATGCCGGGAGTTATAAAGATATTGTTCGTTCTTTTTTTTTTTTTTTTTAAGCATTGAATAAAATGTAATAAAATGACGTAAGAAGCCCTTTTTAACAATGCGTGAAAGAATTTATTTCTTTTTTTTCTTTTTCCAATCAATTTCGAAGTCTACAAACTTCATCTTCAGGGGTGTATTTTTTTTTTTTTTATAAAATAAACAAACTTTTGTTTATAAGTAGCATCGAGGTGGTGTGACGCTCTCCGCCAAGATGGAAAAGGGCGGAAGTGAAAAATATTAAGAACGATTATGCAAGGGGCATGCCGGGAGTTATAAAGATATTGTTCGTTCTTTTTTTTTTTTTTTTTTTAAGCATTGAATAAAATGTAATAAAATGACGTAAGAAGCCCTTTTTAACAATGCGTGAAAGAATTTATTTCTTTTTTTTCTTTTTCCAATCAATTTCGAAGTCTACAAACTTCATCTTCAGGGGTGTATTTTTTTTTTTTTATAAAATAAACAAACTTTTGTTTATAAGTAGCATCGAGGTGGTGTGACGCTCTCCGCCAAGATGGAAAAGGGCGGAAGTGAAAAATATTAAGAACGATTATGCAAGGGGCATGCCGGGAGTTATAAAGATATTGTTCGTTCTTTTTTTTTTTTTTTTTTAAGCATTGAATAAAATGTAATAAAATGACGTAAGAAGCCCTTTTTAACAATGCGTGAAAGAATTTATTTCTTTTTTTTCTTTTTCCAATCAATTTCGAAGTCTACAAACTTCATCTTCAGGGGTGTATTTTTTTTTTTTTTTATAAAATAAACAAACTTTTGTTTATAAGTAGCATCGAGGTGGTGTGACGCTCTCCGCCAAGATGGAAAAGGGCGGAAGTGAAAAATATTAAGAACGATTATGCAAGGGGCATGCCGGGAGTTATAAAGATATTGTTCGTTCTTTTTTTTTTTTTTTTTTAAGCATTGAATAAAATGTAATAAAATGACGTAAGAAGCCCTTTTTAACAATGCGTGAAAGAATTTATTTCTTTTTTTTCTTTTTCCAATCAATTTCGAAGTCTACAAACTTCATCTTCAGGGGTGTATTTTTTTTTTTTTTATAAAATAAACAAACTTTTGTTTATAAGTAGCATCGAGGTGGTGTGACGCTCTCCGCCAAGATGGAAAAGGGCGGAAGTGAAAAATATTAAGAACGATTATGCAAGGGGCATGCCGGGAGTTATAAAGATATTGTTCGTTCTTTTTTTTTTTTTTTTTTAAGCATTGAATAAAATGTAATAAAATGACGTAAGAAGCCCTTTTTAACAATGCGTGAAAGAATTTATTTCTTTTTTTTCTTTTTCCAATCAATTTCGAAGTCTACAAACTTCATCTTCAGGGGTGTATTTTTTTTTTTTTTATAAAATAAACAAACTTTTGTTTATAAGTAGCATCGAGGTGGTGTGACGCTCTCCGCCAAGATGGAAAAGGGCGGAAGTGAAAAATATTAAGAACGATTATGCAAGGGGCATATTTTTCACTTCCGCCCTTTTCCATCTTGGCGGAGAGCGTCACACCACCTCGATGCTACTTATAAACAAAAGTTTGTTTATTTTATAAAAAAAAAAAAAAATACACCCCTGAAGATGAAGTTTGTAGACTTCGAAATTGATTGGAAAAAGAAAAAAAAGAAATAAATTCTTTCACGCATTGTTAAAAAGGGCTTCTTACGTCATTTTATTACATTTTATTCAATGCTTAAAAAAAAAAAAAAAAAAGAACGAACAATATCTTTATAACTCCCGGCATGCCCCTTGCATAATCGTTCTTAATATTTTTCACTTCCGCCCTTTTCCATCTTGGCGGAGAGCGTCACACCACCTCGATGCTACTTATAAACAAAAGTTTGTTTATTTTATAAAAAAAAAAAAAAATACACCCCTGAAGATGAAGTTTGTAGACTTCGAAATTGATTGGAAAAAGAAAAAAAAGAAATAAATTCTTTCACGCATTGTTAAAAAGGGCTTCTTACGTCATTTTATTACATTTTATTCAATGCTTAAAAAAAAAAAAAAAAAAAGAACGAACAATATCTTTATAACTCCCGGCATGCCCCTTGCATAATCGTTCTTAATATTTTTCACTTCCGCCCTTTTCCATCTTGGCGGAGAGCGTCACACCACCTCGATGCTACTTATAAACAAAAGTTTGTTTATTTTATAAAAAAAAAAAAAATACACCCCTGAAGATGAAGTTTGTAGACTTCGAAATTGATTGGAAAAAGAAAAAAAAGAAATAAATTCTTTCACGCATTGTTAAAAAGGGCTTCTTACGTCATTTTATTACATTTTATTCAATGCTTAAAAAAAAAAAAAAAAAAGAACGAACAATATCTTTATAACTCCCGGCATGCCCCTTGCATAATCGTTCTTAATATTTTTCACTTCCGCCCTTTTCCATCTTGGCGGAGAGCGTCACACCACCTCGATGCTACTTATAAACAAAAGTTTGTTTATTTTATAAAAAAAAAAAAAATACACCCCTGAAGATGAAGTTTGTAGACTTCGAAATTGATTGGAAAAAGAAAAAAAAGAAATAAATTCTTTCACGCATTGTTAAAAAGGGCTTCTTACGTCATTTTATTACATTTTATTCAATGCTTAAAAAAAAAAAAAAAAAAGAACGAACAATATCTTTATAACTCCCGGCATGCCCCTTGCATAATCGTTCTTAATATTTTTCACTTCCGCCCTTTTCCATCTTGGCGGAGAGCGTCACACCACCTCGATGCTACTTATAAACAAAAGTTTGTTTATTTTATAAAAAAAAAAAAAAATACACCCCTGAAGATGAAGTTTGTAGACTTCGAAATTGATTGGAAAAAGAAAAAAAAGAAATAAATTCTTTCACGCATTGTTAAAAAGGGCTTCTTACGTCATTTTATTACATTTTATTCAATGCTTAAAAAAAAAAAAAAAAAAAGAACGAACAATATCTTTATATATATATATATATATATGGATATATATATATATATATATATGGATATATATATATATGGATATATATATATGGATAGATATATATATATATATATATATATATATATATATATATATATATATATATATATATGGATATATATATATATATATGGATATATATATATGGATATATATATATATATGGATATATATATATATATATATATATATATATATATATATATATATATATATATATATATGGATATATATATATATATATATGGATATATATATATATATATATATATATATATATATATATATATATATATATAATACCACTAGCAATAATATCTCAATTGTTGTTTCTATGGATAATGCTCGGCTGACCTCCAATCATTGGTTCCTCCTTGCATTTACTACAATAACTCATCTTACTACCTCAACTGAAAGAACTTTCGTTTTTTTCTCGCATGCGTCTATGTCAAGCAGAATTTCCATGGAGCTATTGCAGGCTACAACATGGTCGTCTACAAATCCAATATAAACAAATACTTGCCACAAACCGTCATCAAGTATTCAAACTTTATTAATTTAATTCATCATTTTCAATCCTCTCATAGTATTCTTCATGATTAAATTGAAAATCCAATCATCTTATTAATCCATATCCTCACGTATATTTTAGCCTTGATAAGTAATAAAACTTTGTTAATTCCATTCATTATGTCCAATCCTCTTATAATATTCTTCATCGTTAATCCTTAAATGATTCATTTTTCATATTGGTTTGAAAAAAGTGAAAAACGTTTGATAGAGGCAATATAAAGTAGTATAAATAATTTTAGGAAAAAATATATTTATCGAACAAAAACAAATGGTGTTGCAAATGTGCAACAGATGGCATAAAATGTTACATTTATAACAAAAAACTTCAATATATGCATCTAAATAATCATAATAGACTAGAAAATGATAAAATAATTTTGACTTACCATTATAATGACCAGATTTAAAGGTTTAGCCTCTTGAATTAGGCAGATGACACAGCGAATGACACTCGCTTGTGACATCGAAGATACTGATTATACTAATACCTTGCTAACAGGCTAGTTGCATATGCGAATCAAGTTGCGGTTTGACACATTTTGTTGAATATTATATTAAATAGGCATTTTGTTTGAATGTGTCATATTTGAATAAAAATACATTTAAGGGTTAAACTGATAATCAAACCATCTCATTAATCCTTGTCCCCACGTAGATTTTTGTCTTGATAAGTAAAACAAATTTGCTCATTCCATTCATCATTTTCAATCCTCGCATAATATTCTTTATCATTGATACGACATTCCATCCATCTCATGAACCCTTATCCCTGACTTGCTTTTAGCCTTGATAAGTAGTGAGTCATTAGTAAAAATCACAAGATGTAGTAGTAGCTAGCTTTTTCTTTTGTTATTGCTTTTTGACGATAATGACAGTTACATATTCAGCTATCTTACGGTGATGCATTACCCAAATGCCAGAGGGGGAGTTATTTCCCTTACTATGTTTTGTCGCCACGTATATTTGAACGGTGTATATAGTAGCTAGAATATTCGTCCATATTCGTAATATTGAACTAGACTTAGGGCTATGCTGGGATACGTCGGCCCTCAAACACCTAAAAGCATTCAAAAACGTACCGCCATGTTGATAATTGCAATATTCTAGGAAATAGAGCTTCCATAACTGAAGAAATAGATTAATTTTAAAGTTCATCATATTTTTAGAGGTTTTAAGATGATTGGAAATTTCTAAAAGTCTGAGAATAACCATAATCCGATGTTGTAACACTAGTTTAAAACATGGAAATTAAAGGTTAAAAATCCACTTAACATCTTTCAAGATATTGGGCCCTAATTGGGCTCAGACCTTCGTTTTGCCTCAGTTGAAATGAAAGGGTTCCCATCATCATGTCATATGAGATGTTGCATACTCTTGACATTATCGAGAAATTGTTGTTGTGGGTAAATTAATTAGTAAACTGTAACTTGTTTCCTGTAACACATCAAAAATCAAGTCTCTCTCCTTTCACCACCAATGCTCAGATCCTCGTTTTCCCTTAATTTAAATAAAGGCTTCCCCTTACAAAGGCTTCATGCTTAAGGAAACTCATATGGCTGACTTTCACTCCGGACCTCAAATGAAAGATTTGCATTAAATCTGTTTTTTTTAATTCGTTGAAAAAATAATTGGTTAATTATACCTTTCTAGAAAGTACCTGACTCCAGATGCAATTCTTTATCTATTTAAGAGTCAGATACGTCCTAAGTATCGCTGCCACATCTGGGATTGCTTCCCTGCTGACTACAACATGGTCACTTTCATGTTCAATATCAACAAATAGTTGTCGAGCGGTTGTCTTAAGTAATCAAATTGTGTTCCTGCCCGAACATCGTTTTCATCCCTCTCATAATATAGTTTAGCATCTCACTGTCAATCTCATTGAGCATTATCCTTGTTGTGAAGTTGTCCAACAGTAAATAATAAATAGAGGAAGTCAAGTCGAGGGTTGGTTTAACAAGTGTATTAACAAAGTAAGAAAGTGACTAGCACTTGGCTAGACAGTTACAAGACTGTGCTTTGTCTTCTCTGTGTCTCTGGTGACTCGCACTATTTATAGTGACAACCGGTGTAGTTTCTCCTGTGTAAGAACGGCCGGTGTAACAATCCTTAAGTGTCTTTTGACCTTGATAATTGGTGACACATTAGTATAAAAGAAATACTTCCAATCGTGTATCGTTACTTTCCTTTCTTTTCCCGTAAATCGTTTAGTTTCAAAATAAGTTAAGTTAATTCAGTTAGTTACTGTTTATTTACGTTTTATTTTTACATTAATTACTATAATTTAAATTCATAACGGTGTATTAAATTTAAATTTATTATTATATTAAATATGAGTTAATCAACGTTTGGTTCCCTGGTACTTTTTTCTATGTACTTTAATAACCCTAAATACATGCTAAAATATACCTTAGTTATACGATTACGTTAATTTTTAAAAAAACTTCCACTTTAATTGTTCTAATTAGTCGTAATTTATAATTAACTGAAGCAAGTCACACATTTCTTTCTTGGTTATCTATGTATTTCACTCGCTCTTTCACTCTGTGATGATTCCACCACTCTCTAATATTTCTGAATGCCTGTAAGTAGCATTTAGAGACATTGGTAAATATTAAATAGTACTTGAATCACATAAAGTAAAAGGAGCGACAGACAGGGTGACTATTTTTACAGCGTCGCCATCTAATTTACATATATGGCTATGTACACACCATGTATGTAAATTATATGGCAAAAATAAGTCTCTTTATGTTATACAACAGCAACGACAACAACAACAACAACAACTATTATTATTATTATTATTATTATTATTATAATCAACATCATCATCATCATCATCACCATCATCATCATCATCATCATCTTCACTTTTAACATAAACCGGAAAAAGTATTAGAAAGCGAGGATCTTGCCAAAGAACTGATAGGATATGAAACATGAAGAAATTCACTTTAATACCAATAATTGTAGAACTAGGAATAAACACCTGGAAAAATGGCCGGGAGAAATTGGAATCACACGGAAGTTTGAGACCATACAAAGCGCGGCAATAATATATACGGTCGAAATATTAAAGAAAATCCTCGAATGTGGAAACCAACCCACATAACACATAGGCAAAAAAAAAATCACACAAACCTAAAAGAACTGAAACTGCCAGAAATTCTATAAACCCTCTTAATGAAAAATAACACAAAACAAACGTACAAAAAATGAGGTGGCACTAGCCTCGGTTGGTACCACACAAAAAGAGCGAGAAAGGTTAAAGGACTGAGAATGGAGAACAGCAACAAATCCCCCCCCCCCCGGATGGGTCCGAGGTTACTGGAACCCTGAAATTTCACGCAAATTCCAAGGAAGACCAACGGTTGCTGCTAGCAGGAAATCAATGCTAAACGGCTGTTGCGATAACACAAAATGATTTGCAAAGGTTATCGATAGAGGTAGAGAATGCGGGAAATCTTAGGGGGTTGTTGTCACTCAGACTCCAGGGAAACACAACTGGTCATTGTTAGTGAGCAATCACTTGGAACTCCTAGTGAGTGGGATAATATAGAAATAAAGATACTTATGTTTTTAGTTATGCAAGGAGAATGACTGAACAGATGTGTCACAGTTTATGATTTTTCGAATTAAATCAAAGTGAAACAAGTTGTAGCCGTGGTTGTGACTCAACTATAAATATCGATAGAACAATCTATTGTTGAGATGTGTTTTATTTTTGTTTATTTTCAAAATTTTATTTATTTAGATTTAAAGTATGGATCAAGTTATTTATCTACCTCCCACAAGGTAAGGATGTGACACAAGGTCGGGAAAGTGGGATTTGACAAGCCAGCGCCCGAGAGGTGAGCACTCTGGCCATTAAAAATTGCCTAGGCAGCCCCGTCGGCATTCCCCGGTAGGGGCGCCTCAGGCAGTAAGCAATAAACTTACTCCTCCCTAAAGAGGGGAGACGAAGCCTGGGAGAGTGGACCTCCTAGAACTGCACTGGACAGACCAATAGACCGGCGTAAATCAAGCCCCGAAGGCCAAGACAATACCAGTCTATGGGGTGTAGTATCCACCGGAACAGATACTACACTTTGATCTTGACCAAAAGGCCGAGAAAGTATTGATTTACTCCTCTCCAGGAGTTAGGCACAAGGCCAGTTTTTATCTTACTCCCACAAGTAAGATGTGACCCAAGGTCGGGTCGGGAAAGTGGGGTTTAAAAATTGCCTGGGCAGCCCCGTCGGCATTCCCCGGTAGGGGCGCCTTAGGCAGTAAGCAATAAACTTACTCCCCCCCCCCCCAAAGAGGGGAGGCGAAGCCTTGGAGGGTGGACCTCCTAGAACTGCACAGGATAGACCCATAGACCGGCGTAAATCAAGCCCCGAAGGCCAAGACAATACCAGTCTATGGGGTGTAGTATCCATCGGAACATATACTACACTTTGATCTTGGCCAAAAGGCCGAGAAAGTATAGATCAAATTAACTGCCAAAAATATATAACCGGAAATAGCATATATTTGCGAGAATAAATAATAAAATAAAATTGTATACAACTCGCTGGAAACATAATACAAATGAATAGAGAAACAATAAGAAATAAAAAATGCTCAATACATACACATATAAAAATAAACAATATTGATATTAATCAAAATAAATATACAAAGGTTTATTCCCCAGGTTTCACAAAAGTGAGTAACGTCCTTATTTATTTGAATAGTCTTATACATTAAGTAGAGCCAGATTTCCCCCTATTTCATTGACCTCAATAGCTTCAATAACAAAATGTTTAGTCAGTAATTCATGCCAAATATTGGTTCGTGTTTTTTTTAAACAATAAATTATCTTTAATCGATTTCATCGATTTTATTATTTAATCCTGATCGCTATTTTATTTTTGCTTGGTCATAAATGGAGGAAGTGGTCTTTTATCCTCTCGCTCTCGTTAACTTACAGTGTCTTCATGAACACCGGGAAAAATTTAAGAAGATACGATTTTCCATATTCACCGATTTTATATCATAGTCCTTCCATTCATTTAATCTTTACCTTGTATGTCGCTTCGTGGTGTAGCGGCTGACGTGTTAGGTTGTTAACCGATACAAAGCTGGGGGTTCGAATCCTCCCGAATTGATTACTATTACTTTTTCTTTAAAAAATCGATTAATTAATAATTTAATAATTCATATTGCTTTTTAATATATTTTTAAACATTTTTTTTTTGTAAAAAGAAAAAACATTTACTTTCTTAAACATTTGCATTAAATGATTTTTTTTTTAATTAACACAGTCAAAAAAGAAAACAACCGAGAGAGATAAATTATTACATCCGGGTTTCTTTCTTTTTTAATTAACACTATTAAATACTATATCCGAAAGAGAAAGAGTTATGAGAAATTAAACAGTTAAAGAAAATTTCAAAGAGAGAGAGAAAGAGGAGGGGGGGATAGATCCGGTTAACCAAAATTAATACAGCTGCAAAATACGAAAAAAAGAAAGAAAAGCGACAAAAAAGAGGCAGAGACTAAATAAACAGTATAACACGTGTATTTTTTAATTAAAACAAACTTATTCACTTTTGTGATTTTTCAAATATTATTTAATGTGCTATTGCATATATATATATATATATATATATATATATGAGAGATCGAACAGACGCAGGGGCGGAAGGATTAACTAACTTCCAGTTTCCGGTGCAGACGCCTTTTGAGATTTTCTGCACTTTTCTGTCGATGCATCTGTTTGTCGATGATCGCCACAGGAACTGCTATTCCCCCTAAAGGATAAAGAGATTTCATATCGAGGTTTGACTCTTCTAGATCTGCCGTATTCTTTTTATGCACATGCGCATTAGAAGGGTAACCTCATGAAGAGTCTGACTTTTCGCCACGAACGGACGGTCATTCACTATATAGAGGCTAACAACAGACTGTAGCGTGCTGTGAGCCGCGCTGAGTGCATGAGGATTAGTCAAGGGCGCCACAGAAGTTAATTTTGGAAAAGTTATTACCCCTCTTCATGAAATGCTTTTAAAAGTGTGTCGGTGGATTGCGGAGAACCTGGTGAACAACTATCCAGGAGGACTTAGCCACATCGCGCCACTTTTTACAGGACCGCCATGCATGGGTAAGCATGAATCGGAATGTAGTGCGAACCAGAGATTAAGGCCGCTCCACCGGATCAGATTGAGTGGCATTGCAACACACACACACGCGCACGCGCATATATATATATATATATATATATATATATATATATATATATATATACAGGGTGATTCATAAGTCACTTCACTTAGCTATTTAAAATGATTACCATATGAAGCACAAACATACTATGAACTTTTGATAAGTGTTATCTTACTCTCTAATTACTGCTATTTGTTAGGCAATGGAAACGTGATGTGAACAGAAAGCCTCCTTCGCACAACACCATAATCAATCAAATATGCTACAAAGAGTCGTAAATTCCTTGCAAAAAATAAGTGAGCTATGCATGCAGAACGAAGGTGGAAATTTTTAAATTCTGCTGTAATTTTAAACTCCCATAAATGAATTTGTTGAATAAACTTTCTGTTTTGTGTTACCGTATTTTTTAACTTTAGAATTTTAAAAATAAATAGCTAAGTGACTTATGAATCACCCTGTATATATATATATATATATATATATATATATATATATATATATATATATATATATATGTATATGTATATATGTATATGTATATATATATGTATATATATATATATGTATATATATATATATGTATATATATATATATATATATATATATATATATATGTATATATATATATATATATGTATATGTATATATATATATATATATATATATATATATATATATATATATATATATATATATATATATGAGTGATGTGGTGTAATGGCTACAATCGAACCATGGTCTTGTGCCGCGTTTGCGTTCTTGAATGCTATCGAGACTACTGCAACACTTTCACTAATACGTCTTAGAAAGATATCATTCTTATATCCCCGCCTCCAGTTGCGGATGAAATAGTAGGGTAGTCTAGACTTTTAAACCTTTGTTGTGCAACTAGTTTAGGAGAAGGGTAACTCCGAAATAACACAAGTTTTCCTCTGCTTAACCCATCATTTTTTTACTTGTCCGAGCTGTTCTGGCCACAAGTAACACGGGTTCGGGTGCGATAGAGATTGTGTAAACGTTGCTTCACTATAGACTTCCTTGTATGCGCCATTACAAGGGCCATCCATTGTCGCTTGAAACTTAAAAGAGGCATTTATATATATATATATATATATATATATATATATATATATATATATATATATATATATATATATCACTATTTATTCTACATTGATTTCATTAGAAAGGGTAGTTGTTGTGTGACCATGTAGCTAACAATGTTTGTTGTTGTTTTTGTTTTTGTGAATAAAATTCCCCTAGGCAGCATAGTTTTTTGGGGGTTTATATTTCATTATCTATGCATATACGTTGTGTCTGCGATTTCATGTTTCTCATATTGAGAATGATAAACCTATCCACGATAGTCAGCCCGCAATTCGTTTTTGACGATGTTAGTTTTCGCGAGGAGGTGTCCTCCACCTCTCACACTCAGTGCCTGCTATTCACAAATGGTCACCAATCTCGTATGGACCATGCTCAACGTTACTTAACTTTGGTGATATAAGGACACTGATGTGTCAACGTTATTATGATGTATTATATATGGTAGAATTATATTATTATTGTTTTCATTTTTATAATTAGTTTGGACATTTTAATTTGTTCCTGTTACTTTTTTTATACCATGAATTTTGAACGAATTTTAGGATTACATATTCAGCTATTGTGCAGTAGAGTTAACAAGAAAAAAAGGAGTGTACAAAAAATAATATATAACACATAACTAACGAAACGCAAGAAAATTTACTGTTCTACTTACCTGTATACGTTTCACGTGTGTTAACTGTGTAATTGTAAGATTGTTATCGTCACTTTTACTTAGCCAAGTAAGCGTGGTTTCTTACATGACCGCCAATGTTTGTGTGACTTGGTCGCGAATTTCAGGCTTAAAAGATAATAAAAAGGGGGTTAGTAAAACTGTAAGGCTAAGTCCGAGGGTGGTTGCCAATTGGATATGGGTAAGCTTTTTTTTAATAATATTATTTTCTAAACCTGAAATTCGCGACCAATTTTGTTTGTTTCACCGCTTTTTTCTCTTGTTAACTATACTGCACAATCGCTAAATATTCAGCTCTTGCTGAGAGATTTATTTTTTTTTACTTCATTGGTAGTACAGACTTTTGTGGTTGTGGGCCCTCGTTCAATTGTGTTTCTTCATGTGATTGGCAGGATTGCGGTTCAACAAAAGGATTAGCTTTAGACACAATGAGCCTGCTGAAAAAAAGTGGTTATGTGGTCCGCAGCGACGGAATGGAAGGTGTCATATTACAATTAAATCTCTTGTGGAGAAGGACAGCGGCCTCTCGAGATTGAAGCTTCTGCCCGCAATGAGTGAGCTAGCATCATGGCGCACGAACTTCGTAATTGTTTCACTATCAATTGATGGATGACCCAAGAAGAAGAAGAAGAAGAAGAAGAAGAAGAAGAAGAAGAAGAAGAAGAAGAAAGGGTGTGTGTCGCGAAGCAGAGTAGCTATTACAGTGTGTCTCACTGGTTGAGTGGCATTTAGACGTCAGCTAGGCAAGAAGATTTCTAGTTGCCTAAACGAACGAGACAATTTTCTGACTATGTTAGTTTAGCTTTTTAAATATTTTAAATCACCTTTTAGAATTTAGCTAGGGTATATATTGGCCCCCTTTTTTTACCCAGATTTTGTTTGATAGATTTCTCTCCCGATTTAACTTAATTTACCATAGATGTAGGTCTAATTGCCTACATCAATAAATAAACATGTCAAGATCTACATTCTTTAAACATTAAAAAAATGTCCATGATAAATTTATCATGACAAAAGAAATCCATGAAATAAAAATAAAAATCATAATCCCAGTTTTAGGAATTCCCTTTTTTCTGCCAAATGCTTTAAGGATTACAGGCGAGATACTTTTGTCTTTTCATTGAGTCTTTTTTTCTTGCTATTTTCCGTCGTTCCGGTGAGTTATTTCTTTTACTCTCGTAGTACAAAAGAATGGCGCGAACCGGCTCTGTATCGCATCGCACCATTAGCCTCCATTTTTTAAAGGAACCAAAATTCCTCCTTCAACCCCTCATTTTTATGGGCTTCCGCACACCGCAATAAACACCACCACCAACGCCACCACCTCTGTCTGGTTCTCACGAGTGATGTAAGGCGTCGAGTCACTTTATCGTTAACCAATTACACGTCACAGTGGGTGCCAATGCCGCTTCAATGATGGACCTGCTACATCAACCCTTTCGGTCGCCAGTCCCATGCTGGTTTGTATCAGGTCAAGTCATACTTATCCAAATTCGACTCTCTTTCTCTCAAACGATTTCCTCTGTGCTTTCCCTCATCTATGGAACACTCGCCCTCTCTTCCTCTCTATTTCTTTTTGTTTCTCTCTCTCCCACTCTCTCTCTCTCTCTCTCTTTCTCTCACACACTCTCTCTCTCTCTCACCACTCTCTTTCTCACTCTCTCTGTACATCTTTTATTTCTTCTGTATTTTTCACTCATTCCTTTTTGCCGTGTCCTTTTATAATCTTTTTTTTTCATTGAATTTCTCTATCTAACATCCTATTTCCTCTCATCTTGTTCTCTCTTTTTTCTATTTCGTTCTCCTCTCTCTCTCTCTCTCTCCCTCTCTCTCTCTCTCTCTCTCTCTCTCCCTATATCTCTCTTGTTCTCTGTCGCTCTTTCTATCTACTCTACTTTTTTATCAACTTCTGGCTTTTGTTTCCTTTCTTTCTCTTCTTCTTTCTCTCTCTCTCTCTCTCGCTCTCTCTTTCTCTCTCTCTCTCGCTCTCTCTTTCTCTTTATTCTTTCTCTCTCTTTATCTCCCTGTTTCTATTTTCTCTCTTTCTATGTCTATCTCATTCTCAATTAACTTAGTATGCAACTTTTTATCTCTCTCTCCCTCTCTCTCTTTCTCCCTCTCTCTCTCTCTCTTTCTCTTTCTATTTTCTCTCTTTCCATGTCTCTCTCACTCTCGATTAACTTAGTATGCAACTTTCTCTCTCCCTCTCTCTCTCTCTCTCTCTCTCTCTCTCTCTCTCTCTTTCTCTCTCTTTATCTCCCTGTTTCTATTTTCTCTCTGTCTATGTCTCTCTCATTCTCGATTAACTTAGTATGCAACTTTTTCTCTCTCTCCTTCTCTATCTTTCTCTCTCTCTTTCGCTTTCTCTCTCTCTCTCTTTCTCTCTCTCTTTCTCTCTCTCTCTTTCTCTCTCTCTCTCTCTCTCTCTCTCTCTGATGTTCCTGTATTCTATCAACTCATTTAGTCTCTTTTTATAATTTCTCTCTTTATTTCTCTTTCTTTGCTTTCTATTTATCTGCTCTTCTTCATTTATTTCGTATCTAACTGCTTGTTACCTTTCGTCTCTAATCGTCTCTTTTCCTCTGTCTCTCGTTCCCCTATCTCTCACCCTCTACGTCTCTTATCAATCGCTCTTTAATTACATCATGACGTCATAAACGATACCCCCTCGCCCCTCTCTCTATCTCTCTCTTTCTCTCTCTCTCTATCTCTCTCTTTCTCTCTCTCTTTCTCTCTCTCTCTCTCTCTCCCTGTTGTAATGAATGACGTCATCCTTTTATGTCATCATAAATAATGTCTTCCACTCTGTTTAATAAATTACACATTCTGTGACGTCAATCGGATGTGTACGACAGCTTTTTGACATCATCCCGTATGAACATTGACAAACAAGATGACGTCATATTATTGATACAACCTGTATAGATAAATAAGTTATCGGTTAAAATCCGTATCCTTCGTGTTTGTTTTAAATGTGTTTCACTTCTTGGACAAACTTTGGAGTCAAATGCAACGTCCTCTTCGGTCAAACGAAAACTGTGAACAGACGGAGTGGGTCATGCACCATTTTAACTGTACATTTTTGGTGAAAAGCTATTAATCGCCTGATCAATTCTTCGCCTACAAATGACGCCTGTTTCAAACGAAACCATTGAACAATGCCTGATCGACCGACAGACATGCTGACCTCGAAATAATTCATCTTCTGATGTTTATATATTTTATGTCTAGCTTCAAGTTATGCAAACAATTTGTGGTTTTCGTTGTTCGAGAGCGTCGTCCGGAAAATAACTTTATTCCGATAGCGAGATCGCTTTATATACTCAACTAAAAGAATACCCGTCCCAGGATGGGTATAATTAATCCGCACATAAACAGAACAGCTTTTGCACCACTTTTATGTCCCAGTTACAAAAATTAAAATCAAGATTTAATGTTTCTAAACCTTATGTCTTTAATCTTTATTCTAATTTTAAGCTTAAGAGATCTTAACAAGAAATTATTGACATCTAATGTCTATGGATCAAATTCAATGCAAATCTGAAATATCTGAATTTTCGAAGGGAGGTTGTGTTCATATCATGCTCCCAAAAATTTTGTAAATTATTCCAAAGAAACTGTAATTTGGGAAATATTTATTAATTGATGTCTAATACTTATTGTTAAAATTTCACAAAAATCGGAAATATCTGAATTTTAATAAGGGCTTCCATCCCCTCTTTGCTCCCTTTTTATAAATATAAATTAAATTCAATATAGCCCACATTACGACCCCTTACGTCTAATAGCCTTGTTCCAAAATTCATAATGATCCTTTAAGTTTAGAAGTGAATCCTATACATACAAATAGACAAACATATACACATACCTAACTTTATATAGAGAGAGATATGAAGTTAGTCTAGAGACAATCATGATATAGTTTTTATTTCTTTATTAGATAGTTCTGACCCTTTCAAATATTTAACAGGGTTATTTTTACAGAATAGCTCTCATACATCATGAGAAATAACATAGCATAAGTCCCCAAGTTTCAACCTTATAGTTTGTCAATATATCAAGAATGTAGGTGTCGCTAGTTTCAATGGTATGGACGCCATATTTGTAAAAAAGGTGGAAACGCGGGGTTTTGCACTATACGTGAGTACGTTGGTTAATGCAAATAATATAATAGAGCTATTCTGGGGGAAAAAACATCTTGTTAAATGCCGACCTCAGCAAATTTTATAATCTTGAGATGTTCACCTTCTAGGAAAATAGATGAGTCCGTGATTCCATTGATTAAGTAAAATGAGATGGGATCGATTTTCTTTCTTTTTTTATCTTTTCTTTTTTTTTTTTTTTTTTTTTTTGCTTTCTCAAGTCATGATTCTGCGTACATTGGTAGTGCTGATGCTCTCGGATTTCCGGTTGCAATCGAAGATAGAAAATGAAACCGTAAATGTCTGCTATTTAATTAGCCGGCCTATTAAGAGAGCGTGTCCTTGACCTACTGGATACCGTCGTAGACTATAGGATCAGATATGCAGAGGTTAAATCACATCGGATATAGTTGGGTCATTTACGTACTAATACCTTTGGATAAGTGGCTCCTGGCTAGCGATAAAATATTAACTTGTTTATAATTAACGAATAGAAAAAGGTGACCCGTTGGGTCACCCATACAACTCGGGTTAGATTGTTTGAATAAGGACAATATGATTTTGCAAAGCTAGTTAAATATAAAAATAAAAAAGACAAAATCTTAAATTAGTCGCTTACTACTCGCTATATATCTCCCCTTTCTCTCTCTTCCCCTCTCTCTCTCTCTCTCTCTCTCTCTCTCTCTCTCTCTCTCCCTCCCTCTCTCGTTAATTCTCTGTTACGAATTAAATAGTTTTACTACTTGTATTATTCTCTTCGGTTTATGATTGAATATTCTAATCTTTTATTCCTGTGTTTATTGCATTCGACTTTTAATAAATAGAGAGAAGGGGAGATAGGGGGAAAGAGAGAGTAGTGGGGAGGGGGAGTGATAAAAGCGAAAGTGATAGAAACAGTAAAGAATAAGAGCGGGGGGGAGTAATCAAAATACGAGAGGGGGATAGAATGACAGAAACTTAGTAAGATATGAGTCACTTGATGAGTTGATTGAAATTTAAAATAGATATTTTTCAAACATAACTGAGGAATATTTTAGCATGTATTCTGTATGAGTGATTAAAATATATACGAAAAAATCTCTAGGAAAAAAAAAACGTTGATTAAGTCACATTAAGTATAAGAATAGATTGATATACAATGGATCGTTTATAATAGGTACTGTGCTTCAGTGTTAAATAGCTAAAAAACGATTATGGTGCTTCTACAGAATTTGAACCGAACTGGGTTTTTTTTTATTTTAATCATTAACTAACCCTAACCTTAGTTTTAGGTTTAGTTCGTCAAAATTCGGTTGGTTCGGTTCAAATAAGGTTATTTTATATTAGAGAAAAATAAACAACTATTTTCAATAAGTTTCAGGTGTTTAATTACCCCAAAATAACCGGAAACGTGTATTTAATTGGTTTTAAAGACGAACCAAATAGAACCAATTACGGATTATTTATTGCTAAACTAGTGTACACCCATCGCCAAAAATATACTTCGCCAGTGTTCGCACTAACTTATCTAGATATATTACTAAAATATTCATATAAAATCATAAAATTAAGACTAATTTAATTGTTCATATATAAATAATCATTTCTGATGACCTAAAGAAAAAAACACCCACCATTGACTTTTCCTTATAGAGTGGAAGATTTTTTTCCGAATTTACTTTGGGTGAGGGGGTAAGTTTGAGGTGGTTGTCTGACTTGCTATTTGCTTTCTTGCTTCCCCTCATCACTTGAAATGGCTTTGTCCAAGGTTAAAAAAGGGCACCTTTTTTACTCGCTAAATTTTGCTTGATGGAATGGAAGTATATATATTAATTTATATACAGATAAATACACGTTGATCTTTATTATAGAATGGGGGATTTCTTTTCGAATTCATTTAGTAAGTCTAAGGGGTTTCTTTGACGACTATTTATTCCCTCGCTTCCCTTTCCAACTTGAAACGGTTTCGCCTGAGAGCTAGAAAACACATGTGTTTTACTCGCTAACTTTTGCTTGACGGAATTGCAGTAAAGACACACACAAACACGCATATATAGGAGCAACAGGAATAATGAAAGAGAATTTCAAAAGCTATCTGGCGAGTATACCCGGTGAACTGAGTGCAAGAGAAATGCAAACAATTGCACATAAAGGGACGGTTAAAATCTTAAAAAGATCTCTAGGCTGGAGTGTCTGAAATAGCCGGTGAATGTCTGGCATCCGGTAGGATGCTCCGTCTTCAGCAAAAACAGAAAGATAAGAAAAATAAAAAATAAAGGGAATATATATATATATATATATATATATATATATATATATATATATATATATATATATATATATATATATGGGAAATGAAAAAGGAAAAAACCAAGAGATATATTTTTATATATTCATCAACGTTTTGTTTTTATTGTAAGACTTCCTCAGGATGATTATTGAAGAAATATTTCATGCAAGTACATCGAAGTTTCTGCGCATAACATCGTCAGGACTACACTTATCCTAATGTCTTAAGAACTTGACTTCTCTTTCTGCTCATATCGTGATTCGACCCCTCGGGGTTAATACCATCAAAATGAGGAGGAAGAAAAGAAGAAAAAAACTATAAGACAGTCTCGCCTGACAAAGTTGTTCTACAACGAAAGCTTGCAAAAAAAAAATTAAATAAATGAATTTTTCATTTAAATTGCACGATTGTTGATTTTCATCGGTTACGATTGAGTAAATTTTGACCTTAGCATATTATTCACACACGGCAGTGTGTGAATGATGTATATATATATATATATATATATATATATATATATATATATATATATATTATTTTATAAATAAAAATATCGAGGTTTCATTCATAGACACACAGTATAAGGGAAGCGACTCACAGTATAAACGAAGTATTTAATAAACCTGCTTCACCGTAAATAATTTAAATTTGTTCACTTGTCTTTATCCCCCAAAATAAGTAACAAAAATAATGTGTGTGTATATAAGAAAGCAAAGTTCATTTACATTCTAAAAGTCAAGATTTTATTTTATCTCACGAAAATATTTTCAGAACAGATACTTTTTAGTGCAATTATTTTACGAACTCGTTTCGCTAGAAATAGACCATCCATATATATATATTGGTAATATTATAGTGGAGGATTTATTAAATCCCTCATCCCCTCTGAACAGTAGAAGGAAAATATATTTAAACTGTTGCACGGATGAACTGAAAACGTAAAATGTGTTAATAAATAAAACAAAATGAATTAAATTAAGAAACCGGTTATGTGACTTTAAGACTAGAAAGTGACATAGCGGATAGGATTAACGGTTGCGGCTTTTTGTGTTTTGAAACAATGGTCATGTTAAAGAATTGTGTTCAACGAGCGAATTCAAACGGGGTGTTTGTTGTGTGAGTTGGTGTTGGAGGTGGATTTTATTTGGGTGTTGTGGTAAATGCGATTAGCCTTTTACCTGGTTTTAAGAAAGAAATGTTTGGATACTTTAAAGTTTTAAGGGAAGTTTCTATAGTGTCACATTCGTTGATATGCACACCTTTTTTATTTAATTAGCTGGCCAGATAATTTAAACATCAGAGAATAAAGAATATCACGTTTGAATTGCCGTCGTCCTTTTTCCAAGACCGGTTTAAGCCACATGGGTAAGTATTAAACATAGCAATCTAGAAATATGGTTTGCCCTTGAGAAATGAAGACCTGGTGGATGATAATATAGTATATATGTAACATGCATTGCAGAAATTGAAAATATCTTTATTGTTATATTGATTTTAAATATGTTACACTTTAAACAAGATTTGTTCAATTCAAGTAATCAACCATCTTTTCTTTTCTTTTAATTTCCGTATCTTTTAACCTTAAGACTATTTGGATATAAAAATCGATACCACAGGCATCCAATAACGCACGAAAGAAATACAGCAAGAAGTTTAATTAAAAACGTCTGGTACTAAACTGATCTTATGATGACCTAGACTAATTAATAAAGATTGTGTTTAAGTCAGTACACTCAGTCTCATGTAATTATGGGTCAAGCGATAAATCACTCTTTTGACCGAATGAAAACATGAATTCTTGAATTCACCCCAGACAAAGCACATTGCCACTAAGACGTTATGGGCTACTGTGGATTAGGGGTCAGAACATTACACTTAAATGTCTGCATGTTAGAGTCAGGGAAGTAGGGAGCAGAGAGGGAGTTCCAAAGGTTGGCAGATCGAGGATAAAAGCTATCAGAGTAGCAATTAATGTCGAGGGCATACCAGAGCAGCCAGTTCATCGGAGCACATTCTATTGAAGTAATTATAAAACAAGCACAGGGATGCTACATTGCGGCGATGGGACAGGGGGGTGCAGCTTTGTGGATATGTAGAGACCTATTTGATATGCCACTCTTTTTTGGACCCTGTCTAAAAGGAAGAGACTATTGGATGGTGCACCAGCTCAGATGTGACAACAATACTCTATGCATGGGCGGATGGTAACTTTGTAGAGATATAGAATACTGGCAGGTGTGAGAAGTGTTCTAGCTCGGTAGGGGTAGCCCACTTTTCTTTACAGCAGCCTTGACTTAAAAAAAGAAATATATTTTTATAATATGCAATAAGTATCTAGCTTTGAATAGCCTAGTGGTGTAACATATGCTGGGCAAAGGCCAGAATATTAGAATAGTGTTAGACATTCTATTCCAGTGATCATCTTAATGGGTTCATCTCGTGTCTAGATACGTGGTATATTGGAAGCTGACTTTGTATCAATTGATGAATAAAACAACTATAACTATCTTAATATTTATTTATTCAATTCTGAAAATTAACTTCATATCTGTGGAACACATTTCCATGGGACTACTTCCCTGCAGGCTACAATATGATCGTTTTCAAATCCAATATAAACAAATACTTCACATAAACCGCCGTTATAAGTAATTACAATTTTGTTCATTCCATTAATAATTTTTAATCGTCAAAAATATTCCTAATCATTTAATTGACAATTCATCAGCCTCACTAACTCTTATATTTGAGTGGCTTTCGCCTTGATAAGTTGTGACTTATTAGTGAAATATATTCTCGAATGGTGTTGTTTGTATATTGCCTAAAACATTTCTAGTAACTTTCATTATTATCTTATTTTCTATGTGGCGATGGAAACAGAGGTCCCTTGACCAGTGTCCGTGGGTCACTACTTTTATTCATCAACGTCCGTGGGTCACTACTTTTATTCACCAACGTCCGTGGGTCACTACTTTTATTCACCAACGTCCGTGGGTCACTACTTTTATTCATCAACGTCCGTGGGTCACTACTTTTATTCACCAACGTCCGTGGGTCACTACTTTTATTCACCAACGTCCGTGGGTCACTACTTTTATTCACCAACGTCCGTGGGTCACTACTTTTATTCATCAACGTCCGTGGGTCACTACTTTTATTCACCAACGTCCGTGGGTCACTACTTTTATTCACCAACGTCCGTGGGTCACTACTTTTATTCACCAACGTCCGTGGGTCACTACTTTTATTCACCAACGTCCGTGGGTCACTACTTTTATTCACCAACGTCCGTGGGTCACTACTTTTATTCACCAACGTCCGTGGGTCACTACTTTTATTCACCAACGTCCGTGGGTCACTACTTTTATTCACCAACGCACTAACTTAAGTGTTAACTATTTCAAAATGGTCCTCTCTCCGTACCCACGATCTTGTTGGTATCGCCCAGTTATCATGCTTTCACTAACAGTAACGTCAATATTCTGAGCGAAGCAGCTTGTACCGAGGGTGGAAACTCGACCCTGTGGATGAATTCTATTTTAGCCTGTTGAGGGTCGTTTCTGACGCTTCTTGTCAATAGTGAAATATAACAACTGAATAAAAAGAAGGACTATTGCATAACACGCAAGAAAATAGCGCTTTTTCTTTTATCATTGTGAAAAAGTAACGCCATCATACAACTCTAACATTACGTGGAACTTATATCCTCATCATGAGCAACTCTCAGGCGTTATATATGAGACGGGAACAGCTGTTCGTCTCTCTTGTTGGCACGTCAAAAGTTGACGCTTAGTAGATACTGACCTCTCTCGGGGTGGTAACAGTAAAAGTCACAGATATGTTCATCTTTTCTTATTATTTCTTTTTGTGGCTACAATAATGGAAGTAATTAAATATTAAATTAAAAAAACTAATAACTCCAATATTTACTCTCATTTGCTTTTAATGAAGCCACTTGGTGTAAAGAGCTAACAAGAACGAAAGATGATTATCGCAAAGACAGGAGATGCGTATTTCCCTTAGTCTTGAAAATACTAAAGCTATAGGTAGGAGGAAACAGTCAGCAGGAAGAGAGTTCCACAAGCCTTGGAAAGTTCTTGGGAAGAAGCTACTTGAACAAGAAGCTGTATTACAATGCCGTATCAAAACAGCAGATTGAGTCAAACGAGCTGGAACAAAGGAAGCAGGTAATAGATCAGACAATTCGGAAGAACACATGCCATAATAGTATTTATAGAAAAGACTGAGACTAGCAACATCACGTCTTCTCACGGTAATTTACAGCAAGTACATCCAGATGAACTTCACCTTTTCGATCAACCTGTGTTGGTTGACAGAAGCCTCGAAAATCGTGTTCGGTCATTTTGACGTCTAACTCCCAAGAGGCAGGAACCATCTAGCTTCTCTGGTACGTGCTTCTTACCATCACACAAATTCCTGTGCACGTATCTTTCGCTCTAACTTAACTTCTTATGGAAAATTCAATCTTTTTTTTTTTGCTTGCCCAACCTTCCGTTGAAGTCTCTATTTCAAACCTTATTTTTTCACACACGCAACATCGAACTTTGCTACTACATAACGAAAGGTATGAACCCCACAAACCCCCTCAGCTATGCGTAAAAATAACAACTTGTGTTTAAGTAATCGTATGTAATCAACCGTTTACAATGTGCATTGTGTTTCAGCATTGAATAGCTCTTTTTTCTTACTTATAACTAAAATAAGTACGTTCCTTCAAAATCGTTGTCCCATGCCAAATGCGTTAGCTGTCTCACGCCACTGTAATGGCGGGGCTTGTTTAGAGCTACAGTTGAAACTTCGCGGTTCAGGTCGTGTGGTACAATGTGTCAGCAAGTATTGTCTTATCAATCGGTCTATTGTCTTTACATAAGGATACACCTATCGTGAGCTTCTATTACCTTTCACCCAACTTCCGTCTCCCTCGTTTCAAAGAGTGATTTTTCAAATGGCTACTCAGCCGAATGCCCCATTTTTGTCACGGTGTCAAATTTACGAGACGGAAGCAAGAGGAATCCGCCATATTTGACGGCTAAAGACAATAAATTTGTTCGCAAAAGTTTTCAAGGGTTTTCCCCCCACTCCTTTAAAACTTAGATTTGTTTCCCAAATTTTTATTGATTACTATAAATTACGATTATGAAAATGTAAAAGGTAAAGGTAACGGTAACATAGCTACAGATTAAACAGCATTACTACTCGTAGTGTTATTCTCTTTGTCTATAATTGACTATTTCAATCTTTTCCTTTCTTTATTATCTTCGACTATTGATAAACAGAGAAAGAGAGAAAGAGGCGGCAGGCACCACATAAAATAAAAGTAAAAGGTAATGCGCACGAGTGTCGTTGCCGACATCGCACACTGCCCATGGCCGTAGCGGCGGTGATTTGTTAAGAATCACCGTGTCTAGGGCACATCATATTGAAGGCGGAGCCCATCCCTCTCCCTCCGCTGCCTTGAACCTTACCTGTGTTTTAGTCAGGTACCCATTTACTGCTGGGTGGACAAAGGGAGTTTTCAGACCCGAAAATTCGCATGACGTGAGTGGGATCGAACCCGGGCCGTCCAGCCCAAAGACAAGTGCTATAATCACTCGTCTTATGAAAATGTGTGTTCGTGTTAAGGAAAAGGATTCTGTTTGACACATACATTTCTTGTAAAATGATGTTTATCGTACACGAGTTCAATATTGTAGCCATTGAACCGCCGTGCTATCTTTACATAAGGCGAAGCTTAATTGAGGATTGTTATGGTGCCGTACCTACCTACGGAGAACTAATGGACTCGTCCACCTTATAAATACGGGAAGCACGTGACACTTGTTCTCTTCTTCCCAGGCAAACCGACAATGGCGGTTGAGAGCAACATCTCCTTGTATCTCTTTCTTTCTATTACATAATATATACCTTTGTTCATTTAAACCATGTGTTCCTGTGTCATTCATTCGGCCTTACCCAGGTCCACAACAAGGATGTTGATCTAAATCGCTGTATTCTCGACCACCACTCCGTTCTTAAGATTACGGTTAGGATTAATGCAAGTTTCGTCGTTCTTATCATCAAATAAATGGCAGAGGCAGTGATTGCTATGCAACGAAGCACCAGAAAAATGATTTTTTTATTCTTTTAATTCAAGATTGTTTATTTATACGAATCAAAACTTTATTAATCATATAAGTCAAAGCTACTATGTTTCAGAAAATTTTTGATGAGGATTGATGATTAGTATTGTTGGAATTATTCGGCCTATTATTCTCAACTTGGCTGATATCAAAAATGTAGATAGAAAATCCCCCCAATGTAAAATATATTGTCGTCTTCAACCTGTGCATGAGAATGGTGTTGTGTAACACTCTTGTGAATATGACTGCCTTCTTACGGATTAGTTAACAGCCCGTTCCAAAATTTTCGCAGTTCGAATGGTGATTGAATTTAGCCATCCAGATTCAGCTGTTCTGGCATATTACGAATCTTCGGTGTAGCTAGACGTGGCAAGGTTTCAAGCTAAGATGCAAAGCCGGACTGCTTGACCAGCAACAGTCGGGACCTCTCATGCTATATATACAGGCAGCATTTTTTCATTAAATATCACGGACAATTTATGTCTGCATATTTTTGTTTTTATCCGTTCTAAGTTCCCTAATAGTTTGCTGGTCTCAAGCTGGATTGGCCTATGTATCTGCCGTACTCGCTTTCAGATCCATCTAGATCAATCTTCAGGGGAGATCATCTAATAAAAAACGGGTATTCTTATACGAGCCAAATAGTTGTTAACTAAAATGTTTTTCATTAGTCTGCTGGAAAAAATAAAATGACGAGAACAATTTGTATATTAACCATTCTGTTTTAGGGGGAATAATTTAAGGGAAAAAGAAGCTTTGAAAACATCTTTATTATCATGAGAAAATTATTTTTGAAAATGGGCAGAAACAACTGTAATAATGAAAATGTTTTTAAACAATTTCGGAACATGTATTAAATGACTATATATATATATATATAGAGAGAGAGAGAGAGAGACAGAGAGAGAGAGAGAGAGAGACAGAGAGAGAAATTTAGACAACCCGTGTAGATTATGCCTGAATGAAAAATTTGAAATCCTAAATGTTAAAGATCCCCGAAATCTATTAAACTGTAGAAGTCAGATAGCAAACAGCTGCTTACAGAGAAATAAATTTACCCTAGGCTAACGATAAATAAATAAATAAACAAATAAGTAAAAAAAAAAAACTAAACAAAAACTTAACAATTTAAAAATTAAAACCTAAGATAGAAATACAAGGAACCACGTGTTAAAATGAATTCACCCATTATATTGACACAACAAAGGAAACAAGATATAGGCCAATCTATAGAAAACAGAACAATAGAACAGGATATAGGAAGTAACACCAACAAGACCTTGTTCGCGGGAAGCCCAACGATTGGCTGAAAGAACAACAAAGAATTTGATTGGTTAACTAACTAGCCGTGTATATAAAAACACCCGGCAAAAATAACTCCATGCATTTTAGCCTGAAGATTCCCCCGGGGATGAAACGCGGGAAGCTCTGTGTAGCTTAATTACCATAAATATATTTTCATAGCTTACTACCTAGCTCTACTTACGTATCGAGCACTGTTGAAGTAAATACTGAAAATTGATACATAAAAAATTATATCTCCTTTTAAAATTTTATGTGGATACATGAAATACTAATATATATATATATATATATATATATATATATATATATATATATATATATATTGATATCTGCAGATAAAATCACACATTTATGAAGTTAGAAAAGACAAATATAAACAACTAAAAATAAACAACATCACCAACAAATATCAATTAGCATCAGACCACTCGTACAACGCTATCAATGAAGAAGCAATGAACTTAACAGCCAAACTTAAAATTGACTATAGAGCCAACCAACTAACATTAAAAGACCACACACCCTATTTCAGAAGTAGACCCACATTTAAACTCATAACTTCAGCCGAAATCTAAATGGGTTTAGCTAGTAAACATATAATTAGAAATAGAAATATATATTTTAAAAAACCACACAGATCTTTGACTTTGAACCAATTCCCAAGCGACCATCGATTAATAAATAGCAATGCCGATTCACACAATTAAGCCTCACAGATTTCTATCCCTCCAAGGAAATTCTAAACAACGCCTTAATTTTCCCAAAACCTTCATAGAAATCAGTGATCTAGCAATATACACAATCCTCCATGTAAGAAACTGTCTCCTCTCCTTTGACAATAGAACACGGGTTAAAAAATTTAACCCGAAGACCCATTTGATGTACCAGCGGGAGCCTACGACGTGTGCGATCTGCGCGGGCTTTTTATCTTATACTCTCTACAAAATATGTTCCCTAACCAAGAGTTCGGCCTCTACCGAGACGACGGACTATGTCTATCCCGCAACAACAACGGTCAAAGTCAACTTTATTATTTAAACCTATCCAATCCACACAAACCTCCCGATAGGCTCGTAAACGTTATTAGATTAAAACTATCAGAATTAATTAAATACAAGGATCCCACACGAACGCATATTACAATGATAGTAAAACTATATTGAACTATCCTTTTAATTTAATATCCCTTTGGTAATCTTTTCACTGATATAGATACCCCTATCCTTCAACACGTAGCCGCCACATAGCTAATAAACCACAATAATAACATTAGCTGTACACTCAAATATAAGTAAATATAATTACAAAAAATAAAAAGTAAAAATAAAAAGTAAAAATTAAAAAATAAAATAAAAATAAAATAAAGAATTAATATAAATATAACACTTAAACTCTTAATAACATTAATAAAATCACCACTCAGAATGTAACCAACTCACCGACCAATCAACTACACCACATACCATTCCCCTTAATATTAATACACCATTGAAGCAGGGAAACATACAGCATCCGTTATCAATAATTAAATTATTCTAAATAAAACAAAGTTACGATTAAGACCCAGAAAACATACAGTCCGCCCGTATTGACTCGGTACTTTCTCAAAAAGGGACACTTGGGCGAATACACCGGAAGATATTAACGGTAGTTGTTTAACTTCATTATTCGATTTGTTTTCATTTTGTGAGTCGCTGATGATTTGAATATACTCTAACAGCCTTTTAAAGTATAAAAAATCAGTCCATCTCGATGAAACACCGTACGTCTCTGATATTTGTAACATAGTTTTTAAATAAATAATTTATATATATATATATAGAGAGAGAGAGAGAGAGAGAGAGAGAGAGGGAGAGAAAGAGAGAGAGAGGGAGGGGAAAGAGAGGGGGGTCACCAGGCCAATTATTTCTTTTGGGAATGAAATACAAATGATTCTATGTAGGTTACTTTTCACAAGTATATTATTTGTCGCTCCTCGAAAAAGTAGAGCACTGTAAGTGTAGTATTAACACAGCATGACGTCACTAGCTTTAAATGCATCGTTCCTTTCATTAAAAAGAAGTAGAACGCTCTCAGACGTTATAGCCGCCGATAAAGTGTTAAAATTGTCACTGTTTATTCGCTATTTTAAATTGGCCGTGTGGTTAAGGCGTCGAATTTGATTTTGCAAAGTACTCGTAGTCCGGGGTTTCGAATCGCATGACCGGTAGTGAATAGTCATATCTCTATGCTGATGAGTCCCGATTATTAAAAACGACGAAACGTGTACGTACATAGATAATAAACAATAACAAATATTTATTATATATATATATATATGTATATGGAAATTATTTTGACTTTATTTCATAAAATGATAAACAATATAATTAGTGGCGTCTCACGTTTAAAAATTTGGATCGTTTACTCTTTTGAGGGAAGCTTATTAGTGTTTAAATATGGGCATTTTTTGTGATAAAGCCAGATCCCTGAATAAGAGTCATGCTTAACAGAAGAGTAACTGTTGTAAGTTCATACTGTTAATGGTTATTACAGAAACATCTCCGCAGACGATAACGATAAACTGATGCAACGAAAATAGAAGCGTTTAGCTGCTTGATTAAATCCACAGGAAACGGGTTCCATTAATGGGATTGAATTAAACAACCTAAGGAAATGCACCCGAATTTTAAATCGAAAAAACATGGCGACTGGTTCTCTGATTCAGCGAAAAAAAATCATATGACGTCACGTACGAATTTTCTAAATAGAAAGTATTTTAATGATTTTGCTTTTCCTTTTGTTTTCTGTTTTTTGCGTGTTTGTTTTTTGTTTAATGAAAACATGGGTTTGAATCTTTATTGAATTACAAGTTATACAGAATCTTAGATTAGTGCATTAAAATAGATTTAGTACACCAATTCATTTTTAGTACACCAATTAATTTTTTAAAAAGAAAAAAACAGCTTCTTAGCCCCTCTTTATTTGCCTCCCATAAAGGTAGAGTTAGACACAAGGTCGGTTTTAATGTAGAGAAAATCCAGCTCCCCACTAAAGTTCACTCTCTATTAGGACAGAAATAAAAATTGCCTCAGTCTAGAATGATTTCTCCTCCTATGACTGAGGAAAAAAACATATGTAGTTTAGCATCAGAACGGATACGACCTTTTGCTTTTAGTCAAAATGCTAATAGTCAAATCATACTGATAACGGAAATAGCCGGAATTTACCGAAGTAACGGTATGAACTAGCTTTTGTGTGCATTTACTGTACAGGCTGTGGTCGTTCTCTCGTTGTCTTTGTCCAAATTTAGTGCCTGATTTCGACACTGAATTTCGTGTCAACCATATGGTCTCAGACAGTGTCGTAACAAACGGTTTTCCTTTCCAAATAAAATTATACATCTGAGTTTTAAAACAAGTAACAATATTTGTTATGAAGTTACAATGACACTTGGTTTCGCTACCGAACGACAAGATTGCAGCCAAAACGACAGTCATTCCTAACCGAACACAAAACAACAGACCAGTCGTCTTAAATTATTGACTGTATTCAGAGCCTCTCTGAATCAAACAAGTCGTTTCCAACCAAACACAAACATGCCTTAAGCTGAGGGCTCAGAGGCCCATCACTGCCTCTTCAACCAACAAAAAACAAATCTCCGCTGTCCCTTTTGATGCAATATATATAGATATTGCTGCTATTTGTGGTATGCCACACAAAAAAACACTGGAGAATGATGGGCTGTTTTATCACTGGACATAAAAACTTACTGACCAGGGTGTCTATTATCTGGAGTGGACTTTAGTTCTGTAGGATCTTTAGCGGTCTGATTTCTCAGCATGAACCCTCGTATCCAAAAAGACATTATTTTTCCAAATACACCAGACAATTTCTGAGACCCCCCCCCTCTTAGTTAAATATTTTTCTCCCATTGTAAGACTGCCGTCTGTAGCATGCAACAATACACACCTCAACTAAAATGCTGCATCACGCATGTTTACAACGTTAAATTCGTGATTTTTACTTTGACTAGTGTACTCTATCCATAAAAAATTATGTAAAATATCATGATCCGCCAGTGTTTGGACTACTATTCATATAAAATCATAAAATTACGTCATATATAAATTATTATTATTATCATTTTGATGACATGAAGATAAAGAAAACAACTACCGTTGACTTTTTCTTTAGAGTGAAGGATTTCTTTTCGAATTCATTTCAGATAGCGGGGGTGTTTGACATCCTTCTGCGCCCCCCCCCCCTTACTACTTGAAATGTTTCGCTAACTTTTGTGACTGGACGGGTGTATTATATTTATTTATATTAAAATATACAAATAAATACACATCGGGCTTGATTATAGAGTGGCGGATGCAATGTTAAAATTGAATTATGTATTTATTAAAAATGATTTATTTTAATTGTTTATTGTTGTTTCGTAAAATAAGTGCCAGTTATGAATTATTTTTTTAATTAAAAACCTTTAATATGGAATTAGAAAACTGTTGATGAGATGACATTGCATTCTATAATTAATATAAACAAAAAATGTGGAGGGTGAGGCTGCGGATATTGGGGGGTCGGGGAAAATTTTAGGGGTCGGGCCAAATTTATTTTTTATTATTAATTTAAAATATTTCTCAGGGTTGGGGAGAGTACAAAAAAGGGGGAGAGTAAAAAAAAAATGGGGGGGCTGGAGAGATTGAGGTGTTGGGGACAATTTTAGGGGTCGGGCCAAACCTTTTAGGGGGTCGGGCCGAATTATTATTTTTTTTTAACTTAAAAATTTTTTCAGGGTTAGGGGAGAGTAAAAAAAAATCGGAGGGTGGGGTTGGAGAGATGGGGGAGGGGTCGGGGAAAATTTTAGGGGTCGGGCCAAACTTTTTAGGGGTTCGGCCAAATTTTTTCTGTTTTATTTTTAACTTAAAATATTTCTCAGGGTTTGGGGATAGTAAAAAAAAATTCGGGGTGAGGTTGGAGAGATGAGGGGGTCGGGGAAAATTTTAGGGGTCGGGCCAAACTTTTTAGGGGGTCGGGCCCAATTTATTTTTTTTAATTAAAATATTTCTCAGGGTTGGGAGAGAGTAAAAAAAATTTGGTGGGGGGTAGGGTTGGAGAGATTGGGAGGTCGGGGAAAATCTTAGGGATCGGGCCCAATTTTTTAGGGGGTCGGACCAATTTTTTTTTTAACTTAAAATATTTCTTAGGTTTGGGGTAGAGTAAAAATTTTGAGGGCTGGGTGGGGGTGGAGGGTAAACATTTTTTGTGGGGTGGGGCCAAATTTTTTAAGGGGTCGGGCCAAATTATTATTTTTTTTTTTAACTTAAAATATTTCTCGGGGTTGGGGGAGAGTTTTAAAAAATGGGGGTGTGGCTGGAGAGATTGGGGGTCGGGGAAAATTTGGGGGGGGTTAGGCCATACTTTTTAGGGGTCGGGCCAAATTTTTTTTTTTTAACTTAAAATATTTCTCAGGGTTGGGGGAGAGTAAAACAAATTTTGGGGGCGGTGGTGGTGGAGGGAAAAAATTGGGGGGCGGGGCGGCGAAATTTTTGGGGGGAGAGTCCAAATTTTTTTTTTTTACTTAAAATATTTCTATTTATAGGTGGTTGGGGTGGAGGGTAAAAAATTTGGGGTGGTCGGGGAAAAGATTTTGGGGTGATGGGGCCAAGTATTTTTATTTTTGAACCTAAAATATTTCTTGGAGTTGGAGGAGAGTAAAATCTTTTTTGTGGGTGGGGCTGAAGGGTAATAAAAAAAATTGGGGGGGGGGGGTCGGGGAATTTTTTTTCTTGAACTTAAACAGGGCTCATTAATAAGAGTTCTTTTTTATGATAGTGACACTACATAAATGAACTTGATTTTTGTCCTTTGATACGACAGGGGCGCATTAATATGAGTTCTTTTTTAAGATAGTGGCAAAACATGAGCAAACACTATTTTGTTTTTTTGACATGACAGGGGCGCATTAATATGAGTGCTTAGGTATGCCAACTGGGCTGGAGATAGGTACATATATAGTATGTGCACCCTTGCAGAGATAGGTAAGTATATAGTATGCGCACCGGGGCGGCGATAGGTACGAATATAGTCTGCACATCGGGGCGGCGATAGGTATATATATGGTATGTACACCGGGGTGGCAATAGGTACGTGTATAGTAGTGCATAGAGGTGGCGATAGGTACGTATATAGCATGTGCACAGGGGCGGCAATAAGTACGTATATAGAATGCGCACCAGGGCGGTGGTAGGTATATATTTAGCATGTGCTCCGGGGCGACGATCAGTACGTATATAGCACGCGCACCGGGGCGGCGATAGGTACATATTTAGCATTCGCACCAGGCAGCTGATAGGTATGTATTTAGCATTCGTACCGGGGCGGCGATAGGTACGTATGTAGCATTCGCACCGGGGCGGCGATAGGTACGTATATAGCATTTGCACCGGGGCAGCGATAGGTACTTGTGTAGTATGCATACCGGGGCGGCAATAGGTACTTATATAGTATCTGCACCGGGACGGCGATATGTATGTATATAGTATGTGCACTGGGGCGGTGATAGGTACGTATATAGTATGCGCACCGGGGTGGCGATAGATACGTATATAGTATGAACACCGGGACGGAGATAAGTACCTATATAGAAGGCGCAGATAGAGGTGGTACTTTTTATAGAAATATGTCATACTATTGCCTTGGGCAACGTAGGAGATATGGTGGGGAAGAAACAGCTTTCGCTAAAGGTAAAATTAGAAAGTAGCGGTGAAATGGGGCGACCAGGGAAGAGAAAGGTAGAAAGATAAAGAGACGGCTATAGAGGAGGGGGAGAAATAGAAGTTTTAATATAAAGATGTTACACGCACGATTTTTCTTCAATTATATGTTTTTATGACCCCGAGCAACGCCGGGTAGTCCCGCTAGTAATTAATAAAATGCACTTTATAGATCTTTGATTGTTAATCACATGAGTTCACGTTGTCAGTGATTTTTCCCCCTTTTTAACATGGACCGACGTTCCTTTCTCTCCTCTGGTTATCCTTTTTTCCTTCGACGTCTTTCATAGAGTGTGTCTATGTATAAACGTGATCAATCTACACATTCATAATTATTCACCAGATAAGAAAGACAAGTAAACTTTCGATTTCCTAACAGCTGAACTGATAACAATTAACACGAGTGTTTATTCACTATCTCTTGGTATTAGATGAAAACGTGCGGCTCGAAGTTGATGGCATACTTTCTCACCCGTCACTCTCACGCCAACGTCATTCTCAAATCAAAACGGTCCGATTATGTCATATTTCGAGATGACGTCCAACGCAGTGGCCTCTGAAGGATATCCTATGCCGCTTGAGTTCTTGCGGTTGATTGACCTGATAGAAAGAAGTGGGATTCATCACTCGACTACATCCACTTGAACGTTAATAAATCCACCAATATTAGTATGTCATCCAAGCAACAAATCCTTATGTACAAAAAGATAGCATACACCCGGAGAGTGTTCAACACTTGGTAACCAGGATGGTGATATGACTATCAACGATTACCTACAAAGAGCGGCTCCAAAGACAAAATATATTCTAACTTGAGCAGCGGAGGATGCGAGGAGACTTCATTCTGGCATATAAAGTCATCAACGGGAATGTAAATTTATCTTTATAAGAGTGTTTCACCCTCAGCGTCAATTCGTAATCTCCTTGGGCACCTGCAAAAGATGACCCACCGTCGCTTTCAGCTCAATAGAAGAAAGACAACATTCTCTGTCCGTGTGGAAGAGGCCTCGGACAAACATTCGATCTGTATGTGGATGTAAATAGCTTCCACCTGTCTCTTTACATTGCTTGTTGCACTTTGCTATTTTAGGGACCAAATAAATTTGATTTGATTTGACAATGATAATGCCATCTCCTTGGATGATTTTGAAACGTTATTCTATTTTCTATCAATCCTGAAAAATACGGAATAATATCATTATTATGACGGAGTTATTAAGTGGGCACGTTTATAACTTTTAATTTAAAACTAGATTGTCGCGTTAGCGGTTACTTTCATCATAGTTTGTTTTTAATTTGTTTTGTTTTGTTTTATTTTGGGGGGTTGTTTTTGAAGTTTTTTTCTACAAAAAAGGTGTCAACCATAGGCGATGGTGCGCGGAAGGCTCCTTTTTCATTGACTTTTGTACCTAGGTGTAGGGGAGGGCGCCACTTTCTTCCCAGGAATACGCAACTTATCCTTGATCAAAACCTTACAATGCTGAGTGTTTAGCAAGAGTGTATACAGTATAACTTTTAAAATCTTGGGTGTGACTCGACCGAGGATTGAACCTCTCCCGACTCATTAGCGAACACTCTATCCAATACGCCTAGAGAACGTGAACTTTATTTACATTGTGTTTCTACTGTGTATTGTCCTCAGTAATTATTTATATTTTAACTAGGTTTCGGCTGATGTGCCTGCTGTCTTTCTTCATGTGAATGGTTCACTTATATACTGTGACATTTTTTTCCGCATTTAAATATGATATACATTAATTATTTGTTAACTTTTATATTTCTTACACATTTATGTTACGTGGTGATGTCGTTGGAGATGTGTATAATCTTATTATCGACTTTTATTGGTGGGACTCATGCGCGTCGTTGTTATTGTCGTCTTCGACCCAATTACAGGACACAGGTCTTCTTTTGGTATGAAGGTTTTATTCGGGTAAGAAATATACATCGGCATAAATTACAGAAATCAAGTAGAGAGAAATATATATATATATATATATATATATATAATGATATATATATATATATAATGATATATATATATATATAATGATATATATATATATATATATAATGATATATATATATATAATGATATATATATATAATGATATATATATATATATATATATATATATATACTTTGGCTAAGATATGTATATATTTATATATATATATATATATATATATATATATATATAGAGAGAGAGAGAGAGAGAGAGAGAGAGAGATATAGAAGCGTTGGCCTCTTCTATACTATACCATTGCATCACTCACTCCGCCCCACCCCATTGGGATTTGGGGTGATCGGGTCGCCTTACATGTCTACTTCTTTCAAGTCTTTCTAAAACAAGAAACTTCAAAAACTCTTTGAAGGAAATGACGTCGGATCTTAACTTCCTTTTATCATCGAGGGCACGCGTTTAACCTTTCAGCCGTCAACAATTCTACTTGTTGGTGGCTTTTGACTATTCCACTACGCTCTCACTATATAACACTAAGATATATATATATATATATATATATATATATATATATATATATATATATATATATATATATATATATATATATATATTGTTGTCATACGTATGTCTCAGGAAACAATGGAGTTCTGCGCCTCAGATTAGTTCGTTGCAGAATTGCAGCATCTGCTGTGACTGTGCAAGCCTATCATGGATCGCCAGGCTCTTTTGCAGTTGCCACAGATGTAGGTGATATCTGGTTACGAGAGATTTGTTGCAGCCCTTTGCCGTCTGTGCTTTCTCCTTTCCCTCTACTGCTGATCTCTCTTCTCCTCACTCCTCTTGGAACATGCCATTACTACTCTTCTCCAGCGGGTCAATGCCACCTACCCTCACGTCTCGTTTGCAGACACCTTTATAGCGCAGGAAAAGTATTCCTGCTGATCTGGAGCCGGTTACGAGCTCGCAATATAGATTATCCTTTGGTATCCTTCATTCATCTATTCGCTTAGCATGGCCAAGCCGTCAGAGTCGTCGTTGACAGAGCAGAGCGAACATGGTTGAGATGTCCGCTTGATTCAGGACGCTCTTGTTTGAGACATGTTCCTACCAGGTGATTTTTAGGATATCCTGAGGTTGCGCAATCTGTTGAGTCTGTTCTCTTGGCGGAATTAGAGATCATGATCCACTGGTGTAGAGTATTGATTTACTCCTCTCCAGGAGTTAGGCACAAGGCCAGTTTTTATCTTACTCCCACAAGTAAGGTGTGACCCAAGGTCGGGTCGGGAAAGTGGGATTTAAAAATTGCCTGGGCAGCCCCGTCGGCATTCCCCGGTTGGGGCGCCTCAGGCAGTAAACAATAAACTTACTCCTCCCCAAAGAGGGGAGGCAAAGCCTGGGAAGGTGGACCTTCCAGAACTGCACAGGACAGACCCATTGACCGGCGTAAATCAAGACCTGAAGGCCAAGACAGCACCAGTATGGGGTGCAGTATCCATCGGAACAGATACTACACTTTGATCTTAGCCAAAAGGCCAAGAACCTTCATTTTGGTATTGATGGTCAACGTCCAATTTTTTCAGACTCATCGTTAAGCGAGCCATGGTTGTTGCCGCCTTGTCGATATGTTTGTTGCTTTCTGCGTCAAGGGAGAGATTGTTGGTGATGGTGGAGCTTAGGTATGTGAAGTCCTCGACAGCCTCAAGGGTGTAGTTACCAATGGTGATGTTTAGGGTTCTGCTTACATCTTGGTCGATGATGTTAGTCTTTTTTAGGCTGATGGTCACGACAAACTCTCTGCATGTGTGCGTGAAGCAGTTTATGAGTCGATGCAATGCTTCTTCAGAGTGTGACGTCAGTGCTGCATCATCGGTGGAGAGCATCTAATGTATAAGCAACTTCAGCAATTTGGTTTTAGCTCGAAGGCGAGCAAGGTTGAAGAGGCTAGCACTGTTTCTGGTAAAGAGGTACACTCCATCCTATGACTTGTTGAAGACGTAAGACAACAACAGAGAGAAGAAAAAGCCAAAGAGTGTCGTGGCGAGTACGCACCTGTGTTTCACCCCGTTCTTGATTGGGAAAGAGTCTGAGGAAGAGCCACCGTACGGTACGGGGCACTGCATGTAATCATGAAAAGGTGTGATAATTTTAAAGGGCCTGGGGAACATCTAATCTTTTGTAGCAAAGTAAAAAGTCCCTTACTGCTGAAAAGGTGTGATAATTTTAAAGGACCTAGGGAACATCTAATCTTTTGTAGCAAAGTAAAAAGTCCCTTACTGCTGAAAAGGTCAAAAGCCTTGGTTAGGTCGATGAAGGCGAAATTACAGCGATTGTTTCTGTTCCTTGCATTTTTACTGGAGCTGTCATAGGTAAAAGCTCATGTTGATGTTTGATCTTCCTGCTCTAAACCCACACTGTGCCTCGGGGTATACACACTCTGCAAGCAAATGCAGCCTATTGAGGATGTCAAAGGCGAATACCATCTAAACAAAACTGAGGAGGCATATTCCACTGAAGTGTTTGCAGTCGCCGCGGTCACCCTTATTCTTGTACAAAGTGATGATGCTTGCGTCACGCATCTCATGGGTCATTGTTTCTTCCCAGCATTGCTACAGCAGCTGGTGCAGGTGGTGGAACAGGACTGTCCTGTTTCCTACTTTGATGATTTTAGGTGGAATGCCATCTTTTCTTGGAGCTTTGTCGCACATTAAGAAGTCGATGGCCTAGTTTAGTTCTGCTACAGAGGGTGAAACATCTAGCTCTATAACAGGTTCGCTGCTGGTGCTCTCCACGGTTGCGCTGTGACAATGTTTTCTACCGAGTAAAGTTCCTGGGAGTGCTCAGCCCACCTCTCTATATTATGTCAGCTGGATTTGATCTCAGGGGTATGATCTTGTTCATGCTTCGACCAAAGGCCTTCTTCAAGTCATAGTACATGCCACGAATGTCGATACATACACACATATATATATATATATATATATATATATATATATATATATATATATATATATATATATATATATATATATATATAGTATCGGAGGTTTTTCAACCATTAAAACTATATGAAAAAAAAAACATTTTAGTCCCAAGTCGTTCGGTGGAAAATCACTTTTCTTGTAAGTCAATTTACTTTTTACACACACACACACACACACACACACATATATATATATATATATATATATATATATATATATATTAACTAACTGTATCTCACTCTCTACCTGATTTCTGTAATTGATGCCTGTGTATATTTCTCACGCGAATAAAACCTCCATCCTAAAAGAAGGCCCGTGTCCTGTTTACATTACTTTTCCCTATAATTAGTATCGCACTAAGAAAAATTGAATTCGCACACTTATTTCATCAATTTTTAAAAATACAAAATATAAGACTCGGTGTGGGGAATACCTCGAACGTTGGGGTAGAGAGAGCTTGCGTAGCTGATAAGGTTTGGAAATACGGTAGTTTTAAAAGGATAGAGAGAGCTGTAAAATATAGATTTCGAAGTTGTAAGATGAGGTACATCCGAACACCTTTCCTAAGAGTGTCCGGGACAGCAACATGTTGTGCCTGGGACAAGTTCTATTTAATCTATAGGTGGGAGTCTCATAGATAGTGCTAGTTAGAGTCACATTAGACCTGGGAGCAATGGTAACTACAGTGTGACTCTCCTTAAGCTCCCAAATTGGGGTGTCAACATCGGATGTTGTTTTGTGTCATATGCAGGACTTAACTACTCTAAGAGAAGACAGGCAAAAAAACGCATTACTTTTCCGCTTACCCCAGCGTTTTTCCAGTTGTATTTTTTAGTTTTTACTTGAGTTTACTCCAAACAAGAAATATTGCCACTGATGCGTAAGAGGCTACTGTAATAGGGGCTAGTTTTATAGGGGTAACATGGGTGGGGAGTTGGGAGGCAAGATATTTGGTCACGTTCTTCTTCTTCTTTTTCTTCTTCTTCTTTCGTGTGAATCAGATGATTCTGGTGTTTGCATTAGTTTCCTCGATGTTTTTCTGGAAAGACATCGAGTATTTACGGGAAGGACCACGAGAAGGTTGCCAACATCCCTAAGTGAAAGTGATACTGTGGAACCGACTGGATTCGAACTTGGAACACCCAGGTCTTCAGTCCGTGTCGATATCAACTTAACCATCGTCACCTCCCTTTGTTCACGTTGCATATTAAGTTCTGCATATTTGTACGGACGGGGAAGCAGTGTGCAGAAATGGAATTCCAAAGGCAAGCGGTTGTCAGAGTAGAAAATCTTGTTATTTAGGGGCCTTTACAATGAAGGGGTTAAGTTTTGCTGCTAGTCGGGTTGGCCAGGGATATTTTCGTTGGAGGGATACAAATGCAGTAAGTCTTTGATTTCTTAAGCAATCGTAAGTAAGGTTGTGGATTGCGATTCTCTGAATTAACCAAAAACTTTTCGCCACGCTGACATTCTTTCAAATGATGATCATAGTCAGAAGAAGGTTAACAAAAACGATGGTTTATAGAGCTGATAGCTGCAATGGGTGAGAAATAGATTTTTTTTTACAAAGTAGATATGAACTCCAGCCTCTCTCTCTCTCTCTCTCTCTCTCTCCCTCCGTCTCTCTCTCTCTCTCTATCTATCTATCTATCTATCTATCTATCTCTCGCTATTCACACCCCTCGTTGCTGTTATTTGTTTACGCGTTTTTTCCTTTTCAAGAAGCGATGAATGTTGACCAAAGAATATGAGACTTTTACAACCACGTCTCTTAATTTTTGTTCTGTGTCTAAAATTCAAGGCTTAATGTTAAGGGGTCTTAAGAAGAAATTGAAATTCAGTGAATCTTGCTTAATTGGTGTCTAATGACTATTGATAAAATGTAATACTAATCTGAAATATTTGAATTTTCAAATAGGAGGTTGTGCCCATATTATGCTCTCTATAAAAATCCTTTAAAATCCTAAAAATAACCCTGAAATTTCGGGAATATTTATCAATTAATGTCTATTACCTATTATTGAAATTTCACAAAAATCGAAGTATCTGAATCTTACAAAGGGTTTCCACTTCCTCTTTGCCCTGTATATGTAGAACTAAATTAAACAAAATATAGCCCACACTTGAACTACTTACGCCTAGCAGTTGTGTTCCATAATTCATAGTGGTCGATTAATTAGTTTAGGAGTGAATCATTTACGTAGAAATACATAAACATATAAACATAACTAACATTATAAAGATAGACATACCGAGTGATCGTGAGTGCGGTTGTTGATTGTGTAACCCTTGATTCGCCATAAACTCCTCGCCACGAAGAACTTTCTTTCGAAAGATGCCCAGTGTCTTTATAGCCAGAAGAAGTCTAACACGC